>CAUYUJ010006502.1:454592-531110 GCA_963575745.1 Prorocentrum cordatum
GACGACGACGAACGACGACGACGACGACGCCGACGCCGACGACGACGACGACGACGACGACGCCGACGCCGACGACGACGACGACGACGACGTCGACGAAGACGACAACGACGCCGACGCCGACGACGCCGACGACGACGACGTCGCCAACGAAGACGACGGCGACGACGAGGGAGGAGGGAGGACGACGACGACGACAACGACGACAACGACGAGGGAGGAGGGAGGACGGCGACGACGCGAACGACGAAAAACGAAGGACGACGGCGACGCCGACGACGACAACGACGAGGGAGGAGGGAAGACGACGACGACGACGCCGACGGCGACGAAATAGGAGGGACGACGATCAGACGCCGACGACGCACCACGACGACGACGGACGGGGGAGGAGAAAGGACGACCACGGCGACAACGACGACGGAAACGACGACGACGCCAAATAGGACGACGACGACGAGGAAAGACAGAGGACGACGACGACGACGAGGGGGGAGGGAGGACGGCGACGACGACGACGACGCAAGAGCGCGCGCGCACGCTTTTGTTGAACATCCGTGTTGCGAAACCCTGTGTTGTTGTATGTTTTTTTGACACTCGACGACGTGCGAGCGTGAACTTCGTCCCTTTCTTGGCAGAGGATTCCCGCTACGGCACGCGCGCAAAGGCGTTCGAACGATTTCGACATGCACACGCGCGCAAAGCCCGTTTGGTAGCACGTTCGGAAAATTGAAAAACCTTTTGAGTCTTTCCTCTGAGAATCGGGGCAATATGACAGGAATTAAGGTCTCGTGTTGACTCTGCTCAGTAGTAGAGGATACGGGATGAGACATCGATGGAACTACGAGTAACCGTTAAGCAATTGTACTCAGGAGTGGTAAGGGAGGAGGCCGGCCGGCCGACGACGCGACTACGACGAGGGAACGACCCCTCGGCGCGCGCGCGCGAGCTAGCACGCTCCTTTTATCTCCTGTAAGCACAAATAGCTGCGGTGCGAAGCCGCAGTGTCAGGGTGTGGCAAGGAAGGCAGCGAGAGAGGCAAGTGTAAGATGAGGCGGAGAGGGGCATATTTACTCCCCTCGCGGCGGGTTTCGTAAGGCCCATCCAGCCACGCACCCCCTGCCCTGTACATATTATACAACCACCGGAGCGAGCCGCGAAAACTTTTACTGCTCGACGGTGGCTGCCAGGGAGCTGAGGGCCGAAGAAACCCGACGATTCCCACCAGTAGATAAAGACATTCTTTCTGCCGGTACGACTTTGTCGATCGGTTGAGCCCGCAGCGACTTGGTCGCGCGGGCTCGGCCTTCTCTCAGATCTTGTTCTAAAGAGATCCCCGCGATGGCGGAGATGGAGGTCTCGGATGCGAAGATGACGAGCCCCCCGTCTGACCCGCGGCCCAGCGGGGCGAGCGGGATCTGAATCCCTTGCCACGGCCAGCGTAAGTCGCCGGCCTGTTGCGCTTGTCCTTGTTCTTGGAATCCTTTCCTTTCCTCGGGAAGTACCAGTTGTAGTCGTTCAGGTACACGACATGCCACGCTCGTGACTTGTTCTCCCTCGGGCCCATCCAGGATATCACGTCCTGGTGCACCCAGTATCCATCCAGCACATGATTAGCGTAGCGCGGGTAGTGCTTGGAGGGGTCTTAGCCGGCGGCGCCGCGGCCGACGTCCATTGCTCCGCCGCGCGCGCGCGTAGGCCTCGACCAATCCCGTGTGTCCCTGTCTGAAGAATACCATGAATACTCATCCCCTGCCGCAGCGGTTTGACCACCGGCAGAATACGGGGATTCCGTGACTTCATCGTTAGCCCGATCGTCTTGGACGTCGGGTCTGCGTGGAGGAGGTGGCGGTCTGGGCCTCGCTCTCGCCAAGCGGGCCCCTCCGTATCGGCTTGGCCGTCGGGGGGCCCGTCGGCGCCTCCTCTCTCACGAATAGTCATCACTCTCTTTCTGGCAAATCTAATCATATCCCTTGCGGCAGTCGCAGCAAGAATGCCAAACCTGCCGCAGGCACCACGAAAGTAGCCTTCATATTTGTCTTGAAGCCCAGTGGTTTCCACATGTGGGTATAGCCAATGAATAGCTTCTTGTAACTTCACGCCCTGACAACGGATATCTGCACGAGCCTGTTTACCCAAATTACGGGCCCATTCCTCAATGAGGTCGTCTGTCTCAATCGCCACGAATGCGGCAATCAAGGGCACATGCATCCTTTCGACGCTTGTCATCATTGCAATCTACGCAGGTGCCTTGGTGAGCCCCAGGGTATGCAATGCAGTGTCCCTCTGCAACGAAGCAACTCATGATCTCGCGAACAATTACAATCACACGAATAATGCGAAGGCCCAACTCCAGTGCTGGAACAGGGACCCTCCAGTTCCAATCAATGGTGCTGCGAACATTTTCTGGGACTTCGTGCGTTACTTCACCCGATAGTCGTAACCTTTCAAAGTCGGTTGCTTCAGGCGATAGCTGGTGCGTTCCATGACATATTGAGCGGCCACTTCTTTGGCTCCGTCCTCGGTCAATGTAATGTTCAACGATTTGTCGTCGCGATGGGAATGCACATGCCCATTGGGCTGGTCAAGGTTGATTCTCCATCCAATTATCTGCTCAGTCTGGGACCCGCAGACTGCGGTGACATCAAGGGTCATGTGTAGTTTCTCCTCCCCTGCCGTCACGGTTGGACCGGCGGCAGGTCTGGCATGTGTACGCACTGAAACGAGAGGGCGTTCGGAACACATTCTGACGCGCCTGCTGACGGACTGGGAAGCACGACGAAGACGTGCGACAAAACTACTTGCCCAAGCAACCGGTGGACGTCCACGTAGGCTGGGCCCCGTGACGTCCACGGCGTTGCCCTGATCAACGGGCAGCCAGGGTGCTGTTCCATCTTCTGCGCTGCGCAATGTCCGAAGCGTTTGCGCGAAGATGTTCGACTTAGCCATGTTACGCTCCCATTCGAACCAACCTTCATGTGGGTCAAAGCGTGCGTCAGGATCCTCTGGCCACCCGAAGGCCGCCAGAGCAGGACAAGACATGGGACGCGCATGCTGGTCAATTTCTGTTGCCCAAAGTAAGGGCCACCACTCTGCAATCGTTGGGGCTTGAGTCTCCTCTCTTTGAGCCAAGTGTGCGAGCCATTTGATGAATCGCCTCTTCAGGGGCTCGAGGTACTGAAAGAATGGGCCGCGACGCGCCGGCGGCTGGGCCGCGGCGCGGTCAGGGATCCAGGCAAGAACGCTACCTGTGCGGCTGTTTCCAAAGGTTTGACCTGAAGCAGCCAAACGCCTATACTGATTATTCGTTGTCCACTTGCGCTCCTGCTGCAGATAGTTGCTGATGTTGTATATTACATATGCCGAAGCTCTCCGCTGTCTGTTTACTCGCGCTCCGACATATTGATCGCGCTCGTAGGGGAGCTAATCGGGATCGACAACATGCAACAAAATGTCATTTCTTGAGAGCGAATACTCAATGACCTTGTGTCGGCACGTCTGGAGCAAATAGTCGTGGGCAGCCTTGTATGTGCACTTGATCGGATTGTTGCAAAAAGGGCATTGTCCAAAGCCAGTTCGCACCCAGTGCCAGTTAGCGCCACGAAATCGACCATTGCCCCCCCAGGGGACAGACTGAACACATGCTGCTGCCTCGGGAGGCAATGTGGGCATATGATCTTGGATCAATGACAAAGTCTCGTCAGTATGAATCCAACCGGGCATGGAGGTGTTACCAACATCTACCTCGCATGATGTCCACTCTTGGTTGAAAACAATGGTCCAGGACATGTTCTTTTCCTTCTGATCATACCAGTCGCTGACTTTGACCAGGGTGACGGCTTTGTCAATATCAGTGAAACTCGGCACCTCGCGGGACACAAGGGTCCCGTCCTGGCAAATCCGGTGCGAAAAGCGAGTGAGCACCCGGCCATTGAAAACGAGAATCAACGGCCAGGAGTCTCTGTGAGTCGGGAGCTGATCCCACAGAAGGACTGTGTCCCCTGCGGGCCATGCCCCGATTGAAGGTGGCTCTCCTGGCTGTGCGCTATTACTCATGGCCACGTGCTTCCTCACAAGAGCAGGGTCGCCATACCTCCGCTGGCTTAGCCACGAAGGAAGATTATCTTGGCCTTGCATGCTGGGATCCTTCTTGGTCGGGAGAAACCTCAGCAATTCGTAGTCCGCCTCAAGGCACAGCCCCGAGTCTCTTTTTGGGAATTACACTTTTTGCGACCATGGATTCCAACAGTGTCTCCATATCGGTGATATGGAGGAGGGGCCCATGACACCTGGCTAGGCCAGGGTCATAGGGCACGCACATTCTCTCAATTGAAGCAACAAGTGGAATGTCCTTGGCACGCTCGATAGAAAACAGGAATGGGAGAGGTAGCCCCCTCCGCCTCTTGAGAGGGCCATGCTTTGTAGTTGCGCCACATTCCGTAAACGGTCGTCTCACTGGCGCTGGCACTGTCGTCAGGAAGCGCACCGCGGACCTCCGCAGTTCCCTGCTGCAGCGCGGCTAGGCCGTGTGCAGCAAGTGCACATGTCTGATATTCAAACCCGTCCGCGGTCATCTTCAACCAGGACTCCAAAGTAGACCCAGCCGCCCGAGGACCGTGCGTAATCAGGACAATGCCTCGCAAGATACGTTGCGCAGTCACCAACGCGCTTAGCGAACTCTTCTACTCGGTAATTTTTGGGGTCTCCAAAAATCCGAACTGCCTAGGGCAGCCGGATTATTGCGATCATCGACCCCAACGACCAATGGTGTCAGAAACTTAAAAGACGGAGGATTAAATCCGTCGGGAATATCGTTGGAGTAAAACTCAGCACGGAGAAATTCCGGTTCCAAATCGAAAGTGCCCTCTTCTATGGAAAGTTCGCTCAGTAATACAACTATGGGATCTTCAACGAATTCTGCAATGTATCTGAGCGCACTATTCGACTCATTGCGCATGGCCCCCACCCGCGGGGGGACAGGGCCAGCCACGTGGGCCCCTCGTGCCCTCTGCCTTAGATCAGGGGGCGTGCGCTGAATAACTCGCATGCGTTCGCCCGGCGAAATATAATACTCTTTGCCAATAAAATAGTCGGCGTTCCCGACATTAATCTCCTGGTCGTCATCTTGGGGCGGGTCGTCCGTCGGTTGGCGCTGTCGCCTATCAGGGGCAGGTGGCAACCTTTCTCGGCAGAAGAAGTTGGCAGAGGCTGCGCCAGATCGGTAATGCTCTTCCTCAGTGGGAACGACCTCGGAAAGTCATTGAGTTGGGTAAGATCTGGGCTGGCCCCAAGGGACCCCGGAGTGTCTTGGACACCCGGGGTTCGATCCACGGAGAGAGGCTCCGCCGCGCGATGTCCACTTGGAGCGGCAAGCGGCGGCGGCGCCCTAGCCGCGGGGGCATCCTCCTCATCCGAAGGGCATGGCTTTGTAGGGGGGAATCGGCACTCTGGAGGCGCA
The DNA here is from genome assembly GCA_963575745.1 of Prorocentrum cordatum. Classification (NCBI taxonomy): domain Eukaryota; class Dinophyceae; order Prorocentrales; family Prorocentraceae; genus Prorocentrum; species Prorocentrum cordatum. The sequence continues at coordinate 460,051 of CAUYUJ010006502.1, forward strand.
GCGCATGATGCAGCATCAGCGCCCCGAGTCTACCATCATTTTGTCCTCCTTCGCCTGTTCGGCCTCCGCTCTGGCTGGGCCAGGCGGGGGCGCAGGTATGCTTGCCGTCGCGGCTGGGCCGGGCGGCGGAGCAGGGGGGGGAAGAAGTTTGATTCCACTCGCAACGGATTCGCCTTCAGCACGAGGCTTTGAACGTTTGCTCTTGGCGGCGATCACAGGAGTAGGAACAAAGTCAGGTGCAACTGGGCGAATCTGGTCGACAACGACGTTTGCAAACCTCGCCCATGCTTCCGAGTACTTTGCCGGCTCATGTTTCTTCCTTGTCCTAGCCTTATCGTAGATTCTCTTGGCTGTGCCAATAAACTCTTCAATGTCCAACAAATAATCAGGAGATTCGGCCTCGGGCGGCCGGTTAGCAACATTACGACGCCACTGGTAAAATAAATATTTCTCTTTCCTCGGTGCTCTACGCGCTTGCCTGCCTGCGATGTGCGTCTCGAAGATTTCTCGGATAATTATGAGAATGAGGGTTGCAGCGTCGGCCCCCCGCGGTTGAGGAGACTCCTCTGACGAGGAATCTCCATCCGTCTGCTTTGGAATAGATTTCGCAGGAAGCTTCGGCCTCTCACTGCCTCTGTGGTGATCAGAGCCAGCGTCCTCGGCAGTTTTGACATCTGTCACACCTGCCGCTGCCTTTGCGGCGGGGCTCTCCGCCTTTGCAGTCTGGTCCATCCCAGCGCTGCCTTGGGCAGGCTGGGAAGATCCCGGGCCTCGGCGCCACTGAAGCGCTGCCTTGGGCGTGGCCTCCGCTTCCTGAAGGCTTTGGTCGGCTTGCGACGAACGGTCATAATTCCACCTGTTAAGCCTGACAACAGTGTCGGGATCGCGAAGGCTCGGTGCCCAAGGCTTGGACGGGCCTTCCGCTGTCTCCGAGCCCCCCGGCTTGGCCGGCGGCCGTGCAACTTGGAACGCAGGTAGATCGCCAGCTCCAGCACCGAGGCGCGCCACTTTAGCTGGCGGGGGCTTCGACGCACGCGCCCGTGGACTCGAATGAGGTGGAGGCGGAGGCTTCTTCGGCACATCGCCCCTCTTCTCTAGTGAGGGTGAGTCTTTCCTCGGCACGACGTTCGGCGTCGCAGCTGGCGGCGGCGCCATCGCATTGGGAGGCGGACCCTTCTTAGGCACCTCGCTTGCTGATTCAACTGGTGGAAGCCCCTCCCTCAGAGGGGGCGGGGGCATTGGCGTTCTCGCAAGTGCATCAGCTTTGGGAAGTGGCGGCCACACCTCCGCCACGGCCTTGCCGGGCGGAGACTTTGGCGCTCTCCCAACATGCAACGCAGGCTGTCCCAAAGGTAGGAAGTCTTCTGTACCGAGTGAAAAGGATGCGTCGGACGGCTTTGCCGCCGGCGCCTGCTGCTGCGCACCCGTCGACGACTTGGCTTTGGTAGCCTGGGCGAGCGTCTTCGATGCATCCGAAGCCTCGTCTTTGTGCAACGGGTGGATCTTTGTGAGCCTGACTCCTTGTTCCTGGAGCCATGGTCAAATGTCGTCGAAGTTTCGATTGTTCTCAAAATAAAGGCTTCGATCCTTCTGCCAATCAATGGGCTCCAGATTTGGGACCCTCTGTCTCTGTGTCTCCCGGACTCGGTCCGCGCGCTCCTCCCTTGCTTTGTCGCGATGCCGTTCGACCCCGAAGTCGTGCTCCAAGGGCCAATTATTCTCTGTGGCGACATGTTGCCAAAAGGCATGAGCCGGCGTGACATGAAGCGCCGCAGGAGCCCAATGGTAGAGGCGAAGCTCATGCAATACCATTTCAGATGGTTCGCTAACGCACTGATCTGGTTGTCCCTTGATGATCGATGGCTTTGAGAAGAAAACGATCTCCGCAGTTACCCAGATGCCATCTCCAGAGGTCTCCTCTGCGACAGAATATGTCGTATGAGTGCCAAGATTGCTGGTGCATGCAAATGAATACACACCAACCTTATTCTGTTTGGTACTCCCTCCGCATCGGGGGTCGGAGGCAAGCAGCTGGTGACCCTCCAAAATTGACTGGAAGGCGGTCACCGGCGTACCATGGGACTGTCTGGCCCAGCCTGTGGATGGGTCTTGGACCTCCACATGCTCTTCGTCCGTTACATAGAAGGGCAAAGTCAGCTGAACACAGTGATTGATGCCCGCCCTGGGCGTCCTCGTTGACAACTTCGCCCAATTCAGGCGATCAGCAACAGTAGCCGTGGGGTCCGCCCGCGATCGGCCAGCCTTAATCACAAAGGAACGTGCCCAATTCGGAACCATATAGCTAGGTTCCAAAACTGGGGTCTTCGTGGATTTCTGCAGCATCTGAAAACCCAGCCACGCCTCTCCGTTGGCGTGTCTCTGAATCATATTGAATTGCTTGCTACGGGCGGGGTTCTCCCCTTGCGCCACTCGTCCAACGCGGCCTTCTTCCCCCGGGTATTCATTCGTAAGCATCATGCGTCTGTAGAGCTCACCGCTCGCTACAGCGAGCGGTCGGAGGAAATCACGAAGGACCAAGTCCTTGTCAGGCGCGCTTTTGTAGGGCAACTTCTTAATTTATGGTATGTCAGATGCACAGGCCAATCCAGTTCCCAATCTCGAGGGCGGTCGGGATCGCCGTCTACTCTCAAGCGCCTCGGGCACTTCTACAGTTTGCTGAGCGTGGTTGTCTTGCCGACAGGGCATTTAATGCGGAGAGCTTCCTCCGCTGCTTCGCCAGGTGTCTTGACATCCTGTGCGATCTTCGCAGGGGCCAGAACTGACCCGCGGAGCGGCTGGGCCGCCCGCGTGGCAACAACGCAACCCGAGGCGGCTGGGCCGCTCGGCGCAGTAACGCCCCCTGAGACGGCTGGGCCGCTCGGCGCAGTAACTTCGCCCGGGGCAGCTAGGCCACTCGGTGCCGCGGCAGGTGCTGCCTTCTTCAACTCATCAACTGCCGTACGCATGTGTTCGTCATTTTGCACTCCTTCAGTCGACAATCGAAGGCGTTTCCCCCTTGGGGGCATGCCCGGACAAAAGAGCCGAGCACGCGGCAAGAAGTAATGATCAACTTGCCACGGGAAAGATATGTATATGCATCCCCTTGCTTCAAGAAATCAATAAATGCCTCAGAATAATAAGGATGGATCGCCCCGCCCCCAGACCCGTCTTGCACGGCCGGGAACTCCATGGGGTTCAAGGCTACTGCGAGCGGGCGAGTATTGAGCACGGACTTGGGCACATTGCCTTCAGGGGGGCCCCATTCTTGCCAGTGCATGACTAGCTCATTAGCGGTAGCCTCTTGCAATGTAGACCATCGGCTCTTTGCGCCTTTGTTATGCCACCCCCCTGAACGGCTGGGCCGCCGGAGGGTTGGCAGAATAACAATGCGGCGAGTTTGGCGGCCTTAAGCATGGGGTCAGCGCACAACTCGGCCGCCTTCACATTCACCTTTTGTCCATTCTTATCCATGCGGTAGTCACTGTGGTCGGAACAAAAGTGGTAGAAATCTCCTGACGGGTGCCGCAGTTTGCGGTAAAGGCCCACACCGTCAAGAGTCATTATTCGCAGAAAAAATACCCATAGCTTTGTAGCTTTCAATCCGACGTTTCATTCGAGCCCTGACGAGGGCAGCAACATCATCCCACATCTGGCTTACGCCGGATCCATCCGGCCGCCAGCATGCGCGGTCCCCACCAACGTACATGATCTCTATCGCTCCGTCCTTTGCGCGGGTGATCGCGTCATCCACCAGACGCTCCGCCGCCTCTGCCATTATTCGGAGACTGCTGGCGAATAGTGTTGGATGTTCTTGCCGTTGCCCCCCCGTGTCACCTCCTTTCAGTTCGCCGGTTCCATCAACAATATCATTGAAGTTCCAAAAGATGAAACGCATCGGCGTGTGGATCCGTTTCTGGTAGTACTTATGTTCGTCCCAATTGAGTCTCTCAGCCTCTTCCTGGAGTCCAAGGGCCATGCATCCACTCATGGTATCCTGTGAAATGCCGTGCACGTGATCCCGCAGATAGCATTCGGGAAGAAGGCTGTGCGTGACTTTCTTAGACGCATTCCGGATCGAGATTGTGGAATCAGAGACAGTGTGGACGGAGTAGGGCCAAACCTTGTATGCCCCGTAATCCATCGAGCACAAAGGGTGGAACAAGGCCTTAACAGACTTGCCTGTGGCCATCATGGCCGCAACGTCCTCGCCAACAAATGGAATCGATGAGTGTCCGTTCTGTCGGGCAATCTGTGTTATGGACTGGCACTTCTGAAGGAACGACAACTTTATTGCCAGGTTTTTCAACTTGGGGTCTGCAATGTCCACGTAAAGACTGAGCATATCACTCGCCGTAGTTTCCCGGCGGTGGCCTGGGGTTCGGCGCATACTCTCCCTTTGCCCAATAATAATCGAGGGCGTTCCAGAGGCCCCGCCCAAAGTAGGGCGGGTCATCACCCTCGCCGCTCGCCATCGTCGACCCCGCATCTGGGGGCCCACCTCCACCGCCGCCCCCAGAGGGGTTGCCGGAAGGCGGGGCGCTGCCAGAGGGAGAGCCACCTGGGCCAGACGGAGCATCTCCACCACCGGCTGGGCCGGGAGGAGAGCCTCCACCCGCCCCGCCACCGGCTTGGCCGGGCGGGGCATTCGGGTTCGAGGCTGACCCAGCGGATGTTCCGCCGGCCGCCTGCCGACCAGCACCAGGACTGTCAAATGACTTCTGCGGGCCGGATCTGGCCGAAGGCTGTGCGATGACTATGTTCGCATGATGGCTTGCCGAACCGACTGGGTCGGTCGACATCTCTACTCCCAAGCGTGGCCTTTTCGGCGCCCGGTCAGAACCCTCCTCTCTGTGGTCAGGAGGGCCTTCCGAGGGCGCCTCAGGGCGTCGCTGTTCGGGATTTTCAAGCAGATCTGGCCTCTCACCAGCAATGACTGGGTCGTGCTGGTTGGCCTCAGTCTCTGCGTCTGGCTGAGGCGGCTGCTTCTCATTCAAGTCAGCATCGCCATCAGGGCCGTCCTTCGCGAGCCACGCATCGAAGACGCATGGGTGTGACCACGAAGGTTGAGCCTTCCGCCAATGCACCGCCTGCTGATGGGGAAAACTCAAAATAATTTGCTCTGGCTGATTTGGTGAGGGCCTCTTCAACAACATGCACTGGCGTGCAAGACAGACCTTTGACAACAGGCAGGGCATATATCGCGCCCAACCGTCCCCAATGGCTTTGCCACGGGGAGGCGCACGTGGAGAAGGGCCCCAGATGTTCATCCACAAATCGGGAGCGCCTTCTGTCTTGTTGCCCCGTAATGGGACGCTCACAAAGTCTCCGTAGATTGTCTTCCGCCACATGGCTGGGCCAACGGTGCGGCCCACGACCTCTCCCTTTTCAAGATTCGGACGGGATGTCGAGTCTCCCCCGGTGCGTTTGCGTGCAACCTGCAGACCAACTTCGTCATTTCATCGGGGTACGACTGGAAGGAAGTACCCACTGGGATCTGGCCAAGATTTGGGGGGGGCACAATCAAAGCGGCACGATGCCATTCTGTCGATTGTAGTCCAATGGGCGGTCCACGGGTCTTGTGAGACTTGGGAAGACAGACGCTCAAAGATCGTCTGGGACGTGTCGGCTAAGTCTGCCTTCAGTGCGGTAGCGACTTGGTCGCCCCGTCTGTGTAATATGTTGCCCCCACATCGTGAAGCGCCAGCTCCATTCCCGTTTGCGCGCGAACTTGATGGCCCCGGCATAACTAGGCCTGGACCATTCTCTCTTGTCAGGGAAGCAACGGAAGATGGATTCTCCTCGCGGGCGTTGTGTTCTCCTCGCGAAGAGATTGCTGCCCTCTTGGCAGGCTTGTTGTCAACAGTGGCAGCGTCAGCAGCTCTTTTGCGAACTGCGATCTCTTCTGCGTGAATCTGTACGCCAGCCTCCATTTCGATGCCATCGTTCATCACGACATCGCTGGGACTGAAAAGATCAACCACTTCCCCAGCCGGCTTGGCCGGTTGGGCGGCGCCCCCACTCGGCTGGGCCGGTGGGGTAGCCTTTCGAATTGGATTGGAAGGGGCCTTTCCTTTGGCGTCAACCTGGGGTTCTCCCTCCTCAGGTGACTCAGGAACGAGTTCGTATATGATATCATCCGAGCATGCCGAAGCCATGTCCTCCCCCGACGGCTCTGCCGCTGGGGTCCCCAGCGGTTGGCGCATGGGTTTGGTCGATGACCTCTCGGGCGCGCGGGGGCCGCGGCAGGCGAGGCCCGCGCAGCCGCAACAGGGCGGCTGCGCGGCCCAAGGGGGAGCCGGCCGCTGGGCTGCCCGCGCAAGCTCTGGAGACAAAACGGCAGCGGCACATGCGAAATCAGAGGATGAGACGGGACGACGACGAGGCGACAACGCGCGCCCCGCGGCACGAACAACAACAACAATCTTAACCTGCTTTGCAAAGGCATCCGTGTAATCCTCAGCTGACTTACACTCTCGCCCTCTGGCCTCAACATGCTCGTGCGTGCCATCACATCTGCGCTCAAGTCCCTCCGTCACGTCGGGAGACGTGGATACAATTGTCCAGGGCTTTTCCATGAACTTACCCTTGCTGCCCCTCAAACCGCACGCGCATCCATGCAGAGCCGATTTGACAAACTTCAACTCTCTCATGAACTCTTTTACCTGGGGATCCCTCCAACAATTACATCGACTTGGCCACTCAATGCAAATGGCACCCCCTGCTTTGTGCGCGGCGCGGGCAATCTCGCGGAAATTCCAAAACAGATATCTAAAATCTGTCCTAATACCTCGAAGCCTACGCATCGCTCTATGGTTTCCAGCACGACAATAATGGGCTTCGTTCACGTATCGCCAGGGGGAACCTCCTGTGCAGGGCATAGAGCCCCATAGCGCGATGTGTTTTCCCTTGAACGTCTTCATGTCATTCGGAGCCAATCTCCGACCCTCATCGGTTCTCATATCTTCCTTCTCCGTATACCGAATTACCTTCAACGAATCGTCAACAAAATTCTTGGGGTTTCCGATCCTGCTCCGGGGGGCACAACAATATTCTAACAAGAATCGGTCCCCGGACCACTGGGTGGCCGGGACACAATCTTCCCGGATCTAGAATTCCGTCCAGCCGGTCCATCTACTTGGGTGATAGTCGCCATCGCTGGAATCGCCACTCGAATTCTGTTCAAAGGGGTGATGATATGTATTATCTTCGTCACGCCAATTATCTGCACGATCTACAGCCAAACCATGTCGGATGTTGATGGCATAGGGACGACGTCTATCGTCTAATCTATCCGGGTCAACCGGGCATACGGTATTCGCTGGTATAAACGTGACGAGTCCGGGAACAAAGTACCATCGTTTAAGACTATGTCCTTGCTGTGCCCATTGAACCCTCCTATCCTGGAAGTTAGCAACAGCAGCAGGCGGAAGGTGAGGGGGAAGAAGGTTGTATCCGAGCATATCTTGCTCGACGTTAACTGGCTCAACGCTCGATCGTTCTTCGCGCATCTCTTTTACCAAATTCGATGTATCAGACTCGCTTCCGCTGTCGGTTATATCAAACATCGCTCTCATCTCGACCTTGGAGCTTTTCTTGGTCATCTCCTCCATCTTCCTGGATTCCTCGGAGCTTGTCCTGGAACCTTTTTCGGTCGTAATAGGAGTGGTTGCACATGCTTCCGCGGCTTGGCCGGGCGCATTCGCCACCACAGCTTGACTGGGGGCGTTCGCCACCGCGGCTTGGCCGGGGGCAGCCTCGGCAACGGCCGGGCACTGAGCGCCGCCAGGTGCCGCTGGGGTGTTTATTGGTTTAGAGAATGCACAACGGGCTTACCCTTGTTGGGGCGCTTCTTTTTCTTGTTCATCTTTTTGCTAGATACAACAGCTCCTCTCCGCAAAGCCGAGCTCGGACCTGAGCGGGGCTGCAGAACCCCCCGGGTTTCAAGGGAAGTCCGTCTGAAAACATCGAATCTAGATAGTCCTGGCGCCGCTTGGCGGTCCAGAATTTGGGAGTCGCAACGTTGACAATATATAACACTTTAACCCAAGCCAAAGGGTCTGTGAATCTCTTCGTTCCAACGTCGGCAGCTTCGTTCTGAGTCCTTTCGCACTGAAGCTCAACGATGCGTCGAGAGAACTGTTCAGACACAGCTGCAGCATCAATGCGATGAACTCGCGGTAGATGCATGAGCTTCATAGACCCTCCAGCTTTGATGACCTTACATGCCGCCTGGTTGTCCTCTAGGAACAAACAACGTATTTCTCTTCCAATCAATATTTCCCAAAGCGGAAGGGCTGCAAGCAGCTCTTTTCGCAGGGCAAGGTCAGCAGCCACAGTGTCTGCCTCAAGGGCGCCATGGGAAACGCATGTCTGTCGCTGCGAGCCCATAGACAGCCCAGCTCGGGTACATGGGCCCCGTGTTGTTTGATCACTGGCAGTTGTGCTCCTATGTGTTCGGGCGTCACTGGCCAGGTCCGCGCCAGGAGTATTGCTTCAACAAGACATCCTCCATTCTATCACCTGCCCATGAAGACATACGGTAGTGGGGGGTACACTTAATGTAATAGGTGTGGCGGGAAAGATCCATGTCTTGTTGCTCTGTCCATTTGGCAGTGCAACTGGCCGCGTGGCACGCGGCACGGAGCAAGTCGTACCGAGCCATTCTTGCACCGTGAAGGATCTTCATCAGGACTTTTGCCGCTATGGGCTGCAGCACTCCCGACTGGGTCGGTGGCCCCGGGTCACTGGGGCTGGCCGCTGCGGCGTCGAGGCCATGAACCACAATTTCTTGATCTGGGGGCCCAACGTCACTTTTGATATGTAACGCTGAGGCGATTGCCTCCTCTGCGGGAGAGCAAATTTCACCTCTAGGGCCGCCTTGACCGTCTTCGAGGTCAACAGGTTCGGGTCCGAATGGTGCACCCGCAGCGGGAGAAGTAGCTGGGTCAGTATCCGTGAGTTGTGCATATAAAGTGACACAGGACCCAAATCATTCAGTCATGTCGTATTCTATGACTCTGGCCTGTTTGGGTTCTCTCGCTTGGCATGGCTCGGACGGCTGGGCCGCCGAGTCACCCCCCGTTTCCTCCTCGCTACTCTCGTCTGGGACGGAGGCGTTCTTCTTGACTTTAGGAGGCGGCGGGTCCAAAACCGTGGGTAACTCACATTGCCATTCAACAGACTGCGTGGACAGTCTCTGTGTTCACAACCCAAATATCGTCCGACCGCGGTCGGAGGGCCTCTTTCTATACCTTTCGGGCAATTATCAGGTCGGGCTGGTAGTAACCTCGACCCTTCAGCTAGCTTTTCTGCGGGGCCAGACAGCTTAAACTCGCCAACGTAAGTTATCAGAAATGGAAATAGCAGCTGCGCCACGGGCTGCATTTCGCAAATCCTTTAGCCGTAACATGCCTTCCGCTACGCTGCTCCCAATATCCTCCCGAATCAGGGTGTCCGTATAAAGATAGAAACAACGGGCATGCGGGATTGCGCATGTGCGACCACTCTTTGGGCCACACATCACGGGGGTAGGAATGCCCACGTCGGGGCGCCGCCCAACTTTGACTGAGTGCAAGCCTGACGGGCGTGCTTGTTCAATACTATGGCCTTCGAAAAGCCCGTAAGTGTCAGCTGCTTTGCTGGCCTGCATTGTAGCGGGGCCGCTGGAAAGTTCTTGAAACAAAGCGACATCCTTATTCTGATCTCTCACGCTCGAACCGTCGAAAACTACTTCGGCCTTTGTATTTCCTATCTTTGTGTCCAAGTGGCAACTCTGAACTTTTCTCGACAAGGATTGCGAATAGACGACCAAAGTGAGCGGTCTTTCCATTGAGCTCCGCAACAACATCGGAAGATTCCCAAACCCCTTGCTCGTTCCATGTGCGTATGTCTCGCAATATGTTACATTAGTTTCCAAGAGCGGCATGGGCATCTTGGCTAGCCTCGGCCTCCTCTTTGGAAACAGATCGGGCTACAGCGGCATCAATCTTGGCGCGTTGCCAATCACTGGGCAGTTGGAAGGGCTCGTCAACAACTGAGATAAGATCAGTAAAAGGGTTGTATAAATAATCCAAATCAAATCTTCCCTTCTCACGGTGACTAGGCACTGGGGCCGAGATACTCTGCAGCGGCATCCGAGGCACGCTTCGCCGCGACGCGGCGGCCGCCGCCTGCCGGCTGAGCCGGAAGGAACACCGCCACGTGCTATGGCGCCACCGCGCCATGTTTGCTTCCACCAAACATCCTCGCCATCCGAAAGAGATTCGTCGGAATCACCCCCCTCAGAGGACTCGGCAGCTACAGCTGCGGCTTGGCCGCCCTGTGCTGCCAGACGACGAAACCGCTCAGCGACCCACGGTGCGGCTCTTTTTGGCTTAGGATGTTTCGCAAGGTACGCAGCGGTTTCCTCAGAGATTGGACGAACCGCAAGTGGCTGGGCCACTGCGGGCTCGGGCGGAGTTGGCGGGTCATCCACGTCCAAGCCTATGTCACGCAGGAGGCCAAGACAAGGACCAGGATCGTCTATAGCAAAGAAACCTCTCTTTTCGGCCTTGCATTGCTCGACGGCCTGCCTACGTTGGGCTTGATTCATGTTGAACCAGCGTCCGGGATGAATTCCAGGGTTGGTGGATCCAGGCAGTTTCTTCAGCCATTGAGCACCGAATTTGGGATCTGGATCGGTGACCCACATACGGGTCACGGGAACATGGTCAGGATCATAATAAAGTACAAGTCGTATGCTGCACGTCTTCCGACGGCCTGTCAAAGGGAGCTTGTGTGTCAACTCCTCTTTTGTTAGACCAGCGACAATGCGCCTGTCCTCAAAGTATTCCATCGTATCAAGGTTCTGGGTCGTACGAGCAAGAAACTGCCCTTTCCCTGGGACCTTCTCACGCGGCTTGGCCGCTGAGAAGTTTGATTGCCGACCCAGGCGGTGCTCAATATGTGCGAGACCCAACTTCTCGTCTTTATCTTCGTCTGGGTGAGAGTCTCGCTGAGGGTCCCAGCCATCAAGCACCACAGGCTCGTCATCCACACATAAACCCCCCGAACCGTCGTCATCATCGGAATCGGCCCCGGAGTCTCGCGGTGGAGCGCCCTCGCCTTTCTGAGGAGGCGGTGGCGTGATACTGGCGGGCTCATCTGCGCCAAATAGACTGTCCGACCGCACTCCTGTCATCTGCCGCGGTCCGTCTGGGACAGCCGCGGGGCGGAACGCGCCTCGGCCATTGCCTGCTCGCACGCCGTTGTCAAAGGGAACTGAGGAGATTGATATTCCGCAGTGCCGTCCAAGATGTTGCTATATACCTGGTCAGACTTCTTTATGGTGGGTCGTTTGCCCTCGGGCGTTCGCCCTGATTTCACGTTGAGTCCGCCCAGTTGCCTCAACGGCACAACGTAACTTTCTGGACCAACCATGCCCCCCGTTTTGTGCACATACCCCAAGTATATCCCAGGGATCATTGCACCGCCAGTCTCGGCTGTTCTGAATCTTGACTCTGGCGGGGGCACATCGCGTACGGGAGACCCGAAGGGAAGAAGCGGAGCCTCAAACATGTGTCCGAAGCGACGTTCCCAACTGGACTTCCCCTCTTCAGGAGTCCTGGCACTGTAGCAAAGACAGAAGTATCGAACGGCATACGGCCAACATGGTGGTGGGAGACCCGCCTGCATGAGCAGCGCTTGGGCCCCCATCTGTGCCACGCCGTTTGCGCGTTCGGCGACAGCATGTTCTTTCTTATTTCCAGGGATGGCAGGATCATGTGCAATCTTGAGCTCGTAGCATGCCCTTGCAAGCTCACGCGCGCCATCGGCATAATAATATTATAACTTCTCTCCCGGGGCCTTGAGGTTTATTAAAAAATGCAAACGTGAACCGCAGACTTGTCGTGCACACCCTGAGCGGCGAGGAAATCCGCTGCTCGGTCGCGAAAAGTCACACACGCGGTCTCATCATGGAGCCCCCGCGAGAGTTCATCCATCGCAAACCAATGGTCCATCGTCGTCAGGTGTCCAAACGAAGTGGGTTTAGCGCATGGGCGGGGAACCTTCAGCCCATTGTTGCGCGCTTTGCGCTGCTGTCTTCTGGTAGCTCTGGGCCCAATGCATACTGAACAATATGGGTTCTTGGGAGTATGAGTTAGAAGATGCGGCAGGGAGGCTGCGGCCTTCTTCAGCCGCTCGGCAAGGGAACCCGACACCTCATCCTCTGCATCATCTGGGTCTGGTTCTGGCGGTGCGTCGACGTCGACCAAGTCGACGCCGTCAGCGTCTCCAACTTCACCCTCCTCGGGCCCGGGGGCCGCGTCGCACGCACTGGAATCCAACCCTCGATACATGTCATGAGGGAGGTGTCCTGAGACCCCGTACCAACAAGGGCTCATATATGCGGCTGCGCAGGCCTCGGCTTTGCCGGGTTGCTCGTCGCTCTGACCAACGGCTTGGCCGTGGCAGGGCAAAGCCGAGAGACATTTGGAGGCAGCGATGCCCGTCGGTGTCCGATTCCAACCGCTTTCGCTAGCCTTGCGAGGCGAATCGTAGAAATAAGTGATGGTATCCGCAGAGTCTAATAAGGACGGAAAAACGGGCGCGAGCTCAGTCGGCCGTCCGTCAACGCAGCCGTGGTTGCCAATCATCTCATGTGTTTGCAGGTCTATGGTCGCGCGAGTCTGAACAGCATGGGGCGGAGGGCCTCCCGCTGACTCCACACTGTCCAGAAATGCCTTGGCGCCCGACGCCACGCAACACCACCGCTCGGGAGGTTCACTCTCCCCAGCGGCAACCGCGCGCATCCACTGACCCAGCGCCTCTTTGCCTGACAGGGTCAAGTATGGAATCTTGCCCTCAACGATCAGGTCCACTCTTTGACCGTTGGGCAACAACAGGCAGGGCCTTTGGCCTGCTGGCCAGAAGAGACTAAAGCCGTGATCCATGCACCGCTCCCCTACCGAGATCACGCACGGGGTCTCTGGCATGACCAAAGCGTTAAAACTACCACCCTTGAATTCAGGGCGCGCGATGCGAACTGAACCGAGGGCTTTTGACTCCCCCCCGGCAGTGTTCAGAGCGATCGATTGCGGAAGCTTTCGAATCAATCTCATTGCACCTGCACTTCTAATGTACTTGTCCGCTAGGAGGTTATACCCAAGTCCTGTATTAATGATAAAGCTCAGCGCCCCAAGATACGCAGCATCCTTGTCTGTGCACCCCGCAGCGGCTGTGCCGCGTGGCCCCTCTTCCCCCTCCTCAGCCCTCAACCAAAGGTGCCAGACGTCATCTTGGAGGTCTGACGCCCTGATCAGGGCCTCCGCAGCAGACGCTCTCGACTGAGTAGACATCTATCGGCGCATTTCTCCCGGGAGCTTCCACCTGTCTTTGTCACTCGAGGGCAACTCTTTCAGGTCGTGGCGACGCGCCCTCCTGCAAGCGATGCCGGGCCCCTCAGTAGAGGGGCGAAATCGGACGCGGAACTTGCGCCGACCTTTCGTCCGAGATCGAACGCAGTTTCTACTCGGGGGGGGGGGGGCGCCCCAGTACATCTTGATAGCGCCCCGAGAAAGAGGACGCAGGAAAGTTGCAAGCACATTTACAATATTCACAACTTGCCCCCTGCGTTCGCGGTGAAACTCTCCGCCGGAAAGATTCGTCAACTCCGCTAGAATCTATAGAGGCCTCTAGAAAATGAGGGCCGGCCTGCCTCTGCCCAGGGCGGCCCCGAGCTAACGGGGCGGGGCGCGCAGTGGCGCCCAAGCTGCTTCCCCCCCGCTTTCGGTTTGACCGACGCGGGCGTCGCCGCAGCCACCGAGCGAGAAGGATAAGAAAAAGTATCCTTAACAAAATCATACCAATCAGTCCTCCAGCACTGGCGGCTGGGCTGCCAGTGCGAAGCCAATGCCACGGATGGCCTGTCGTGGTCTTGGCAAACCAACAATCTTTTCCACGCGTGAATTTGCCTGTTTCCTTAAAAAGAGCGACACATCATGTATTTGCCTTTGCCTCTGCCCTTGTTTTTGTCTCCGTCCTGCTTGGGTTTCTCTGAACTGTTACAAGAGGCCCTAGAGCCACTATCGCCCGCAGCGGAGGAGACATTGGCAGCCGCGGCACTGGCTCGTTTAACTGTTCGCTCATGGCCTAGAGACTGTCCAGCATCAAGCTTCGCTTTTTCATATTATCGCGCTTGAGCTTTTCTGCATCGGTTAAGCCCCTGCGCTGCCTATTGCAACCGCCTGCAGCTCCACGGCAAGTCTTGAGATCCCGCGACCAAGCATAACATGGCAGCGTACTCTCTTCCGCGCGAACGGTTGGATTGACTCCCGTTCCGTTGTTGCGTTCCTTTCCCACGGCCGCCCGTCGGAGTCTGCGATCGGCTCTGTCCATTTCGGCCTCGGCCATCAGGCTTCTCAGATCTCCCTCTGGGATTCTTGTCCTGAGCCGGAGCAGCATTTGACTTGGCCCCCGCAGCCGGCTGGGCCGGTGCGGCAGCCTTGCGTTTCTTATGATTAAATGGGCACCCCTGACCTGCATTCGGGCAGGTCTGGCCCTTACGTACAAACTTGCACATCGTCTCGCCCTTAGTCAAACCACTCTTCATCACGTCCGTGGGTTTCCCGAGACGTGCTGCCGCTTCTGCCGGAGCGGCTCTGCCGTTGGCATATCGACGATTGTCATAGCTATTGCCCCCACCTCCGCCCAGTCGCGCCTGTCGGGCACGTTGGTTCAGAGTACTCTCATGCATACTGATGTTCCATTCTTCTTTATCACGCAACATCATCCCTTCAATTTGAGTCATGAGCCATTCGTAATACCTTTTACGCCTTCTCCCAATTTGTCTTTGGACAAGTCGTAAAGTTGGCAGACGAAATCTAACTTCTTAGGCTTCCTGCGTGGCTCAATGAAGTGTGCATGAATCAAAGCTCTCATCTCATCAGATGGAGGTCGGACACCGTAGAGCTGCTGGACATCGTCTGTCCACTCATCAAAGAAATGGTGTAACTCAGCATCTGGCTTGTTGGGGTCAATAACTACCTTGAAGCTATCACGCGAGTTTCGATGTTGACCTAACTCCGATCTAACAGAATACCAATAACAAATGGCTCGTACCATCTCGCGTCCCGTTAATGGCTTCTCCTCATTCTGGGCGCCGTGCTCCATTCGACTGATCTGTTGAAGGAAGAGTATGTGATGATTGGACAGACAGCGATTCCTACGCATCTTGGTGAACTTCTCAATCAAATTTGTGGCGATCATGATGTCAAGACGTTGAAAGCGACCCGGGTTTTTGAGCTGTTCGTCATCCACTGCAGGATCCATAGCTTCCGTGACCCAACGCTGTGCCGCTTGGATCTCAGGAGATAATCCAGCAATCGCGCGGACTGCATGCATCTGCCACTCCCGTATGTTTGCAACATCGGGAATGTCCATCATATCGACTTTCTGACTGCTTCCAACCTGTCTCCACTGGTCCAAAGGGGTACTCTCATCACGGCCTCCCGGGTCACGTGGCCCACCTGGGCCCTGAAGTCCGCCACGGCCGCCTCCGCCGCCTGGGGATCCAGGCCCCCCCGGACCCCCCGGGGGCGGCTTCTCTGGCCGGTCGCGGAAAGCATCGTTAAGTGCCAACAAAATATCAGCACTTGGTGCGGCACTGCTGTCATCTCCATCTTTGTCCTGCCCTGCCCCGCCAGACGGCTTGGCCGCTGGCGGTCTCACAGGTCCGCCCTTGGAGAATGGATGATATTCGACAAAAGCCATGTCGTTACTGGTACCTGTGAGATTCATATCGATTGGTAAACCATTCTCGGAGGTACTCGGCTTGGCCAGACCTTCGATTGCAGGACCAGGAACAGTAAAGTTGGGTCGCATGACAGGCCTCACGGGCGTTTCCTGCGAAAGCAAAAGCATATCAAATGAACTAAAATTGGACAATTGTCCCTGTCCCTATTCACTATGCGGAAATGGCTTCGTGATGACAGCTTTGAGCTTCACCACTTCTCTCCCCGGTGCAACTGCGCGTGCCGGAGCCTCATCTTTCTCTCGGATGTTGGCAGCTGACGCTTCTGAGCTCAGTCTAATCTGCTCTTCAGCATGCTCCTTCATTCGCTGGACATTGAGTTTGTCAGCGCTATATTCGCCAAGAAGCTTCTGCTGTTGGGCCCGAGAGTCATGATCAGCACTGTGCTTTGCCATTGCTCATCCCACTTCTCCTGTTCTGCCGGCAAACTCTTCTTTTGAGTGCATGTAGAACGCCGCATAGTGTTCACGTCGAAGTGATCTTTGCAACCTGGCAGTCCACAAGTGGCGCAATCTCCTACTTTCGGGTTAAAGCAAATCGAGCAACTCTCTCCATCGCCCCATTTTGCGGGCCGCGGCTGCGGCGCAGCCCTTGGCGGCGTCGCGCTTACCACGGTCGTCGAGCCAGACTGCGCCTGCGTGGACATTGCGCCGGGCGGCTGGGCCGCCGGCGATGGCCATCTACTCGCCCCAGCCGGCTTGGCCGGTGGGCGCGTACTGTCGCTCAATTGCATACGCTGAAGAGATGCTCTGGCGTTCTCATGTGACTTAAGCTTTTCTCGATATTGATTATTCTGATCAACTATCGTCGCAGCTATAATTTCGGTGTTGGCCGCTTCCAGCCCGGCAGTTTGAAGTTGATTTTGGAGCTCCTGTCTTTCTTCTACTGCCCTGGCTGTGGCGATCCTCTCTCCTTCTATTCTTGCCGCCGCAACAGCGGCGGATGCGGTCTTGGCATCAACAGACCGGCTGTTCGCCGTCGTAACGGCTTGTCGTTCGGAGGCTATCATCTCAGCATATCTGTTCTCGGCTTCCCCTTCCGCGCGCTGCTTGGCAGCCGCGGTTTGATGGGGCATCGGTCCCATCAGTTCTTGTTCCCGCTCTCTGACCGGATGGGCCATAGCGAGTCTCTCAGCCTCGAACGTCTCCCGAACGTCCTCAACGACTGCATTCATGTCTTCTCGGCCCAGTCGGGCTTTCTCGGCCCTCTGAGCTTCGCGGGCCAGACATTATTGCTGGGTTTTGGCCTCGACATATCTAGCCTGATTTTGCAGCGCCTGGAGGAGACGGCACGAGCAATTGCGCTCTGCCATCGGCATGCAGTCTACACGCAACCACTGATTGCTACAATTGAGACACACGTCTGAGCAACTTCTACATAGTGGACGCCTACAAGCTCCATCAAGCTTGCGGGCTTTCCCTGGACACCTGTTCTCCGCCTGAGGCGGGCAGGTCGGGGCCATAGTTCCAGCGTGTCTCACGCGTGGATACCGCGCTGTTGCTCCTCGATGTGGATCGGGCCCCAGACCTGGGCATCTTGAACCTTCCCCGGCTCGGAGCATTCGGTATGGGACGCATGTGCGCACTCTCTGGCGGTCTAGCCGTCTCTCGAAGCTCCCCATCCCTTTCGTCTTGTCTAACCAACTCATCCGGAGAAGCAACGGGGTTGAGCATTTCATCGTCCTCAAATACAACGGGCATCGACGGCTGCCAACCGCCGGCGGCGACGGCAGTCCGATGACACCCTTCCTGAAGCGGAGAGTCATTCAAGTCATAATCCTCATTCCTTGGCCTCTTTAATTGAGGAGCGGGAGTTCGTCCTGTGATCTCACTGTCATGCTTCGCTTGAATCGGACATTCCAATTCCACCTCGACCGCCTGGGGCGTCAGGTCGCTTATTTCAATGTCCGAGTCTGGCATTGCAAGTGCTTCCCCGAGGGCTTCCACTTGATCGTAATCAATTGCATCTTGCCCAGGGGGCCACCCCTCGTCTTGGACGGGGTGGTCTGCGTTCATTACCGAGGACAAATGTCGGCCAAGTGACACTTGATAGTTGGCATACGCAATGTATTCCTCCATGGTCAATATCGTTTCCATCATCAAACTGTTCGTCACTGTCTTGGCCGGTCTGTCCGTTCAGAGGTATCGGGATGAGATGAGTCCCTTGTGCGTTTCCCCATCCGTCTGGGACGGTGGGGTACACGCCTCTGAACCCTTCAGCTTCTCCCGACCTACTGGCTTGGCCAGCGGCCGGCACGATAGTCCGCGTAACAGTCGGGCTGGAGCTTATTGTTCCCGGAGATACGGCAATTAACGACGAGAAGGCTCCTCGCCTTATCTTTGCTGTTGTGCCGTCTCGCCTCGTCGGGTCTGGGGTCTGTTCACGATCGCCGATCGGAATCCGAGAAGGAGAATCGTCTCTGGACAAATCTATAACTTCTCCCCTACCCCTCCCACAAGAGACCCGAATGGCGATAGAAGAAGAAGGAAGGCGGCCCCTCCCCGGGCCGCCGCCCTGTGGATCTTGCCCGTCACGTTGTGCAACTTGCGATATGAGCTCTTCTCCGGCGGGCAATTCGGACGTCTCATCATAGCGCATCCTTGTTGCGACTTGGTCGCGGGTTTCGGCTGATAGCCAGTCTTTCCCCTGAGAATCGGGGTAAGATGACAAAGAAATTAAGGTCTCGTGTTGACTCTGCTCAGTATTGGAGGGCGAAAGAGGGGGTCTGCAACAGGGGGTCTTCAATGGGGGCTGAATGGCCCATGTATGCTCAATGAATCGTTCATGTACGTGAACGGGTACGATTGGCATCCAATGTTGGCGGTCATTGAGGGCCGGTCGTTCGTGCCCGCGCGTTGCCCGCGCGGGCGCACGCGCCGTCCATCCATTATCGTTCATGCGTGCGGGGGTTCTTGCATATTGCGCGTGGGGCAGCGAAGTGTAGTGCAAGTGTGTCTTGATTGTGCGATTGATGACCGTGTATGTTCCCAAACGATGACTTCTCGACCCCCAAGACAGATTTGGAATGGGGGCCACTTTTCTCCCAAAATGTGAATTCACATTTTCCTTTTTCCCAAAATGTGAATTCACATTTTCCTTTTTCCCGAAATGTGAATTCACATTCTGGCCCCTTTCATAAAAACATCCTACACAAAATTCCAACATGTGAATTCACATTTTCCTTTTTTTTCCCAAATGTGAATTCACATTTTGCTTTTCCCCACAATGTGAATTCACATTTTGCCCTGGCCTTCAAGATCCCCAACGCTGAGGCGTCTTGTTCCGCATGTCAGATTGGCTGGGCAGATTTCGACACTCACCTGACCGCTTTCGTGTGTTCCAGCCTTTTCCTTTTGCGCCCTCAGCGCGCGTTGCCTTCGTCGCCTTTCCCGAGCCCCCCGCCCCTTTGCTTCCTTTCCTCTCAAGTCTCGCGCGCGGGTGCAGGCGGGGGGCGTCCATTAGTTCCCCCGCCGAACACAGCAATCGAGGATGCATCGCCCATTCATGGCCCATAGAAGCATCATTGCCGGGACCCTGCGGCCGACCCCCACTTTCACCCTCCAATCGGTAGTAGAGGTTACGGGATGAGTCATCGATGCAACTACAAGAAACCGTTAAGCAATTGCACTCAGGAGTGGTAAGGGAGGAGGCCGGCCGGCCGACGACCCGACTACGATGAGGGAGCGACCCCTCGGCGCGCGCGTGCGAGCTAGCACGCTGCTCTTATCTCCTGTAAGCACAAATAGCTGCGGTGCAAAGCCGCAGTGTCAGGGTGTGGCAAGGAAGGCAGCGAGAGACGCAAGTGTAAGATGAGGCGGAGAGGATCATATTTACTTCTTGGCTTTCTTAAGATTTCGCAAGAGCGCGCGCGTAAGCTGTTTCAAAACATCCGTGTTGCGAAACCCTGTGTTTTTGTATGTGGCTTGGAAATTCGATGTTGAACTCCTTCCGAAACCCAGGTTGTTTGAAGGATTTCGGCATGCGCGCGACGACGCGCGCGTGCGCATGTCGTCCCATGTGGGAGTATTGAATAGTAATGTTTTTGGATAAACGAGTGCGCGCGCATAGAATTTTGTTTGCTGAGGATGGCGGGGGGGGGGGGGGCGATACCGGTTTGGCTGGGATCGTGTGAGTTCACTGCTAGGATGGACGATGGGGCAGAAACATATGCAAATTGCAATACGAGAAGTGAAGCTTTAACCCCGGGGGGAGGGTGGTAGAACCTGTGTTTTTTTTTGTTGTAAGGAGATTCTACGTCGTGAAAGCTGTGTGGTGTGAACTGAATCAATTGAAATCATGGAAAGAGCGTGTTAAGGCGCTTCGAACCTGGGGGTGGGCCCCCCCAACACTCGACGACGTCGATCAGAACCAAGGGGTCCCCCCTCACCCTAACCCCCCCGCCCCCTCGGGGCTTCGTAAACAGGGGTTTTGCTAAAGGCGGGCTTAGGCTTTTCCATATACCCCCGTTCACTGTACCCCCATTTACGGCGCCCAAGGTCCCATAAACGGGGGCATAGCCAAACGTGGAAATCGGCGTTCCCCGTACCCCCGTTTGCTGTGCCCCGTCTCTGGCGCCATGACTCCCGAACCCTCCCCCTCTGCCGGGAAAGGAGCAAGAGATTCTAACTCCACCCATGTTTTTCCCTTCAGGCTTCCCAGGGAGGGGGGGCGAACCCCCCCCCGGCCCCCCTCCTCGTTCCTCGGTGCCGGTTCTGGCGCCTGCGCTGGCGGAGGGGGCAGCACCAACGGCAGCAGCAGCGACGATGACCAGAGAATGCCGCCACTGGAAAATACAAATTGCCATATCGAGCCTTTGCTCACCAAAAGCCACCCGTGGCCCTTAGGAAGTTCCCAGAGACGCCCAAGAGGTGCCCACATGCTCCTCAGACGCCCACGGGACCTCTCTAACGAGACCACAGAAGGCACCCATTGGAACTACAACCCAAAGCCAAGACACGGTGACGGGAAGACCCGAAGGCCACGCCGCCACCACCACCACCATAAACCACCACACCACCACCACCACCGCCACCACCACCACCGCCACCACAACCATCACAACCCACCACCAGCACAACCATCCCCACCACCACCGCCACCGCCACCGCCACCGCACACCACCACCACCACCACAACCGCAACCACCACCACCCACCACTAACCACCACGACCACAATAACCACCACCACAAACCACCGCACAACCACCACCACAAACCACCACGCCACCACCACCACCACCACCCTAACCACAACGCACCACAACCCGAAACCCAACACCACCACCACCACAAACCACCACACCACCACCACCACCATCACCACAACCACCACCGCCACCACCACCACAACCACCCACAACCCACCACCACCGCCACCACCACCACCACCGCAAAACACCATGCCACCACCACCACCACCACCGCCACCCACACACCACAGCCAACAACCCACCACCACCACTACCTCCACAACAGCAACCCACCACACCACCACCACAACCACCCCCACCACTATCACCACCACAACCCACCACCACCACCACCACCGCCACCACCACCACACACCACCACCCCACCACCTCCGCTTCCGTCACGACCACAAACCACCACCACCACAAACCACCACACTACCATCACTACCACCACCGCCGCCACGACCACAAACCACAACCACCACCACCACCACCACCACCACCACCGTCACAACCACCATCTCCACCACCACAACAACCTGCCACCACCACCACCACCGCCACCACCACCACCAAAACCACCACACCATAACCACCACCACCACCGCCACCACCACCACCACCATCACAACACACCACCACCACCACCACAAACCCCCACACCAACACCACCACCACCACCGCCACCACCACAACCATCACAACACACCACCACCACTACAAAAAGACACCACGCGACCACCACCATCACCACCACCACGCCACCACCACCGCCACCACCACCACCCCCACCACAAAGTACGTCGCGGCACAACCACTACCACCACCACAACCACCACGACAAACCACCACACCACCACCGCCACCAACACCACCACCACAACCCACCAGCGCAAGTACTGTACCACCGCCACCACCACAAACCACGGAATCACCACCACCACCGCTACCACATCAACCACCAAAACCACCACAAACCACCACCAACAACCACCTCACCACCACCACCACCCCCTCCACCACCACCGCCACCACCACGACCACCACCACCACAACCCACCACCACCACCACCACCACCACCACCAACACCACCTCAGAGAGGCTCCGAGCGCTCAAGAGGCACCCAGGAGGCTTCACAGATGCCCCTCAGAAGGCCGGCGGAGGGGCTCGAAGCCCACACGAGCGAGGATCAAGAACGATCTCACGCGAGATGGCACAGCGACCTCACGCGGCAACTTCCGCGGGCCGCCACCGCGGCACGCTGCATTGGTGCATTGGAGACGCCGGCGCCAGCCCGAAGAGAGGGAAAGAGGAGGAGTAGGGGAGGATCGAGGGAGGGGGAGGGGGGGCTCCAACCCCCCCCTCCAAGCGACCACAGAACGCGCTCTTTCAAACCATGCAATGTAAGCTATACGGTGAAAACTATGTTGCTATGTCGTGTAAGCTATGCGGTGTGAGATGAAGGTGAGGGCTATAGAGTGTAAGCCATGTGATGTAAGCTGAGCTGAGTAAGCTATGTGGTGACAAATATACGTGATGCAAGCTAGAGGCGGCCACGAGGCGGCAACGTGGCGAGACCCCGCCAGACCCACCCAGCGCACGACGCGGCCACAGGCGGCAAAATGGCGAAACCTCGCCAGGTCACCCAGCGCACCAGGCGGCCACGAGGCGGCCACGGGCGGCAACGTGACGGAACCTCGTCAGACTCACCCAACGCACGAGGCGGCCACGAGGCTGCAACAGGAAACTACGTGGCGAAACCTCGCCAGACCCACCCAGCGCACAAGGCGGTCACGAGGCGGCCACTGGCGGCAACGTGGCGAACCGCGCCAAACCAACCCAACGCACGAAGCGGTCACGAGACGACTCCGGGCGGCAACGTGGCGAAACTTCTTCAGACCCAGCCAGCGCACGAGGCGGCCACGGGCGGCAACGTGGCGATACCTCGCAGATCTACCCAGCGCACCAGGCGGCCACGAGGCGGCCACGGGTGGCAGCGTGGCCAAACCTCGCCGGACCAACCCAAGCGCACTAGGAAGCCACGGGGGGCAAAGTGGCGAAACCTCGCTAGTCCAACTCAGCGCACGAGGCGGCCACGAGGCAGCCACGGGCGGCAATGTGGAACATCCTCGCTTGACCCATTCAATTCCCAAGAGCTCTTCAGTGTAAGCACTGTTTGGGGAAGTGTTAGAATGCGCTACAGGTGAACAATATCATACATGCGTGTTCCCATGATCCTCATTATGAATATGACTGCCGCTCCTTAGCACTATGACTAGCTGCGTCCGCATTACCCCGCTCGCTTTCTAAGTACGAACGCGATCTATGTTACTCAGCTTTTCTTCATAATAATGAATATTCAGAGTGTCAGCAAGAACTCATTACTATGACTAGCTACTCCCATGTTGTGCTGCTGTTTGTTACCAAAGCTTTTCTTCATGGTATTACTATGAATAGCGTGCCATTGATATTAGCACCGCTGCGATAGATCTTATGATCATTCGTGTTTGCACGTTTCTTCATGCTTGGGAGAGACAAAGAGAGAGAGAGAGAGAGAGAGAGAGAGAGAAAGAGAGAAAGAGAGAGAGAGAGAAAAGAAAAAGCGAGGGCGAGAGAGAGAGAGAGCGAAAGTTTGAAAGAGTGAAAGAACGCGTGAAAGGAGGCCGCCTTGAACGCGACGGGCCCCTTGAGCATGGCGGGCTCCTCCAGGGGTGCAGCGGGGAGCGCCACGGGCACCACAGGATCCAGGGGCACCGCGGGCGCAGTGCTCGGGGGCCCCACGGCAGGGGGTGCGCCCTCGTCGGAGCCGGCGTCGCACGCCTCGTAGTCGAAGGCGTGGTGCTCCGCGAAGCGGCGCATGTCTTGCAGCGGCCCGCCCGCCCGCCGCCCGTGAACGGCCTTGGCGAGGCTGTCGATCCACTCGGAAGGCTTCCTTCGGCTACAC
The DNA here is from genome assembly GCA_963575745.1 of Prorocentrum cordatum. Lineage (NCBI taxonomy): Eukaryota > Dinophyceae > Prorocentrales > Prorocentraceae > Prorocentrum > Prorocentrum cordatum. The sequence goes on from CAUYUJ010006502.1 coordinate 483,979, forward strand.
TCAAGAATGACCCTAGGCAAGAGTGACCTTTGGTGCGCGGCTTTCAGGGGGCGCTGGGGTGTCCAACCAGAGGGCGCAAGGCGCTGCTGCCGCATCGCTGCCAGCGATCGGGAGACCCCAGTGGGCCCGCACCAAAACGTCACTCCGGCGAAGGGTCACTCTTACGCGTGGCCGGTTCCTCGGGGCGAGAGAGTTGACGACCCACTTCGGGATGGAGCCCTTGATGTCTACGCAGCTCATGAGGAAAATCTTGAGGACCAGTCCCGAGCTGTCGACTTCTTGTCGGAGCACGTAGCCAGAAAAGTACGACTCCGCGCGGATGTACCTTCTGTCCTCAGGGCGATCGGGGTGCTCCGCCGAACGAAGCACAATGAGGACAGAGCCATCCTCCTGCTGGCGCACCCGGCGGAACTGCAGGAAGTCGCGGGCCTGCACGCCATAGACTGGCGGCGACAGGACGCTGTAGAGAAGCTCCGAGCCCTGGATGTCGTCTCTGAGAACCTCCATCTGGGCGAAAACCTTGTCCCACTTCATACGCTCCTTGCCGTAGAAGAGGGTGAAAGCCACGTTGATGTCGACCCCCGGCACAGTCGCCCACGCCCGTAGGGTGATCAGGCCGGGACCGTTCGACCGCTTGGCCACTCTGATCTCCTTGGCGGCCGATGGGCACGGCACGTGCGGCTGGTCCCAGCCCTCGCACGGCTCTCGCTCCTTCTCCAGCAGCAGCTCGAACTCGCCAAAGGTAATCGGCGTACTGTGCTTCTCGCCCGCGTCGCACCGCATGAAATCACCCCAGTCCCGGAAGAAGGGCTTCTTCAGCCGCTGCGTCGCCGGCCTGGCCGCCGGGAGGGCGGGGAGGGCGACGCCACCAGCGCAGCTCCTGAGGGGCAACGATCGGGGGGGACTGGCAGAAGGGGGGTAACATCGATCTGGAATCGGCGATACATCACCGATGGATCGGCGATGGGCCCCCGATAGCGAATCCGCACGTTCCTGTGCGAGATGGGGCTATCAGACCCCTGGCGGCGAGGCGCCCCCCCCCAGGCCTATCCGCCCCGTATCGCTGCCCCTGAGCTCCGCGGGCCGCACGGCCCACCGCGCTCCCCCGCGCTCAGGCCGCTCTCCCCGGCGGGCCTGGCGCCGACCGCGCAGACCTCCAGACCAGCCGGGCCCCCCGCCTTGGCGGAGCAGGCGGAGCGCGGCGGCCGCAGGTTGGACAGGAAGATCGGCGGAGGCAAGAGGAGCGGATAGCTCGTCGGCGGGCATCACACGCACAGTAGGCACGCACGATCTTGGGGCACATTTCTCTTGGATCCTTGAGGGCCCTGAGGAGCCCCAGAGTATCTGTTGGTCCTGAGGGCCATCGGGGGATCAGAAACGCCCGAGGGGCACACGCTGGCAGGATAGTTCTCGCCAGGGGGGGCTCGTCGAAGGCATGAGCGTTTGGAGCCCCGCTCCTGAACTATCCGCGCCAATTGCAGCCGCCGAGAAGAACTGCCCGTACTCCGCCTCCAGCCTGGCGCCCCCCGCGGACGCGTCGCCCTCACCAGCCATTCGCCGCCAGAGCCGCCGCGGAGGTTGCACAGGTCGGGGGGCGTCAGATCATCACCTCAACGATTCAGGGCGGGCCCATCCTGGAGGATCGGGACGTGTGAACTGGTCGTGGGCCCAGGATGGGCCCGGCCAAGATCGGTGACGCCGTCAGTTGACGTGTTCCCCGAGCAGGGAGGGGGGCGCGCGGCACGCGCGCGGCACGCCACCGCCAGGGCTGCCGCCAGGCGCCGTCGCTGAAGTCGTCCCGCGCACGGCCCAGCCACGCCTCCGAAATACACTTGAGCCAGGCTGCGGCGAGAGACGCACAATCCCTGGCAATCACACACAAACACACACACACAAACACACACACACACAAACACACACACACACACACACACGCACACACGCACACACACACACACACGCACGCACGCACGCACGCACGCACGCACGCACGCACGCACACACACACACACACACACACACACACACACGCACGCACGCACGCACGCACACACACACACACACACGCACACACACACACACACGCACAAGCAAACACATGCACACATAGATATGCGTAGTTGTACATCGCCGTGCGGGCAATTCCTCGAATTGTTGCAAATGCGCTCGAACGCATATGTTGCTCGCAAACACGGGCTCACTGCGACGGCAGCCCTGAGTGGAACGAGGGTTCAGGAGGCATTGGATTCCCCTGCTCCCTTAGAAGCCCAGCAGAACATCCGTCTTGCGTGGTCTGGCCAGGATCCCGCTCCCCTGATGCAGAATGACAATGCAAGGTCAATGGTCCCTTCGAAATCCCACCCGTAACAAATAGGATTCCCAAAAATCCGGGGCGGAAAGCAAATCCAACAGGTTGAGTTCGCATTGACGTTGTCTTGGAGTCTCTTTGAGAGCGCATTCGGGCCACGCTGGGGTCATGGTGTCGTCTTCTGGCATTGCTTCGACCACTTTGGGCCTGCCTGCGGGCCATCGGAGGGTCATCGAACCATCCCTCGATCGCCCGCTGCATATCTGTTGGGCCACCTTGAGGCTTCCCTGCGGCCTGCTGGAAAACGTGTCGAGATCATGCGCGGATCCTTGGGCCCTCTTGGGGTCGCCCTGAAAGCGGGTGGGTTCGCGTCGCGGTGGCGCCGCGGCGACCCCGCCGCAGGCGTTCGGGCTGCACGGCTGACCGCCGCCAGTGGCATCGGCCAACATGGACAGTTCTGGCAATCGGAAGGCAGCATGTCGTTCAAGGTCGAACGAACCACGCGGAGTCCGAAACAAACGCTGCTATCGTCCTCCTAGTCGGCCACAAAGGCACTGAAAACAGTCCGAACGGCCGCCGAGCCCCCAAAGACAAACATCAACATTTTTTCTGATGGGAAAACGTATAACCCGGGAGATTCGCCTTTCAATCCTGAGAGCGGCCGCGACGGCCCCTAAGACTTCCGAAATGGAACCTCGACGGCCCAAGAGGCCCCCAAGAGGGTACCAAGACGGCCTCAAGATAACTTCAAGCAGCATAAGGGAGCTCCAAGACGGCCCAAGAGAGTCCCGAGGGGGCCACCGGAGGATCCTGACATGATCGGAGAGGGCCCCAAGAAGGCCCCAAGACGGGCTCAGCTCCCCATGCCGGGCCAAGAAGGACCCCAGAACGGCCGAAGTGGGTCCCCAGACGGGCCAACAAAGGCCCTAAAGGACTCCCTCAAGGCGGTCCACGAGGCCGCCGAGAAGGCCCCCCAAAGGGAAAAAAAACAGCATTCCATATGGAAGCACGTACAATTCCAGGATGTTCGCTTCTTTGTCCTCTCGGCGGCCACGTCGGCCCCCAAGGCCCCCCAAAGCGGCCCCAGACGGCCGAAGAGGCCACCTAAAGGGCCGCAAGGCCTCACGAGAGCGTCGAGCAGCACAAGAGAGTTCCAAAGCAGTCGAGATTTTTTTCCGGCGTATGGATTGTGCCGACCACACCGTATGTATGACCTGGAACGGAACTGGTGTTCGCAATGACGAAACAGCGTCAACACATGCAGTGCAGAAGTATTGGCCTCAGAAGTCATCGCCCGACTGCCTGTCAGTCAGGGCGCCCACATGACGACTGGGTTGCAACAGCAGCGAAATAGGCTACACAGTTTCGACACCGAGAGGGGGGAAGGAGAGAAGGAGAAGGACGACGAGGACGAGGAGAAGAAGCGGGAGCAGACGATCTCGCACGCCTATCAGTGTAAATGTTTGCCCCTCCTGTGGCGGAGCCACGAAGATTACAATGATAGAAAGTAGCCTCGGATTCGTATCATAGCGAAGCGCGCGACTGCCAAAAACAATAGCCCCGGGATCGAAGACACGCCGTGGATGACCACGAACGGCCGACAAAGCACCGCACTTTTGGCGGGCAAGGCGCGAAGCCAAGAAAGTAACGAAATTTCCGACTGACATCACCACGGAGGAGGGAGAAAAGGGAGGGAGGAGGCGACGGCCTGACTATTACCCACTCTGCCGGCGGCAAGCCGTGCGGAATAGCGACTCTGAAGCAGGGCGCCCGCGCGCGCCCTCCCGCAGCATGGCAGGAAGAGCCTCCGCCTCGGCCTCGCGCAGCGTCCCTGTGCGGACCGCGGCCTGCACGCGGTAGACAGCATACACGGTGAGAGCTCGCAACAGCCGGGCCCGCTCACGTGTTCCCGCACCGCCGCGCCCGCTCAGGGTCGAGGGCTCGAGGTTTAAGAAGGTTTAAGAAGCACGCCAGCTTGTCTTCGGCGGCTGGGGCGGCCAGTCCGGCATGGACAGCGCAGAAGCGATGGTGCGTCGCACAGACTATAATGCTCGATGTTGTCCTCGCCGCGCTGGCACCCTAGTAAGCAAACGGCGCGTTGCTGGAACTGGCGCGCCGTGCACCAGCCGTTGAAGGCTGTCCGGATGAAAGCCGCTGCTACCCGCGGCGCGCCTCCGGTGCTGAGCGCCCAGCCGGCAGCAACGAGCCTGGCAGGGCGCCGCCCCGGAGGGAGAGCCAGCGGCCAGCGATCCAGGCGTCCGCGAGCATGTGGGAGTGCTTCGGAAACGCGCGGGCGCAAAATCGCCACGGCCTGGCGCTGCCAGGTACGCCTCGTCTCCTCGTCCCAAGGGTCCGCAGCCAGCAGGGAGATCGAAGCGGTTTTGGCTCAGTCCCGCGGGCCGCAGGGGGCCCGTTTTGTCTGAGCCCCCAGCCCTTTGCCCCAGGGGCGGAGGGCGTCGCGGAATACGGAGGGCGCCGCGATCGGCCGCCCTCGCCCGCCTGGCACAGGCGGCTGCGGAGGCGGCGAGCCAGGGCTCGCAGCCTCTTGGCGCTCGAGCGCGCGAGGCGCATCCTGCGGCACTATCACGGCGACGGACATCTCGTGGGCACGGGCACGAGTGACGGCGGCAAGGGCAGGCCACGGTCGAGGCCGTCGTCCAGTGCCCCGTCAAGGTCCAGGTCGGAGGAGGGTGAGTACTGGCGATGCTCGCACCCTGACTGCAGATGTGCAGAGAACTTGGCACAGTGGCGGTGGTGCAAGCACTGCGGCACGGAGCGCAGTGGTGGCTCGGCCAAGCCGCCGTGGTCACGGGACCGCGACCCGGCGCGTTGCGGCGCTGGTAAGCATGGCGCTGCTGATGCTGCGGTGCCTGACCTCGGTGTGGACGCCACGCAAGCCTTGGTGGAGTCCGCCGAGAGTAAGGGTGACAAGCAGATGGCCGAGAAGTATCGCGAGGCCATTCGCATCATGTCCAAGCCAGTGGCCCCCGCGACCCTGTCCAAGGAGGAGCTGCGCAGCATGGTTGCCATGGCGGAGCGCACGGGGGACAAGGCAACAGCGGCCAAGTACCAGCAGCTACTGGACCAGGTCGACAAGGGGCAGGACGACAAGAAGCCTGCTCAGCGCCGAGCCAACAAGGCTCATGCCCGTGTACGGAAGGCCAAGGGCAAGCTGGAGACCGAGAGCGGAAAGCTATCCTCCTTGCTGCGGCAGGGAGTCCCAGAAAGTTCGCGTCTCGGAGTTGGTGGTGGAGTTGGAGTCGGCCGAAAGTGAGTGCAGAGCAGCAGTGGGAGAAGTGGCGGCAGGAGTCGGCGGCCAGGCCCATGCGAGAGTGGAGCCACTCAAGCTCTCCCTGGCCAAGCTCATGGACGGGGAACTGGACAACATCGACCTCGAGGATGACGGGCTGTTCGGCTACGCCGAATGCGAGGAGCTGGGGCCCGAGGCCTTGCTGGCGGCCGAGAAGCGCAAGAAGCAGATGCTCGAGTCATTCAAGCACATGGCTGGTGCCTTCTTCGGCGAGGTCCGCCAGAAAGGGCAGGCTCTGCAGGCGGAGCACAAGATCATGCGCGACAGGCTCGTGGCGAAGAAGCGTCGTACTGGAACGGAGGACGGTGCAGGTGACGCTGATGGTGCTGCTCCAGGTGAACAGGCCGAACATCCCCCAGAGCCGCAGCCCCAGACGCCGAGGACGACGGCTGCTACTGGCGGCGGTAGCGAGATGGACGCCAGTGAGAGGCTCAAGTCCGAGGCGCGCGCCGCCGTCGAGGCGGCGGAGGTGGCTAAGGGCGGTGGCAAGGGTGACGGCCCAAAGTCTGAGGGGTAGCACGACACGAGGGATCTTGAGACACGGAGGAAGTTCGACGCGAACATCCAGGGGACGCCGCGTACGATTCAGCTACTGCGACGTGGCGAAGACTGGGCTCCAGTCTAGGCTGCCGAGTCGCGGGAATTCTTCGACGCGGTCGGCATCGGCATCGGGTGCTGGGACCGCCTCTGCGTGCCGCTCGTCTCCTTCGGCGAGCTGTGCTAGGCCCCCCCCACCCCCACCCCTGGCAGCCGTCACTGTTGCCAGAGGCCCCCCCCCCCCAAGGAGGATAATGGAGGGGGACCGCCCCCCGCCGAGGGCGTTCCCTCGGAGGGGAGTGGGTCGGCGGCCTCGCCGACGTCAGTGCCAGGACCCACGACCGATGACCGAGCCGTCTCGCGCAGGGGTGAGAAGCGCGGTCGTTCAGCCACTCCGTCGAGTGTGAGGTCAGGGAGTTCGGCATCGGCGGCGACGGGGAGCTCGTCTGGTTCGTCGCCCGCGGCCGCGGCGTCGACTGCTACATCCTCGAGCGGGTCGTCTTCTGAGGGAGCTGCTGGAGGCAGCTTTCCCCCTTCGCCACTTTGCGATTTCAGTTCAGCGTGTGCTGTCAGTCACCCAGGGGCCCCCCAGCTCACCGGGACCACCAGCCCTTTCGACTTTCTGCAGGCCCCCCCCGAGCCGCCCTGCCCCGCTGGTTTCGGACTCACCGTCGAGAGCTGCAACGCCACATGCTGGAACTCTTTCAAGGAAAGGCTCAACCGCACGACGGCGCACACCGTCTGTCTGCAGGGGCATCACATTGTCCAGCCTTCCGCGCTGCGTGAGGCCACGTCTTGGTGCAATCGTCACGGCTGGAAGGCGATGCTGGGGCCTGCTCTCGCTGGACAGAGGCGCGGCTCATCTGGAGGAGTCGGCTTACTTGCTCGGGAGTTCTTGGGACTTCATGAGCCTCTGTGGGGCTCTCAGCTGGTGGCTGGCCGCCTGATCAACGCGTTGGTTCACCTTCCTGGGGGTTCCCCGTTTCTGGTCCTGTCGGCGTACTTGCACGATGGGGAAGGCTTGTCCAGCAGGAACCTCGACATACTCAGTACGACAGGGGCTACTGTGAAGATGTCGGGGCATCGGGCCATTCTCGGAGGGGACTGGAACATGGCACCAGAGGTCCTCCTGGAATCGGGGTTCCCTGAGAAGCTGGAGGGGTCCTTGATCAAACCGTCTGGCTCGGGGACCTGCAGCTCGTTGGGCGGCCTTACGTTTTTGGACTACTTTGTGCGCACTGGGGGCCTAGCGAAGGGCATCCAGGACACAAGCATCGTGCAGGTGGCGCAGCTGTCGCCGCACAAACCAGTGCACCTCCACCTCTTTCCTCGTCTTGCTCAGCTGTGCGCCCTCACTTTCCGTAAGCCGCCACCTATTCCGAAGGAGAGGCCGATTGGGGTCGGCCGCTCACCGCCTGATTGGAATATGGTACAGGATGCTGCTGAGGGTTGCCTTGGCACTGCGTTGTCTGGGAATGTCATGGAGGCCCAGAAGATGCTTGATTGGGTGTATGGACTCTGGGCCGACCTGGCCGAGAGTGAGTTATGCGATTTGACCCAGACCACGCTGCCGTACCATGGTGCCAGCAGTAAGTCACCGCAGTTGCACTGGGTCCCGATAATCAAAGATAAAGCCCCTCCTTTCAGGCACCGGAAGCTGTTCGCGGGGAAATGGTTGTCGCATCGTTTCCAGGACCTGATGATCGAATGTCGCGATGGAGCCCCCGAAGCCCTGAAGACCAAGGAGACCCTCCTGGACCCCCCGTCGTTCGTGCGCATTGTCGGGTCGGGCGATTGGGATAAGTACCTCAGCACGATCCAGTCTTTAGCGCGGGCGGCGCTGTTGGACAGCGAGTGCGCCGACGGTCTGACTCCTGTGTTAGACAAGGCAGAGTGGCTGGAGGCCGCTCAGGACGCGTTGGGATTGTTCCAGAAGTATACTAGTAAGCTCCAAGGGGAAGCTCGTCGCGAAGGTGAGGCTGGGTGGAAAAACTGGCTTCTCACAAAAAACAAGGTGGGGGGGGGGGGACAAAACGCGCATGTGGCTTCAAAGGAGGCTCCTGGCTGGAAAGCCACCACCACGCTTTCGGCTGGGGGATTGGTTGTTTCGGACCCCTTGGGCCTCCTGAGGAGCGAGGCCTCGAGTTGGGCCCAACTTTGGAACGCGGGCTCGGAGGCCCCGAACAGTCTGTTTGCGGGGGTATGTCAGCCCCTCCCTCTTGTCTCTGCCGACCGCATTAGGACGACATCGGCTGCCTTCAAGGTCGCCACGGCTCAGGCTGTGGACGGGTTTCACATGAGGCATTACTCGTGGCTGTCGGACTCGGCGCTGCAGGCAGTGAGCCTCCTTTTCGCCATCTTCGTATCGCTCTCCTCCCTGCCGCGCCAGCTGCAGATAATCCAGGTGGTGTTACTTTCCAAAGCGTCTAGGGGGTGCAGACCGATCGGGTTGTTTGTTTCCCTGCTCAGACTGTGGGGCAAATGCAGAAGAGAGTTGGCGGCGGAGTGGGAGGCTAGAAATGCCAGAATGTTTTTGCTGGAAGCTCGTTCGCTTGCGCGGCGGGCACTGTGTGGCGCCAGGCGGCGCGGGCCGAGCTCAGCGCTCGTAAAGGGAAGGTTTCTGCGATGCTGCTTTGGGATATGACGAAGTTCTATGAGAATTTCTCGCACGAGCGATTGATTGAGGAAGCTCGCAAGTTCCAGGTCCCCACGGCCATCACCCAGCTTTGTGTGTCGGCCTACAGGTACGGCAGATTTGTTAGTATGGCCTCTGCTGTGGCGGGGCACATTTTTTGCACGCAGGGGAGTTGTGGCAGGCTGCTCCATGGCCGCGTCGCTTGTGCGGGTTTACCTCCTGGGGCCGCTCAGCAGTTTAAACCTTCCCAGGGGTGTTTTCCTGGCGCAGTTTATCGATGATCCGGGTCTGGACCCCACGGGGGCGGCTCAGGAAGTCCTTAGGGGGATTAAAGAGGGTTCTAGGCAGTTGGAGCAGGCCTTAGTCCACGAGTGCGGCTGCTCCATCTCGTTGCCCAAGGCCAGCCAGGGCAACTTGGCGTGCTCGGACGGCGCCGTCGCTAGGGAGCTCCAGCTTTTCCTTGGCGACCGCATGGGGCCGCTGGCGGACAGCATTGTGGACTTAGGTATTGATTTCACTGCTGGCAGGTCTCGCAGGAAGGCATACCAGAAGAGGGCCCTCCGTGAGACCAAGTTCAAGATTCGCATGGCCACCCCGAAGGGCAAGACTCGGAAGGTGAGGAACATTTATATATATATATATATATATATATATATATATAACACAAAAAACTCCCACGCTGAGAAAATCTGGGACTCGGGGCCGCTGCCTGGGGCGCTGTGCGGGCCCGAGGTCCATGGGATGTCGGATGGGGAGCTCCACCGTATCCGTCAACAAGCCGGCTCGGTCATGGGCTTAAGTTGCAAAGGTAGATCTCTCACAAGCCTGTTAATTCTGGAGGGTGAGCCTACCTGGCCCGCGGCGGTTGCTCCCCTTGTCAGGTATTCTAAGGAGCTGTGGTGTGCCCACTCAGGTGCGCACCGCTGGTGCTTCAGTTTCGCGGAGCTCCGCGAAGCCTGGGGGATTCTCTTCGCGACGCCTCCATCATCATCTTGGAGAGAGGTCGCGGGCCCGTTCTCCGCGATGTACATGTGTCTCAAAAGTATCCAGTGGAAGCTGATAGATTGGGCCACCTTGGAACAATTTTTCGGTGAGAAGCTGATTTTGACCGAGGTCTGTCCTGGACATTTGAAGGTTTTGTTGCGCCAGGCTGTTCTTCGAAGCCTGGAGCGAGTTGCTGCTCAGAAATCGGCCCTGGAGGTCCCGAGGTGATGCTGCGACGCGTTGAAGCGTGAGTTGCACTCGAGTAAGGTTTCCCCTTCGGGCAAGGCAGCGGTGCGGATTATCGGCTGCGATGCCAGTTGGACCAGAGTCAAGGCGCGTTGTCTGAGCTATCAGCTGGAGTCAGTGGAGTGTCCTTTGTGCGGCCAAGGGCCAGACACGCTGCTGCGCAGATTATGGCACTGCCCAGCTTGTGCAGAGGAGCGAGCCGAGATCGTCTCTGGTAAATGTCAACCAGTAGTGGACTCTATGGACACCGACAACCCCTAAGACCTGCTCCTACTCACTCGTGGTGTTTCTCCTCACCCTGGTGATTACTGGCCCAGACCTGACAAGGAAGGGAAGACCTGTTGGCAATGGGGGGAGGGAGTCACTGCGGAGGAAGGGGTGGACATGGGGGAGTTGTTCCTGGACGGTAGCTGTACGAGGTGTGTCGTACCAGAACTTAACAGGGCGGCTTGGGGGCTTGCGATTTTCAATAGGGGGTTCAGTATCCTGGGCAGGGCCTTCGCCACGGTGTATGCGGGCTTGCCGCAAACGTTCCGGGCTGGCGAGTTTGCCGCCTTCGGCTGTTCTAGCCAAGCTCATGAGGGCGAGTGTGATGTGTATACGGACTGCGCAAATGTCGATGTCCAGGCGAACCGACCCCTGGGTGACATGTTACATTATCAACGGCCCTATGCTGGGCTACTGTTATATTGTCAGAGGATTTCACGCCTAATCAAATCAGTGAACACTGTAAAGGCACACCTGTCCCTCGAGGAAGAGGGCGTGCCTGAGAGCGAGATGCAGCTTCGCAGGGGGAACTTCCAAGCCGACCAAGCCGCGAAGGCTGGGGTGCGGCTCCACCAGGCCCCGTCGGAGGACCAGTCTGGAGCTCTCGACCAGACGGTGCTAGTGGCCAAGACTGTCTGTAAGTTGGCCGCGGCTTTGCTGTTTAAGTGGCCACGGCTCGACTTAAAGGATGTTGAGCAAGTGGTACCATAGGGGCGGGGCCATGATAGGCACCCTGACCGCCCCGTGCACGTTTGGGAATTAAAAGCAGGCAGATGGCGTTGTAAAATGTGTCTCAAGGCCTCTCGGTCTCAGCTCCGCCCACCGACCAGTGGATGTACGGGTGTCCGCGGGGACTGGGATTTTGAGGAGATGGAGAGAAATGGCCATTGCGTTGTCTGCCTGCCGTGTGACAACGGAGAGTTGTTACAGGTTTGTACGCGTTGCGCCTGTTATGTCGGTCAAGGGTCTCTTAAGCAGTCCAACCTCGTAGGCAGGTGTGGCCGTATGATGACTCCTCATAAGAAGTCTCTTTGGCGCCGCGTGCTTCGAGGTCTATACCCCAGCTACAGCTCGAGCCTGAGGGTAGACCCCGAGGGGGGGGGGGGGGGGGGCAATACCTCACATTGTGAGGCGGTTTTAACTCTTGTTTAAATCACGACAGTCCAGCCTTGCTGGTGACAGTTCTTGTTGGTGCAAAAAAAAAGAAATCGAAGCGCCCTTCGAACGCTCTGCTACCGAAAGCGCGTCCGCCGCACACAAGCGGAGACTGACGTCGTCGGCGTTATGCAATAGCCCCGACAGCTGCTGGAGACGGCCTCGCGCCCGGAGCCCACCGTTCAGGCGGTCCTCGCGCATGTAGGTCCTGGCAGCGGCAGCGGTCGCGCGCGAAGCCAAGGAGACGAACTCGCAACTCATGCCAAGGTCCGAGAGTGATTGGAGTACGCCAGCCGTGATCCACTCCGACGGCCCGGGCACTAGCCGGCGGAGCGCCTGCGACTCCCGCTGCAGGATTTTCGCTGGGGATTGCTCCAGCTGGGCCACAAACAAAAGCACGCTGACGATGCACGCCCAGTAGGCAGCCGCCGCGAGGCGGAGTCCCGCGCCGATCGCCTTCCAGATCTCGACGCGCTCGCAAAACTTCCCGAGTGGAAGGCTCCATGAGAGCTCGCCCCGGCCCGGGCCCACCTCAAAACCAAGGCAACGAGCGAAGGGCGATCCCGATCTGACCCCAGCGAGGGACTCGTTCCGCGACGGCGGAACGCAAGGCCAGCAGGTCGACATCAAAGAGAAGGACAACCAACGTCTTCGAGATGTTGAGGCCGAGGCCGGTGATGCTGGCGAATTCCACGAAGATCTCGGCCGACGCAACTGCGGAGCGAAGCCCGTCGTGGAGTAACACCGCCGCGTCGTCTGCGCACGCGCGCCGAGTCGAATTGCAGAGGCGCCCGACACGCTCCAGCAACAAGTCAGAGGCCGCTGCCAACAGCAATGGCGATAGAGGACAGCCCTGGCGGACTCCCCGCGTGGCAACAAAGCCCTCGAAGAGCGCGCCGCCGAACGCAATCACTCAGACATTGTTGTCGCACAACACGCGCAAGCACCGCATAATCCACTCTGGCCAGCCTGCCGTCGCGAACAGTTCTAGCAGGAAGCCGTGCTCCACAGGAGGAAACGCCACCTCGAAGTCCATGAAGAACGCCAGCGACTCCCTAGGCAAGAGCGCGACGACACACATGGCCTCCTCTACATCGACTACGTTAGCGAGCGTGAACCTCCTCTGCAGGAGACCGCGCTGGTCGCGCGAGATCCTTGGAGACAGCGCCGGCTCCAGCAACAACCGCGCGGCGCTGGAGATGATCCGGCTGTGCGTGTTCACCACGTTCAATGGTCGCGTGGCCCCGGCGCTGTAAACTGGAACGCCCTCGTCAGTCGCGCCGACGGCCTTTTTCGGCAGCAGGTGCAAGAGGCTGGCGTTGATCTCGAATCCGAGGGAAGCGAGCTCGCCCAACGCATCGGTGGCGATGAGGCCCTGGAACGCGCCGAACAGAAGGTCCACGGCCATGTCCCCCAAGATACGCCACACCTTAAGGGATGCCGTCGGGGCCTGGGGCGGCGTTGCCGGTCAGCTCGAGGGCGCGTCCGATGTGGCGGCGCCGCAACCGGAGACGAGGGGGAAGCCCCAGCAGCGGGTTGCCCGGCTCCCGGGCGGCCTGGCCCTGGTCAACCCAAGATCGAAGGAAGGCCGCATCGTGGCCCCGTTGCTGGAACACGCTCTTCCAGTGGGAGCGGACAATATTGACCATGTCCTCCGCGTTCGTCTGCACCGCGCCGTGGGCGTCAGCCACCGCAGCAATGCCCGCCGATCGTCCTGGGGCGAGACGGTGAAGTAGCCGAGCGCCACGTTTGCGAGTACGGCGGGCACGGGCCTCTTCCTCGATAGCCTCAGGCGAAGCCTCCTCGATCCTAGCGGCGGCGAGCTCGTCCAGCGCGCGATCGCGGGCAAGCTCAGCGGCGTGTTGTCGGAGACCGCGGAGTCGGACTGAAATATTGCCGGAGAAATCGCATGGGTTGGTGACGAAGTCGCGGATGCCAGGGTAGCGGGCCAAGCACTTCGACACCTCCCCAGGGAAGCCGCACTCGGTGGATCGGATGAGCTTCATGGTGATTCCCAGGCGGTCCTCATGGGACTCGGCCGGTGGGAGGGCGGCGTGGTCGGCGGCCATGCGACGAGCAACGTTCTTTACCGCCTCTTCGAACTCCTGGAGCCGGGCCAGGCCAGACGTCACGGTGGCCGCAGCGAGCTGCTCTTGTTACTCCAAAGTCACGCGGCGCTTACAATCAGGATGCTCGACGCTCGACGGCAAAATCGGAAACGCGGCGGGCGGCCGGAACGCGCCGCTGAGGAGCCGTGCGCGAGACCAGGACAGCGCGATGAGCAGACAGATGTGGCTTCCACTCCAAGGCTACTGCGCGTAACTGTCGATCGAGTTGGTCAGTCATGTCATGGTCCATGTATACCCTGTCCAACCTGGCCCTCGAACTCGCCGAAGCGCGGGTGGACTCAGGCTGGTACATTTCTGTGAGCCCGAAAGGAGTACTGATGACGTTCTGGAAATGTCGCTCTTCGAATGTGTCCCTCCTACCTGTGCACAAGCTGGAGGTCGTCGACAGGCGATCGAAGGGATCTGCGACGTAGTTGAAGCCGCCGCCTATGGCCGTGAGCGCAGACGTACGCGGAGCGATAGCCCGGGAGAGTCGCGACCGAAGGCAACTGCGAAGACCGTGGAACGATGATGCCCGCTCGACCTCGGCAGCCGAAAAGCCGTAGTAGTCATGCTCCGAGAGCCCCGCGCCAGTCGGGAAGCAAGCCACGATGAAATCCAGGGCACCCTCCGGGCCACGCAACTCCAGCTTAACCGCCCTGCCAGGGAGGACGATTTCCCACGCAGGGCGCGGGTCGAACTTCTGGAGCAGCGCGTCCTGAACGATAACGCCGACCCCCGCATGGGCCGTCGTAGCTCCCGCGGACCACCACGCCGACGTGCCGGAGGGTGGGCGCCAGACGTTGTGCGCGCCCGTAGTGCCATGGGCCTCCGTGAGCATCGCGACCTGCGCGCGGCTGAGGAGCGACTGCACGTGCGACGCCTCGATGTCCTGCCGGCCTGGCGTGACCGCGAAGAAGGCCTGCGAGTTCCAGAGGGCGATCGAGAGGTCGCCCCGGCACTGGCCGAGTCTCCGCGAAGGGTCGGCCGTGGGCGCCCGCGGGGTCGATCGAGCCAGCCGGTCGGGCACTGTGGTCGGGGTCGCTCCGAGGGCACGGCGGAGCCTCATGGAGTAGTACATGCTGAGCGGAACATCATCGCCAGGAGAGCCGAGAAATCGGTGCCAGGCGTCGCAGCCACGTAGAAGGGGAAGGACAGGAGGTAGGGGTCGATCCGGAGAAGAACGTAGCAAGTCGTCGGAATCATGCAAAGAATTCTGACCAATCGAACAAATACCTGACGAAATAGACGCGCGGGAACCAGGCGACATTACATCCGGCAGGCCTCGCTCGCTCGGCGCCGCGGCTGCGACGCAGAGGGAGAAGGCGACCTCGACGAGCCAGCACTCGGAGCCGTCCATGGATATGCAGCGAATTAATCCCCAGCGCTCCAGCTGGGAGATGCCCCCCTGGATATCGGGACGCGGGGGGACTAGATCCACGTCCCTGCCCCGTCTCCCGGCCCCCGCAATGCGTTGAGCGCGTCGTTCTTGATCTCGATCCGCACGTGCTCGTTGCCGACGCGGATGACCTGCCCATGGAGTCCCACGCATAGCTTTCGCACCTCCGCCTGGTCCCGCTGAAGGCCTCGAACGCGTCCTGGGGGGGCGTGCAAATCAAAGTACTGGCCCGGCTTCAGCCCATGAGGCTCCGTCGACTCCTGCAGCGCCGCGCCCAGCTGAGAGGTCGCGTGTTCCATGAGCACGGCGATCACCCTGGAGTCCTGGGTGCCCAGCTCGCCCTTGACAACGACCTCGGTCATGAGCTCCGTCCCTCCGCCCGACCGGGCCTTCGGGCGGGTGGCCGCCAACGCCGTGGCGGGTGCCGGGGGGGTGGCGACTGGACGACCGCCATGGGCTGAGAATCGCCATCGTAGACGCGAGGCGGAGACCTCCGGGTCGAGCTTGAGAATCTGGTCCATAACATCCACCCACGTGTCCGACGCCGCGAGCGACAGGACAAGGGCTTTAGTTCGCGAGAGGAACACAATCTGTGAGCAGAGGGGCCAGATGCTCGGCATACAGTCGGGGCTAGTAAACTCCACAATCATCCCTTCCCTGTTGTCGCAGATGGTATTCAACGCGAAGTAAACCGTGGTCGCCATGGAGAGGCGGAGGCGGTCCAGGCACATGATGGCGTCGAGCTTTGCGCACGCTGCGGGGAAGACCAAGTCCAGGCAAATCCTGGGGATGTCCGGAGAGCTGCTCGGACAGCGTCTGGGCTGGCGCACGATGAGACCCGTCAAGGCCGGGTCTGCCAAGAGGGCGAGAAAATGCGGGAGGTAATCCGAAGGCAAATCGACCAACGCGATGATGGACGGGGCGACCACGAACAAGGGCATGAGGGCTTGCACCACGCGCGGTACCTGGCGGGCCGAGTCAAAGGAGACGCCGAAGATCGCGAGGACCGTCTGGACGTGCCTCGGGTGGTTCCGCCCAGGGAAGATCATCTCCAGAGGCTGCGCACAAAACGGCTGAGAACGAACTATAGGCGCCCACATGTCCCCCAGGAGCGGGTGCGACCAAAGATCGGTGACCCCCACAACGTCCTTCATGCCGTGGATGAGCGGGAGGGGCACCGCCATCTGCAGACTGGCTGGTCGCGGGGCCGGCTCCGAGCGCCTCAGGAATGCGGCCAAGAGCCGCGCCAAAGCCCCCGCATCGTCCGGGGCCCAGGCCACCGCGTGCTGGCCGGCGGTCAGGTCCCAGGCTTTCTCGCCCCCCTTCTGCAAGAGCTCTGATGATGATGATGATGATGAAGCGCCTTGAAAGGTCGGTCCTCCCATAACACAAACCTGAGAAGCCACCAATACGCCAAATGCGTAAGGTAGAGAGAGAAAGAAGGCGAAGAAGC
This sequence comes from Prorocentrum cordatum, assembly GCA_963575745.1. NCBI lineage: Eukaryota > Dinophyceae > Prorocentrales > Prorocentraceae > Prorocentrum > Prorocentrum cordatum. The sequence goes on from CAUYUJ010006502.1 coordinate 500,381, forward strand.
AGGAAATAATAGAAGCGGAGAATAGGCAAAGCCCAACCCAGGATTGAAACCCAGGATACTGAAAGAAAACATAAATGAAAGACTGTCCAAGATCCCAAATAAATCCCACCACTAGGTTCCTCTTGTGTTGAATGAAGATAGAGAAACAGAAGAAAAGGGCTGCCCAAATTTGACTAACAAGATCTTGAGTGACAATTGGGTCCCAACTTTGAAAGCACATGGTCCCAAGGTCTAAAGTAAGAGGTGAAGAAAACTTTCATTAAGTCCCATGAAACCCATTTAACATGAGTAGTGATCAAGGCTGATATATATGACTAAAAGAGAATCTGAATGATAAGCTGAACGACCCAAGCACGCAATGAAACCAGAAGATACGGAGGCACGCAAGATGAACGGTCAAAGCTGAATGAGATCCCAACCATGAGAACCCACGCCAGACCTGTCGAGGAATATGTAATATGGATGAATTCAAACTAATATGGAGAACGCAAGGTGGCTGGAATTGTTTATAACCTTTTGTATTTGCAAACCACCATCGTAGGCGAGCCGCCGACGTTTGAACTGAAATGTCTGAGGACCCTATCCCCAGGACATAAGAAATACATGCAAGAAAGACTGAGAAAGACTGAGAGCCCTCCAAGAAGCCGCAGGCCCACGCACCACGGACACCAGAAGATTCCAGTCTAAGGAAGTCCCAGGAGTGCTCTTCAGCCATACCTCCACCGCCACTTCTCCACGAAGAAATCTCCATCCCACCAGTAATCGGACAAGTACCACACAACCGGGTGAGGCCAGCCCGAATCGGGATCGATCCACGTGTCAAAGTACTCCGTTTTCCACACTTTCGTGTAGACTTCGTCTACTTCGCAGTAGTTCCACATTCCGCCCGAGCCATGGGACCACTTGAGACGCTTCTTGGCAGCAAGCATGACTGGAAGGCAGCGTTTAGCCATCCACTGGAGTTGAAAGTTTCCCAGCCGTACCAGACAGGAGCTCCAGAAAGGATTTGAGGCAAAACGGCTACTGACCCGCAACAAATTCTGTCCAAGGAACTCTACGAACCCTCTCATCGGGACCCCGAACGTTGACATACAGACCATGATAGCCGCTGTCCCGGCAAGCTTTGAAGCATGGGATTTTGCACCAGTCATATGTGAAATGAGGACCACCAAGGCCCGTCGGTATAAGAAGCCGAGCCGGCAACTTGACCACCCTTCGGAATAGTAGCGGGGAGCAGTATGAAAGTGCCTCAAGATCCCGTTTAGATAGGAAGCAGACTTTGCGGTTAGACCTGCAAAGATTCCCCTGAAAGATAACGTAAGGATCCGAAACCGTGTGATGTAACATACCGAAAGCTTGAGCCCGAGACTGCAGGGGCCGACAGGGGTCAAGTGGAGAGAAGGGGCCCATCCCTCCAAAGCCTAAGGGAGGTGAACAGACGCCGAGGCCCAAGGACTCAGAGGCTTCCTGAGGGGAGGAAAGGATTGTTGCGAAGCCACGGTATCCCTAAGATCGCAGGGACCGAGCGGGTCCCAGATAGAATCGCACAAGTGACATCTCCTGGTGTCAGCCAATCCACTAGGTGGTAGGCAGAGGAAGGGGGAGATCCCAATGGGGTCTCGATTCAGAACCCAAAGGCAAATTCCGTGAGGCGTCAGATGCCCCGGCTCCACTAGTATTGAAGCCTGTTCTCTGAGGCCGCAATTAGGTAAGAGACCCAGACCTCTGAAGATTCTGTAACATTGAATTTGTGCACTTGCATTCCGTGGAACATTGCCACGGCGAACTTCCGAGTATAGGGCGCACATGGGCCACGAAAAAAGCGACGGTCTTTCCCAATCCTAGCAAAGGACCCATGTTGATCGACAAACGTCAAAATTGAACGAATGGAGCAGATGATGGGAGAGATCCCCTGAATTACGTTCCAGAACCGATCTGGGTCAACATACCCCGCTCCCAGCCCAAGCTCCATCAGATCTCCAATAAGCTCAAGCCATCGAGAAGTGTCGGGTTCCCTTTTCCACCGATCGCGGACCATCCTCTGTACATCGGTGACCCGACCAGCGATTAAGCGAAGCTCCTCCATGGATTTAGACGAGGCCCTGGTAGGCTGTCGTTTTTGAAGATACCTGGCCATTTGACCCCATATATTCCACCAAACTGTGTAAATGAAATTCCCAGGGTCCGACCAGCGATTGTCGTAGAACACTGCGCCTTTGTATGACATCGTCTTGATCTGTACAAAAGACATAGAGCGCACTGCGATTCCCACGATCCCAATAAGGTTCTTGCATGCCTCACTTGAGAAGAATTCCTCAAAGAGATTCCATAGCTGCCTGAGAGGTATATCGAATTCACGCCCCTTCTCATACATGTGGAGTGTGACGCATTTCTGTGGATTGTATGAACCCAAATTTACAGGAACGATCTCGGAACTTTCAATTGCCAGTGCACGTGGGCAGACGGATGCCCATGCCTCGAAGACACAACACTGGAGAGATTTGAATTCCATGGCCTGACGACCCTCTGAGGGGCAAGCATGAGAGTGTGTTCCCAGATAACTTGAGAAGAGGTTGAAGCAAAACGAGGTAAGGCGGATTGAACCAAAATGACTACAGAAAAGCACCAGGACACCAAGACAATCGACAGATGGAGATCCAGAAGATGGGGAGACAGGGGTGTGAGGTACACTTTATCAGGGATCGGACGGCAGTCATCGTCCTGGCCAACGTAGTGAGATTAACAATCCCAGGCCAAACCCATTTTGAACTGAAGTAAAGAAGCAAACTAAGCGCAAAGCAACCCCAAGTTGAAACTTGTCACGTCGAGGCTGTGGGAAAAGAGCAAGAACCGACCCCACTACTTTGGCCCCGACAATCGGATTGAGAAGAGCATGATGTAATCCCAGCTCATGAGAAATGACCTGAAGGCCCAATGAAATGAAGCACTTGTAATCCCAGATATTCCCAGATTGAACCAAGAGTCACCGTCCTGGCCAACGTAGTGAGATTAACAATCCCAGGCCAGACCCATTTAGAACTGAAGTGTAGAATCAAACTAAGCGCAAAGCAATCCCAAGTTGAAACTTGTCACGTCGAGGCTGTGGGCAAAGAGCAAGAATCGACCCCACTACTTTGGCCCCGACAATCGAATTGAGGAGAACATGATGTAATCCCAGCCCCAGAGAAATGACCTGAGTGCTCAATGAAATGAAGCACTTGTAATCCCAGATATTCCCAGATTGAACCAAGAAATGAGCTGAGGGCCCAATGGAATGAAACACTTGAGCCGTATCTTCGGAACGATCCTTGATCACATCAGGAAGCGAGGTTTGCAAAGCAAATGGCACCTTACATTGGCTCCGTTACTCCCAGACTCCACCGTGATAAGATCTCCCACATCTTCAAACATATCCTTAATGAAGAGGAGGGCCACAATGCAGCTGCCAGCAAAGATCTGCGATTTGTCATGGAGCCTCTCCTTCTTTGGGCAGACCTCTGGGCCAATAAAGGCCTCTTTGGTGTAAAAGCGCGCATTGAACAAATGAATGTCCTTGAAACGAAATGTTTGGAGCCCAAAGTGCCAAAGAATCTTCGTGACATCCCTGGTAGTGAGGTATCCGTGCTCTCCCAAGACTGGAATACTGTCTGAAACCAAGGGACCTTGATTATCAATGATGAAAGGCGTCAGCTCACGAACTGTGATGATTTGGAAATGTTCTCCAACCTTGGCCTTGAAGGTATTCAAACCCGTGAGCTGAGGTACGAAAACCATAATGTAACGCCTTGAGCTCGCGTGGTCTGTGCCGCCCTTCGGAGCGAATATTGGGCAGCCTGAGTGGTCGTATTCCAACTGTGACTTGAACACAGGTGGGCCCAACTTGCTGATCCAGGGCTTCTTGTCCTGTTCCCAGCTTTTGGGAGCTGGTTGCGACCTCCTGTCAGGCGAGTCGACCTCCGCTTCAGATCCTGAGGTAGAGCTCCTGGTGTCTGAGCCCCCCGAAGACGGGGGGGAGTGCCTGACAGGCGCTTCCTCTCGGTAGTCCTGTGTCTCTGGCAAGGCCTCGTCCGGATCTGGCTTGGAAACCGACGCACCACCCTGCAATTGTTTCTTGGACCCACCTGAGAACTGCATCTTCCTGGCAATCGGTGATCGGCTCCGAGACAAGGAGTCACCCCTGTGCACGGGTGCTGGAGGCGGGGTAGGGAGCACCCTGGACTCGCGAGAGTCAGCACCTGACGATGCTTTGGCCTTGAGGCCCTGATTCCTGATCTCGACCGTCCTCGCTTGGTCCTCCTTTTTCTGCTCGAGCTTCTTCTGCAGCTTGGCTTTCTTCTCATTCGTGGTAAACACGGGCTTCGGCTCCATCTTATCAAAACGCTTCCGAGCCCAACAATCCAAGGCGTGGCGATCGAATCCAAAGAAAAGAGGAACTGTCGGCTGAATCTGATTCCCAACCAAATCCAGATCCTGAGAGTAACAGGTGTCCGTGGTGAAAAGAAAGGTAGCCCCGCTGGGCGCAGTACGGTAACAAATGTGAGTCTGGATCACGCCAGACAAAGCCAATGGCTACTGAAGGCGAAGGTGAAGCGGTTGCCGAACCCAATCAAGCATTTCTTGAGCAAGACCCAAACGAAACTTTTTGTCCCGGGAGCCCTGAGGGGAGAATAAGGTGGTCCAGGCATCCTTGTCATACCTGAAAACATATCCCCTATGCGAGCGAGAGAAGGTACGGCTGCCCCCAGAGTTATCAAAGGAGCGATTCTGAATGACCCAATGCTTGCAATATTGAAACAGCCTCGACGAAAAATCTTCTGGATGTCTTTGCATGTGTGAAACCCAACTAATAGCTGAATCCAAATGAAAAATAGCCCAAGAAACATCTTTGTATCCCTTGGTTTTACGATTTCTGCGTAAACTAAACTGTTCGGGAGATTCCCCAGGGAGCCTTTTGAGTTTCAACATGATCCTGATACATTGATTTTGAGCCTTGGTAATCAAATCCGCCGTCGTCTTACAAGGGACCCAGGCAGCACCTCTGGAGCGGATAATCCCCCCCGCCATACAGTTAAGTTTTGAGAGACGTTTTGACATGGGGATCTGCTCGTTGATCAAGAACCTACTGTTAGCCCAAAAGGCTTTGTTAATCTGTGAAATACCCTGCTTGACATCTTCGTGACAGGATCCAGTGGCAGAGAGAATCGGACCCAACACCTTAGCCTCCGGTACAACAGACCAAGTTTTCCCAAAGGGATCGGACCAATTGTATCCTTGAAAGAAATAGGGGTAGGCCGGAAGGATTTCCCGATCGTCTTTGAGTTTGAGCCGATGTTCATTCCAGAGCTCCGACTCTACCAGTGCAGTCAGAGTTGCAAGGTCCTGTTCCGAGGACGCCACCACGAAGATATTATCTGACCAGCTGAGAAGGGCAATCCTGAAATCGAAGCCCAACTGCTCACAACGGATAGAGATTCCCAAAGAAGAATGGGTGATTTTCTCCAGGGTGGAGGCGAAGCAATCTTCTACGGAAACGCGCGCCAGTATGCATGCAGTCCCAGCTCCCTGCATCAACCCACGGTCTCTCTGGATAATCCCAGTGTTTGAGTCCAAAAGAGAGATGGAGACTCGAGGGTTCCTATGCAATCTGATGCAGCCAACTGCTAAGAAAAGAGGGACTCCCCGTCCCAGTAGACTCCGCAGGACTAATCCATAACGAATCTGATCGTGGTGAGCTTTGATGTCAGTAATCCCAACCATTCCTTTGTTAAAATGATCTCGGCCGTATTCTAAAATGTGATAGACACTGGTATGAAGTTCTTGTAATTGTCCACCTTTGCTGAGCCCAAAAATAAGACCTTTGAGACCTTTTGAATCAGTGTATGAATCCAAAACTGGCAGAATGGCCCTTGCCACATATGCGTGCCCGATCTTGGCAATTGCTGGCTGGGGAATGACAACTCTGGTTTGAGAGGGGGTTCCAAAACCCTTGATCTTGTTACCCAGGTGGCCCCCGAATGTGACATCATTCCAAAATTCGGGATCGCCTAAGCAGGCCTGTATACACCCCGTGAGCCTCTGGGACCATCCCGAGGCTTTTACTACCGCCGTACAGGCGAACTCTGTGTCGATCTTACGGGGTGCCTTGATGTTGTCCAGCGCGTCTTCCAGCAGGGAAGGAATGATGGGGTCGTTGTAGAAGTTGAAGAAACCCAAAGAGCGAAGCCAGGCGAAGTCCTCTTGCCGCTCCGATTCTGAGAGTCCCCACCTCTCGCTGTATTCTTCAGCCACCAGTTTGGTACAGCGGTCCACTTCAAAAATCTTGACTTGATCTACACAGAAACCCAAAATGGGTAGGAGTGTCTTGCGGGAGGCCCAGACCTGTTTTCCTTGAGAGGCGTTGAGCGCAACCTGAGCCAAATCGCGTTGAAGTTTAGTTATTTTGAGAGCTTTCAAGAGGAGCTGACCCAATGAGACCCTCGTGGCTTCGTTAAGTTCGGAGTTGAACCGTGTCCTGAGACTCTTGACCCAAAATGGCTCTTCGGCAAATCTCCTAAAACTCCTTGGGAGAGCCTGAGTCGCTTCATAAACCTGGCCCAACATGTTTTCCCAGAAATCAAAGGAGAGGGTGAGGTCCCTTGGGTCATGATACCTGACCGCACATGAATCGGGCTGTTCTTCGTCATTTAAACGAATAAGTTCCGATGATTCGGGAAACAGACCTTGGGCGATCTTCCTAACCTCCAAAATGTTTGTAGGAGTCCACATGAGAGGTCTCCTCTTACGCATCTGCTGGTGAAAGGCCAGCACATCACAGCCAACAAGAGCATGGTCCCCTGGGACGCCCGCCCAGCGGGCGAAACAATCAAAAGTGAGATCACTCCTGGCGAGAGCTATGTGATCGATCGTGCTGTTGGCCTGAGAGAGCGCCTGATCACCATCAGGCTTCCTAGTGAATTGCATGGAGGTCTCTTGGAACCTGAGAGGACACCAACGGAGATTGAGGCATGAACAAGCTTCACTGAATGATCGGAATTTCGGATCTCCGTTACCTTGATCGGCATTCATGTCCCCCAACCAAGAAAGAGTAGACCCCACGGGGCGGGATCGACCGAGTTGGATGGCACAGTTGAGAGAATCATGGAAAAAATCGTGGGCAAGATGAGAGAAGAGAAAGGATCTGGCATGATGGTGGCAACCATCGAGACAGTCGGGACGAAGATCAACACGGATAGATCTCCAATCGCAGACAATGTCTTTCACACGTTTTCTCAGAGATTTGTGCACAAGCACGCCCATGGCCCTACACCCAGGGCCAGAGTGATGGCGGTAGTAAGCGTGGCCATTGAAAACAGGGCGTAGTAGCCCATCGTTTTGAAGACAGCCCTTAAAATCCGCCTCTAAGATACAAATTAAGCCCCAGCACTTCAGCTCGAGCAAATCTAGGTTGGCTTGCATTTGAGTCTCGTCGGCCCATTTACCCTGCACATTGAGTGCACATACGAGACCCCTCACGTGAGCATCTCAAAGAGATAGTGCTTCGTCGATTGTGTCTTTGAGCGTCTTACGGAGCGCTTCGTCGGGAATCTCCTTGAGTGACTCGTGCCACTGAAATTCCCCATCTTTGATAGCACCTATCTGACGGTCCAAGACGAAAAATTTTCGAGTCCGAGAGCAAACCACGTAACTGTCCGTGCGATCTCCCATTGCCCTTTCCAGGGCTTCTGATACGGTCTTGAACAATTTTGCTGGGCCACGCTCCTCCTTCGTACTAATCTGGCCACACCAGATCGTATGTTCCAAGTGCCCAGGGATCTTAAGATCACGAATCGCAGCTGCCGCTTGAAGTCCCACTGCAATCGAACTCCATTTTATCTCCACACAACTCCCATACCCAAATGGTGCAACAATATGCGTGGGCTGGGGGACATCCGCCCGGCGAAGGACAGCCCGTGCCTTCTCCAGGGCCTCCTGCTTCTTGAGATTCCAGCCCAGGTTGGTGAGAATGAAGATGTCCCTATCTGCCCTTGGGGTGCTAGCCCACGGCGGACCCTTTTTCCTCGACGGACCCTGGCTCGACTGACTTTCTAACTGTTTGGCTGCCATTTCCGCGCGCAGAGACTTCTGCTCCAGCTCAACGGCAAGAATCCTTTCGTTGAAGGCTTTCTGCACCTCGGTTTCACCCGCTTCAAGGTTGGCAAGCTTTACTTCATGGTCATTGATCAGAGTGACGGCCACTGAAAATTCCTGAGCCATCGCCTTTTGAGTTCCCAACACATCGAATTGTAACGAATCAATACGATCTTTGATAGGAGCGATCTTTTTGTCTAGGAGAGACTCGAGTTGGGCAAGAAACCCGTCGGCACCGGTGGCGGTCGAGGCAGCCCCCGATGGAATCGAACCATTTTCTCCCAAACCAGTACCCTTAGCAGCTCCCTTGGCCGCCAAGGTTCTCATAGCTTTCGAGGCTTCTTGCTGATTTTCTTTGTCGTCGTCTACCATCCGAGCTTCGCCCCTCAGTCTTTTCTGCTTATCGATGTCCAATGATAAGAGCTTTTGCATGGTTTCTCCAATCTGCAATGCCGGCATGGCCAAAAGGATGAAGCAAGAGCCAGTTTCCCAAAATTTGAGATAGAAGTGAAGCGCTGAATTGACAAAACCCAGTAAGATTCACGAATTCACCAAATTGAGGCGATATCCCACTGATTGAACCCAATAACCGATCCCCAAAGGCTCAAGGAACAGTTGCGGTACCGGAATGGCTTGTGGTAATGAATGAGCCAAACCGGAGCCAAACCTTGAGCCAAACAGCTTGAGCCAAAATGGCCGAGCTCTGAGACCCGGCGGGAGGCGTCTACGAAGTTCACGCTGTCGCCGCAATCCGGGAGGATGGAAGACCACTGGGTGAGGAGGGTCACCTGGCAGCCCGGGGCACCGGGGCAGCTGGGGAGAGAGCGCGCGGCCGCGCCGAGCTCCTTCCATAGCGGAAGCTTGACAGGCTTTATCCGCCTGCGCTCCGCCAAAATCCCTAGGAGCTCCTTCTCACAAGCGAGAGCGGCGCCGCGGAGCTCGCCAGCGAGCTCGCGGATGCTGGCGCGGCCCTCCTCGTCCAAGACCGCCTTGCCCGTCAGGTCGCAGAAGGCGGCGTGCGCAGGCGTGCCGCGATCAGCTGCTCCGAGGGGACGGGGCCCTCAAACCGGGCTCAAGCATAGCCGCCCCGGCTCAAGTGCCACCCCGGCTCATCCCCGCGCGCGCGGCCCGCGCGCCATAGTCCCTAGCGCCAGCTCGGCGAGGCGCACACCCTCACAGGTCCCTGCGTTCCAAGGGGCAACGTAGCTGGGACTGAGCTCGTCGAGAACACCATGGACTCCACCAACAACCACCTCGAGAGAGAGGAAGCGATGGAGGGCTCCCAGGTCACAGGTTCGGCTGCGGCGCAGGAGATGGACACCGACCTCTCGCAGGACACTCGGGTTACGCAGGACGTCGCAGGACTCAGCGTTGCCCACCCACCAGACGACAATCCGGGACACGCTCTTCCGCGAGTGGGCGGGGCAGGAGATCTTTGTGCATTTCGAGTTCATCCAGGCGATGGGTATGAGCGACCCGTCCGTCAACACCCTCCGCATCGCCCTCCCCAAGGATCTCGGCGCCTCGAAACTCATCTTCCGAAAGCTGGCATACGCGCTCGGCGCGTCGGATCCGTGGGTTTGCCAAAGGAGTCGAGAATGCACTTTTCAGTTCTAACAGCGGCCGCGCCGGCCCCAAAGACTACCAGAATGAACCCCAGACGGCCCAAGAGGCCCCCAAAAAGGCCCCGAGAAAGCAGCACAAGAGAGCTCCAAGACTGCCCAAAAGAATCCCCAGGGGGCCCGAGGGGGCCACTGGAGGATCCCCACATGGTCAGAGAGGGCCCCTAGACGGGCTCAGCTCCCCATGACGGGCCAAGAGGGACCCAGGACGGCCGAGACGCCGAAATAAGTCCCCAGGCGGGCTAAAAAAGTCCCTAAAGGACTCCCAAGGAAGGCCCGGAGAGGCCTCAGAGACTCCCCCAATGCTTCCAGAGGGCTCCCAGGACGCGTTCCAGTAGGCCCCCATGGGCGTATAGCAGGTCTCGTGTCTACGTCCTGCAAGATACATGTCAGGGCTTCCCGAGGCTCCACTGAAATATGCTGCGGGGCGTCAGGAAATAACCAAAGCACCCCGAACTCACGGTCGAGGTCAGAGGTGCACCGCCATGGGCGGGAGGCACACGCACGATGGCTTTCGGACTGCCGGTGGAGCTCCCGCTGGGGCGCGACCCACGTGAGAAACCCAGTCGCCCTGGGGGGGCGTGATGTTATGCGAATCCTCCCACAGAGGCGCGCGTGCAACTGCGTCCTTCTGGCGCACAACCCGTGTGATGGGTGCGTTGAGATGGGCGGAGGGACGCCGTCGTGGCCGCGGGGTTCATTGCTTCCCTCGGTCGTCGTCGTCGTCGCGATAGTCACGACAGCATGAGGAACAGACAGACACACAATCACCATAAGCTCGAAAGGATGTTTCTGGGACGAGCTGGATGCACAACGCAGCGCAGCTATATCAAAATCAACACATGGGAAAACAATGAATTGAATGCCACATGGCTCGCCCACGAATATGCAACAACATAACATTGCACCACATGTATTGCGCCACAAGCATTGCACCGCATAGGTAGCCCCACGCAGATTGCACGACACGCGTTGCTAGAAACACCTTGTTGGGACCCACGCCGGCCAACATACTTGTAAACACATACAAACGCACCTACCTGTCCACATGCACGCATGCGCGCGCATGCACGCATGAGCATACGACGAGATGTATAGATACACACATGGGCGCGCGAGAAAAAAACGCATCGATCGGGGTGTCCGAGAGGAACAGGACAAATCAAATAAATAACGCCCGCGGCAATGCTGGGGACCGCGGCCACGCCACACCTGACACCCGCGGGCGGCGGGCTCGCGCGGGCTGGTTGACTGGAGCTGGCGGCGCGCGCTAAACTGACTGTCGGCGGCGCCGGCGGGTTGCGCCATCGCCTCGAGACCACGTGCGTCGCACAAGCAGGGGCGGCCCAGCAAGCGAGCTCGGCGTCGTCGCGTAGCGCGCGACGCCGAGGAGGCAGCGGAAACGGCGATCGCACGCTCCGCGGGGCCACGAGCACCGGCCACTCACAGCGCAACCCGCCCTGCACCCCACGCGGCGCCCCGCACTGTCGGCGCCAGTTCCGCTACCCAGCCCGCGCGCCCGCGCGCCCTGACAACGGCGCGCCGTGCACCGCCTGTTCAATGCCGGGCCTCATGTTGCCGCGGCCACCCTCGGCGCAACCGGGCCCCCGAACCGCTCCAAACCCTCCTGCTGTCGACGGACAAGCGCGCCGCGACCCCCCGAGAACAGCGCTTCAGCTTGCGAGGAAGTGGGGCAGGTTGAACTCGGCCGCCTCGCGCTGGAAGTTGGCTTTCAGCATCGCGCGGTCTCGCTCAATGCCGCCCCCTCCGCAGAGGCGCGCCCGCGGGGCGGCCTTGGCGATGCCCTTCGCAGCCGGGCGTTCCCCGCTCTGCACCAGACCCTCTGCGAAGGACTGCCCGTGCCATGTCTGCCAGAAGATGAACCACCCCCAAAAGTGGCGGCGTCGAGTGCGCGGCGCAGATCCTCGGCCACGTCGGCAGGCGCGTCGCCCCATGCTTCGAAGTGCAAGGCGCGAAGCAAAAGCTTGTCCATGTGCTCGCAGGCAGTGGGAGGAGAGCCCAGCCCCGCGCCTGCCCCGCATGCCTCGAAGGTCGAGGGCCACAGCCCAGTTTCCGGGGCCCTTGGCGATGCCCAGAACACCCCCCCCCCTGCACGGCGACCGCCTCTAGCACCGGATGCAGCCGCGCCATGAAGGAGGGCGGCAAAAAAAACAGAAAACGTCGCACGCCATGGCAGCGCACTGCAAGCCAAGGGCTTTGTCTGCCGCGCCTTCGTCCTCTGACGCCATTTGGCCACCGCCTCGGTCCAGGGCGAGTCGTCGCGGGCCGGGCCCGCCAGATTACGCGAATATTTGGCAGCGCCTTGCAACTGCACATGCCCCCGGCCCAGCGCCCGCAGGAGAGGCCCGAGCTCGCCGCATGGGCGCCCCTCCCGACGCAGAGAGGGATCGCCGCCGTCTCCGCGCAGCTCAGGCCCAGCCCAGAGATGCCAGCGCACTCGTGAAACAGCCGAGCGACGGGCGGCAGCGCTGCGAAGAGGTCGGCCATCGCCGCCGCCGCGTCCTCAGCGAAGACTCGAACAGCTCCCGGCGGCCCCAATCCGCGCGACAACTTGCGGAAGAGCACGTCCACCACCACCGCGAAAATCAAAGGGGGGGCGGGCGCCGCTGGCGAATGCCCCCAAGGAAGCGGCGGCCATCAAATCAAGCCGGACGGCGGCGACGGCGCGATCGCAGAGGACTACAGCGACTTGCAACTGCCGGCCGGGCATGCCCAACCACCGCAAGGAAGTCAGGAGGAATTCGCGCTCGACCGAGGGGAAGGCGGCTGCGTAATCGAACAGGACCACGGCACCATGTGGACACTACAGGCTGATCTTCATGCAACACGCAACAAGGTCGAAAGTGAGGACCTTGCTCAACACGGAGCACCCGCGGATGAAGCTTTCCTGCAGTTGGACGCCCACGCGTTGACTATTTGTTCCATCGTATCCGGGCCGCCCTACGCATCTGCCGATTATCAATATTTACGATCGAGGAAGGGCGCGTGCCGGGCGCGTCATAAATCTGCCCCATCGTCCGCGGCCCCCACGGGGGTCTTCGACCGGCAGACCAGCGCCCCAGCGTTGAATTCGCAGTCGCCCTCGCACGCCTCCTGCAGCAGCTGCGAAGCCTCCGGAGCCTGAAAGTCATGCGTGGCGTCCCAGAGTACATCAACCCGAACGTCTCCCAACTCAGGCCGCGCCCTGCAGGGCAACCCGTCAGGCTCAAGAGCGGTGTTCTTACTGATTTTCACGGCGCGCGCAAGGCCCAAGCGGCGCACCTCCCACGCCTGGGGCCCAGGCGGGGGAAGGCCCCATCGCCAAGGCCTGTCCCCGTCTGCATCGCGTTTGCAATCCTGCTCACGGGCGGTGGCCAGCGGACCAACGTCCGCCAGCCAGCTAGTCAGCAGCTCCCAGTCGATCCCCTGCCAGAGATCTATGTATGTATGTCTCGGCCATCGTGCCTCGAGGCGAGAAGTGGGGCGCCCTCAGGCCCATGAGATTTCTCTGTTTTGAACACTGCAAATCGAAAGGTTACTTCTGATCGAAAGTAACTGGGCTCTGGCGTCGGTCTGGCCAGCTCGTCGCGGCGCGTCGCCGCCGCCACAGCTGGGCCGCAGTGCCGGTCTGGGCGGCTCGTCGCCGCCCGTCGCCACCCGTCGAGGCCTTCCCGTTGCAACCCAGCACCCTCCAAGCTGCGTTGCTTCGGATTGCTCTGTTTTGTACTGCTTTACACTGCTGTGCATGGCAATGCAGCGCAATCAACCTGCAATCGCATTGCAATCGCATTGCGTTGCATTGCATTGCGTTGCATTGCATTGCGTTGCATGGCCTTGATTTGCCTTGAATTGCTCTGCATTTCCCGATATTGGTATGCTTAGCATTGTTCATTGCTTTGCATTACGTTGGGCCGCGTTGCATTGGCATTTCGTTGCATTGTGTTTGGTTGCGCTGCGTTGCCTAACATTGCTTAGCATTGCGTTGCATTGCATTGTTTTGCGTTGCTTTGTTTCCCACTGCTCTGCATTGCTTTGCATTGCGTTGCCTTGCGTTGCGCTGCTGTGCGTTCCTTTACCTTGCTTTGCGTTGCATTGCATTTCTTCGCGTGCCTCTGCATTGCTTTCTCCTGGCTTGCGCCATAACTAATTGTTTTCCGGCACCGAAAGCGCAACAACGCGGGGCCTCTTAAACGCGAGCCGCTGCCGTCAAGCCCATCAAACACCCAGCGATGGCCGAGCGTCTACTGCGCACAGTGGCGCCAGCCAGCTAATCAAAAGTTCCACTAAAGTGCGCTGCCTGCTCAAGTTGCACAAGCTTCGCTGCGAGGGGGGAGGCGAGGATGAGAGGACATGGGAACGCAGTGCACCGGCCCTCCTCGGGGCCTGCCTGCTGGACACAAGCGCCGCCCAACAACAGAGCGCCGAAGGGGCTCTTCATCGAGACCAAGTCGAGGCCAGCAGCGGAATAAGCTTGGAAGGACACAAGTGCGCCCCATTCCAGCGGGGCCCAAACTCTGGCGGACCATCGGAGACCAGAGGGGCCCAGCAGAGGGCAACAAAACAAGGCCGCCTGCGCGACGCTTCATCGCAGAGGCAGGCCCACGCCTGCAGCGCCCAAGCCCTGGCGGAGCAGCGGGGGCCAGAGGGGGGCACAGCAGGGCCATGCAACCGCAGAGCCTGGCCCCTGGCGGACCATCGGAGGCCAGAGGGAGGCGCGGCGGCAAGGCCTCGGACCCTGAAGCGCCTGCTGACCCAAGGCCGAGGAGAGAAGGGGCGCGCGAACACGAGCGCAGAGCAGGCTGCAGACTGCGACATCGAGAAGCACGCGCCGCTGAATTCCAGACTTCGGCAGAACCCGCAGGGGGGGGGGGAGGGCTCGACGCAGGAGGAACAGGAGGAGGCGGAGGGAGGGGGGGCAGCGGGGGAGGAAGGAAGGAGCCCCTCAGAAACACTTCCTGTGAACGATGGCGGGGCCAGGCTCGCCGCGCTCGCCCTTCGAAGATAACTTCTGCTGAACAAATGGGCCCGCCGATCCACGAATGCTTGCGCGCGGGGGCGGCCGCGACCTTGATCTTCATCGTGGATGGCGCCGGGGCGGACAGCTCCTTGATCATTCGCCCCCCGATCCCGGGGGACATGGTGGCGCCGCTGGACAGCGCCACGTTGGCGTAGAGGTCCTTGCGGATGTCGACGTCGCACTTCACGATGGACTGGAAGGTGGCGCCGTGGATGCCGCCGGCTTCCTTGCCGACGAAGCTGCTCTGGAATAGCACCTCGGGGCAGCGGGAGCGCTCGCTGCCCACGGTGATGACGCTGCCGCCCGGAAGCTCGCGCGTCTCCCCCTCGCCCGAAACTCCGGTGGCAACCTTCATCTCCGCGTCGACGTCGAAGGCAATGTAGCAGAGCTTCTCCGCGACGTCGCGCGCGATCTCGCGCCCAGACGCGGTCGCGAAAAAACTGCCGCGCGAGAAAAGGATCTTCATCAGGTACTCCGTGAAATCGCGGACGGCCAGGTCGAGGCGCAAGATGGCGCGCGGCAAGGCGCAGCCCTCGTAGATGGGCACCGCGTGCGACACATATTCGCCATAATCCATCGCGATGCCAGTGGCACGGCTGGGGGCACACAGCGAGAGAACTGCCTGGATGGCCACGTGCATTGCGGGTACGTTGGAAGCCTCGAACACGATCTGGGTCACGCGCGCGCGATTCGCCTCGGGGTTCAGGGCCGCCTCGGTGAGGAGCGCGGGGTGCCCATCCAGGGCCGCGCGGAACTCTTTGTAGAACGCGCGGTGACAAATCTTCTCCATGTCGCCCCAATTCGTCGCGATGCCGTGCTCGATGGGGCACTTTTGCGTCAGCACGCCGCGCTTGCTCTGCGCCTCGCCGCCCGCGTAGCCGCCCTTCCGGCCCCCCCCGACCGCGATGCCCGGCATCTTGGGGCGCTCGGCGATCGAGGGGAACGCCGCGCGCAAAGCGTCGTCGCCCGCGAAGCCGGCTTTGCACATGCCGCTTCAGTTGTCCACCACCAGGGCGGCGACCTCCTCCTCCTCCTCGCCCGTGGCTGGCTGGCTACCGCCATGGGCGGGGGGGCGGCGCGCGCGTTGGCTTTCGGGCTGTCGGTGGAGCTCCCGCCGGGGCGCGATCCACGCGAGATGCCCAATCCCCTTGGGGGGGGGTGATGTTATGCGAATCCCCCCACAGAGGCGCGCGTGCAACTGCGTCCTTCTGGCGCGCAATCTGCGCATGGGTGCGCTGAGATGGGCGGAGGGGCGCCGTCGTGGACGCGGTGCTCATTGCTTCCCTCGGTCGTCGTTGTCGTCGCGATAGTTGCGACAGCATGAGGAACAGACAGACATACAATCACCATAAGCTCCAAAGGATGTTTCTGGGAAGACCTGGATGCACAACGCAGCGCATCTATATCAAACTCAGCACCGGGGAGAACAATGAATTTAATGCCAAGTGACTCGCCCACGAATATTCAACAACATAAAACTGCACCACATGTATTGCGCCACAAACATTGCACCGCATAAGTAGCCCCACGTGGATAGCACGACATGCATTGCTAGAAACACCATGTTGGGACCCACGCCGGCCAACATACTTGTAAACACACGCAAGCGCACCTACCTGCCCGCATGCATGCATGCGCACACATGCCCACATGCGCATCCAACGATATGATATATATATATATATACACACACATGCGCGCGAGGAAAAAAAGGCATCGACCGGGGCGTCCGGGAAGAAGAGGAAAAATGAACGAAATAACGCCCGCGGCAATGCTGAAGACCGCGGCTACGCCACGCCCGAAACCCGCGGGCGGCGGGCTCGCGCGGGCTGGTTGACTGGAGCTGGCGGCGCGCGCTAAACTGACTGTCGGCGGCGCCGGGAGGTTGCGCCATCGCCTCGAGACCGCGTGCGTCGCACAAGCAGGGGCGGCCCAGCAAGCGCGCTCGGCGTCGCCGCGTAGCGCGCGACGTCGAGGAGGCAACGGAAACGTCCGCGGGGCCACGAGCAGCGGCCACTCACAGCGCGACCCACCCTGCACCCCGCGCGACGCCCCGCACTGTCGGCGCCAGCGCCGCCGCCCAGCCCGCGCGCCCGCGCGCCCTGACAAAGGCGCGCCGTGCACCGCCTGTTCAATGCCAAGCCCCATGTTGCCGCGACCACCCGCGGCGCAACCAGGCGCCCAAACCGCCCCAGACTCTCCTGCTGTCGACGGACTAGCGCGCCGCGACCCCCCGAGAACAGCGCTTCAGCTTGCGAGGAAGTGGGGCAAATTGAAATCGGCCGCCTCGCGCCTTGGAAGTTGGCTTTCAGCATCGCGCGGTCTCGCTCAATGCCGCCCCCTCCGCAGAGGCGCGCCCGCGGGGTGGCCTTGGCGACGCCCTTCGCGAAGGACTGCCCGCGCCAGGTCTGCCAGAGGATGACCCCCAAAAAAAATGGCGGCGTCGAGTGCGCGGCGCAGATCCGCGGCCACGTCGGCAGGCGCGTGGCCCCATGCTTCGAAGTGCAAGGCGCGAAGCATCGCCGCTTTTCCATGTGTTCGGGCAGTGGGGGGAGAGCCCAGCCCCGCGCCTGCCCCGCATGCCTCGAAGGTCGAAGGCCGCAGCCCAGTTTCTAAGGCCCTTGGCGATGCCCAGAAGCACCCCCCCCCTGCCCGGCGACCGCCTCTGGCACCGGACGCAGCCGCGCCAAGAAGGAGGGCGGAAAAAGCAGAAAACGTCGCACGCCATGGCAGCGCACTGCAAGCCAAGGGCCTTGTCTGCCGCGCCTTCGTCCCTTGACGCCATTTGGCCACCGCCTCGGTACAGGGCGAGTCGTCGCGGACCGGGCCCGCCAGATTACGCGAATATTTCGCAGCGCCTTGCAACTGCACCTGCCCCCGGCCCAGCGCCCGCAGGAGAAGCCTGAGCTCGCCGCGTGGGCGCCCCCCCTGATGCAGAGAGGGATCGCCGCCGTCTTCGCGCAATTCAAGCCCAGCCCCGATGCCCGCGCACTCGTGAAACAGCCGAGCGACGGGCGGCAGCGCCCCGAAGAGGTCGGCCATCGCCGCCGCCGCGTCATCAGCGAAGGCTCGAACAGCTCCAGGCGGCCCCAATCCGCGCGACAACTTGCGGAAGAGCACGTCCACCACCGCCGCGAAAATCAGGGGGGGAGCGGGCGCCGCTAGCGAATGCCCCCAAGGAAGCGGCGGCCATCTTGGCCATCAAGCCGGACGGCGGCAACGGTGCGATCGCAGAGGACTACAGCGACATGCAATTGCCAGCCGGGCATGCCCAACCACCGGAAGGAAGTCAAGATGAATTCGCGCCCGGCCGAGGGGAAGGCGGCTGCGCAACCGAACAGGGCCACGGCACCGCGTGGACACTGCAGGCTGATCCTCATGTCGACACGGTCGAAGGTGAGGACGTTGCTCAACATGGAGCGCCCGCGGATGAAACTTTTCTTCAGTTGGACACCCACGCGCCGACTATTTGCCCCATCGCATCCGGGCCGCCCCACGCATCAGCCGATTCTCAATATTTACTATCGAAGGAGGGCGCGCGCCGAACGCGCCATAAATCTGCCCCCCATCGCCCGCGGCCCCCGCGGGGGCCTTCGACCGGCAGACCAGCGCCCCAGCGTTGAATTCGTCGTCGACCTCGTACGCCTCCTGCAGCAGCTGCAAAGCCTCCGGAGCATGAAAGTCCTGCGCAGCGTCCCAGAGTACATCAACCCCAACGCCCCCCAACTCAGGCCACGCCCTGCAGGGCAACCCGTCAGGCTCAAGAGCGGTGTTCTTACCGATTCTCGCGGCGCGCTCCAGGCCCTTGCGGCGCACCTCCCACGCCTGGGGCCCAGGCGGGGGAAGGCCCCATCGCCGAGGCCTGACCCTGTCTGCGTCGCGTTTGCGACCCTGCTCACGGGCGGTGGCCAGCGGATTAACATCCCCCAGCCAGCTAGTCAGCAGCTCCTGGTCGATCTCCTGCCAGAACTGCATGCGCTTGCGTCTCGGCCATCGTGCCTCGAGACGAAAGGTGGAGCGCCCTCAGGCCCATGGATATTTTAACGCCGCATATGTACGTAGGCGTATATATACATACACTAGAACCATCGGGCGCGCTTCGCGCGCGCTTTGGTTCTAGCCGGGATCACGGCAAGGCCCCGGCAGAATGATCAGGGCAGGCCTTTTCTTATGTATATATATATATATAGTATGTATATATATATATATATATATTCATATATGTCCGTCCTTCCCCCCCCCCCTCCTCCTCCTTCTCCGCCTCCTTGATTATATTATGCCTCCTCCTTCGTCCTCTTTCTCCCCCCTTCCTCGTCTGTCTCTTTCCTCCGTTTCCTTAGTTCCTTCCTTCTCCTCCACCGCCCCCCCCTCCCCCCCGCGTGCTTCTGCTCCTCCTACACGTTCTTCTTCCTCCTCCTTCCCTCCTTTCCTCCTCCCCCCCCTCCTCACCCCCCCCCCCCCCCGCCTCAATATCCGCTGCCCCCCCCCCCCCCCCCCCTGGCCGGGGCGCCCCCCGATCCGGGCGCCCCCCTCGGTCCGGATACCTTTGGGAACCGCAGGCCCCGCGACCCGTCGGCCCCCGAGACTCTTCGGCCCCGCGACCCGCGGGGCGACGAGGAAGGACACGCGGCAGAAGCAAGGGGGAGAGAGCGGGAAGTCGATGGGGAAGCTGGTGGAGGCGGAGGAAGAAGAGGGAGAAGGACAAGAATAGGAAGAAGAACAGCCAGAGAAGGGATGAGAGGAAGGGGGGGTGGGGGGGGGGGGGAAGGGCCGCCCAGGAGGGATCAGGCGCAAATGAGCAAGGGCGCGGGACCCATTGCCCCGGGAGTCTTCCTGGGAACATATTGCGCGATAGGAGGGGGGGGGGCCTGAGAGAGAGGAGGAGGGGGGCGAGAAGGATGACAATGTCGGCGAAGCGGAGAAAGGGAGGCGCGCGGAATTATATCCCCGGGAAGCTCCCCGAGAACATATCTCGCGACAGCAGGGGGAGGAGGGGCCCGAGAAGGAGGGGGGGGGGCAGGAAGGAGGAGGGGGGCTAGAGCAGGAGGAGAAATCTCGAGACAGAGGAGGGGGGGGGAAGGAGGAGGGGGAGGCGGAGGAGGGGGGGGGGGGGGCAGGAGGATGAGAAGGACGAGGGGGACAGACACGCAGGACAAGGTGGGCGGCAGGAAAAGGAGGGGGGGCAGGACGAGCAGGACACGAGGAGTAGGCGGAAGGGACGGAGAGCGAGGATGAGAAGAAGGGGAGCGGGAAGAAGGGAGGTTCAAGGGGAGCAGGAGGAGGTAGAACAAGGACAGGGGGAGGTGCAGGCGTAGCACGTTGAGCAGCCGCAGCAGGATTGGGATGGGAAGAAAATCGAAGAGGCAGGGTGGCGAAGAACAAAAGAATCACTCGAACGCTAGCAAAGAAATTGCGTTCCCGGCAGGCATTCCGGGAACATTTTCGAGAGGCCGGGAGAGCGCCACAATCACGTGGGTGATGAGATGGAGAAGGGGGGGGGGGGGGGGGGGGGGGGGGGGGAAGAGGGAGGCGCGGGGGTAGCATAAATGAACGCGAAGCAGTCAGTAAGTAGAAATGGTTATAGTGATCTTATGTTAGAGTTCATCAGGGGGTTTAGGATAGGTTAGGATGCTATTTAGAATTGGTTAGGGTGGTCTTTAGCTTTAATGACGATTAGGTACACTATTTCGTCATACAGGGGCTATAGGCTCCTATCATCAGCGATAGTTGCGAAGCCTAAAGCTGTCTATTTTTTGAATTTTCCATTATGTCTCACTCTCTTTAACTATGTTTCACTAGTTTCGCTATGTGTTCACTATGTTTTCACTCGTGATTCCACTAACTCTCATTATTCTTCGCTATGTTTAACTATTTTCCCATATGTTCAGCATTTGCTCATTATGTTGTATTTTCTGTTATTCTTTCATTTTGTTCAAAACAAAAGCGTTCGCCGCCGACAGAACGCTGCTTCCAAGAGAGACGAGGAGGTGCTCGCCCACCTGCAGTTCTGAACATGCAGCGAGGCGCCCGCGGGGGGGATCCCTCTCTTCATCCACTCGCTATCGGCAACATCTCCCCCTCGTTTCCTCATGTTCCTCCTCGCTTTCTACAGCGGTCAGACCGCTTGGCGCATCATGTTTTTAATGTTCATGCTCTCACCCCCCTTCTGCGGCCAGACCGCCTGCCATATCATATTATAGGTACTCCTGCCCCCCCCCCCCCCCCCCCCCCCCCCCCCCCCCCCTTTTCTACAGCGGCCAGACCGCTTGGCATATCATATCATTATTAGTCCTGCCCCCCCCCCCCCCCCCCCCCTCCGCCCCCATTCTACAGCGGCCAGACCGCTTTGAAAATTATGTCATTCCTTCTTACGCAATATCTGATGGGCGATGGCAACGCGCAAAGCGATTTGACCGCTTCGCCCGCGCGTAGCACCCTTGCGCGTAACATCGACTTGCGGCCTGCCCGCCTGTTGCTTGCGTGGAGGAGGACGAAGAGGAGGAGAAGGCGGAGGGGCAGCAGGAGCAGGAGCGGCCCCTCGCATCAGCGGCCTGACCGCTTTGCAATCTCTTTCGCCGCGTTGCGCCGCACCAACGCGCAGCCGAGCGCGGCCAGTCGCCGCGGCGACGGCGGCGCGCGCGGGATGGACTCCGCAGGGATCCTGCGGCGCATCGCCGCAGTCGGTTCAATCCTGGAGTCGACCGTCGACCAGCTGCAGCTCGCCGCGGTGTCGCGCTCGCAGTCGGGACAGCTCATTCGGGAGCTCAAGAAGGCGAGGCTGCCCCCAGAGGGGCTTCAGCCGATTCTGGGTGCGATCGCGGAGTCACGCCTTCTCGAGCCCGATAAGGCGAGCATCAACACCGCCATTTCGCAGCTGGTTTCTGCCGATGGCGATCATTGCATGGCCATCGCGAACTACCAGGAGTGGGAGGCGCTCACCGAGTTCCTGCCCCAGCCAGTGTGGGATTCCCTGCCGTCAGGAGATCCGAACATACTGTTCGACTTTCTCATTGACCTGGGGCTGCGCAAAACTTCGGAGCCGACGCGGCACGTGATGGCCTGCCTGCTCATGCAAGCAGGGAGAGGGCTTGAAGGCGCTCTTCATATCGATAAGGACACAAGGGCAGAGTCGGTGTTGGCCGTCGGCACGCTGCTCGCACAGAGGGCGGCTCAGAAGCCGCTCCCAGTTCCTTTCAGCATGAAGTTGCCGACGGCGCCGGTGATTCTTCAGACCGAGCATCCCGCTCTGTACATGCGGGTATACACTTTGCAGCCACCGAAACGCTTCGATCTCGACCCCGCCCAATGGAACGTCCTCAAGAAGGCCACCAAGATACGCCATCGCGCAGGTCGGGCTGCAGTCATGGGCGCCCCGGCGAGCAGCGGGGCGCAGTGGGTTCCCTCGACGCAGGTGGCTCCAACATCCTTGCCTTCCCATCAGCAGCCGCTGCTGCCAAGCCAGGGCGCGTCTCCTGCGATGGTCGCGCAAGTGGTGACATCGATGATGCCATCGCTGTTGCCGATGCAGCAGCAGATCCAAGGAGCGCTGCATCAGGTGCCCCAGCAAACGATCGCTTGGCAGCCGAGCGGGGCACCGCCAAACCCGAACCTTTTCTCAGCGCTTGCGCTTGGGCATCCGAGTGGGACACCGCCAACCTCGAGCTCGCTCCAAGATGCCGCGGCAGCGATTGCTGCACCACCAGCGCCCACCCCCGCACTTGTTGCACCACCCGAGCTGTCACTTCCGCAGTCGCAGCCACGCGCAGAGCCAAGTGCAGCACCAGCACCGCGCGCAGCAGCAGCAGCAGCACTCGCGCCAGCAGCAGCGCGCGCAGCAGCACCAGCAGCAGGCGCGCCAGCAACACCAGCAGCGCGCGAAGCAGCACCAGCAGCAGAACTCGCGCCAGCAGCAGGCGCGCCACCAGCAGCGGCAGCTGAGGCGCCGCCTGCAGACGGGCAAGCAGCAGCTGAGGCACCGCCCGCAGTTGACGCCGCGACGGGCTCCAAGCCGAAGTTGTCATTAGCTGAAGCTGCCGACAGAATTACTAAGGCCTACGACGCCCAGAAGAGGGGGCGGAAAAGGGCCAAGGCAGAAGATGAGGCCAAGAGCCAAGATGACAAAACGGCTGCACCCCCGAAGACGACAAAAACCGCCAATAAGAAGCCTGCAACCGCTGGTCCGACGAGTCCAACCAAGAAGCCCGCGACAACCGCCGTGAAATTGCCGCGCTTGTACGACGAGCCCACGCGTTGCAATTTCCTGATCCGCTTTATGGACGTTGCGGGCGCGCAGGGCCCCATGGGCTCCCCGTGCACCATGACAACGAAGCAGGCTACCATGAAGGAGGCCCGCGGGGGGGGGGGGGGGGGGAGGGGCGGGGGGGGGGGCTTCGCGGAGAAGGAGGAGGAGCAGCAGGAGAACGGGGAGAAGGTGGGAGGACGCGCGGCAGGAGGAGGAGGAACCGCACGTATGTAGGGGGTCGGAGAGGAGCGCAGGGGAGAGTAGGGGAGCGCATTGGATAGCATCTATTTACTTTTATTCCCGAACCTCCAGGCCGTCAAGGTCTGCAAGGACGCGTGCAAGAAGAGCCACGCGCACGCCCCCCATGGCCACGAATTCCTCTCGACTGCGAAGTGAGCTTTGCATCGGAGCTGGAACTCTTTTCGCCGCGATTGCATCGCCGCTGTCCTGGCGCCATACAAACATGTAAGCTTGCATCGTATCGTGCCTCTGCCGTTTGCTACAGCGGCCTGGCCGCTTTGCCTGATGCTTATGTCTGGCGTGCGCAATGGGTTTGTCAAAATTGCTGGTTATAGCGGCCCGACCGCTTCTGTCGCCTGCTATGTGTCAGCCCTGCTTATTATAGCGGCCCGACGCTTTTGCTTGCTTCAGCGGCCTGGCCGCTTGCGCGGCCGCCCACGCCGCGCCCTGCGCGGCGCCATGGGCGCGTTCCTCAACCTGGAGAACGTGGGCCCGCTGTCTTTCCTGCTCGGTGGGGGGAGCTCCAATAGCTTTCTCTTTGCCTCTCTGCCCCAGCACAACGTCGATGCTTCCTCCCGTGTCCCTCCCGTGTCCCTCCCGTGCCCCTCCCGCGTCCCTCCTCCCGTGCCCCTCCCGTGCCCCTCCTGCCCCCCCCCCGTGTCCCTCCCGTGCCCCTTCCAGTGTCCCTCCCGTATCCCTCCCGTGTCCCTCCCGCGCCCCTCCCGTGTCCATACCGTGTCCCTGTGTCCTTCCCGCGCCCCTCCCGCCCCCCCCCCCCGCGCCCCCCCCGCGCCCCCCCGTGCCCCCTTGTCTTGCGCGCGCTCCAGGAAGCTGCTTCAGCTGCAGCGCCAGCGCACGGCAGCGGAGCAGCAGCAGCAACAGCAGCGGCAGCACCACCGCAGGCAGCACCAGCGCAGCCAAAGAGCAGCACCCCGCGGCCATGGCACTATCCTGCGAACACGGAGGAGGCCGCGGCTCGCATCAGCTTGGCCAAAGCGCGCGTGCTCGATCGGCACCGCGGCCCGGGCCCCCCCCTGCCCCTCGCGTGCCTAAGAGTCCGGCGCGCAGGAGGCCGAAGCTCATGCCCACGTCAAAGCACGCCAGCGCAGCAGCAGCGGGCGACGCCAGCGCAGCAGCAGCAGCGCAGAAGGCGACGGCGACGAAGAGCGAGCCGACAGCGAAAGGGCCCATAGAGCAGCTCCTCTTTCCGACGGCAGCAGACGCAGCACCGCCAGGCAGCAGCGCATCAGCAGCACCACCTGCCGACGCAGCGCAACAGCAGCAGCAGCTGCTGCCGACGCGCATGAAGGCTGTGCCGTGGGCAAAGGTAGGGCCTCCAGCGCCGCCTCCGAAGTCGGCGAAGGCGCTGGCGCCGACGCAGCCTGCAACGCCGCCTCCGAAGTTGCCTGCGCCGAAGCAGCCTGCAGCGCCGCCTCCGAAGGTGCCTGCGCCGCCGCCTCCGAGGGCGCCTGCAGCGCCGCCTGCGCCGGGGGCCCCGCGCGCGCGCCTGGCCCCTTCGGCTGGCGTGCTCCGAACGGGGGGCCGTGGGGGGCGGGCGTTCACGGCGGTCAGGCGCGACGCGGCATCAGCGGCGGCCGCCGCCGCGACTACTGCCGCATGCTCAACGTCGCCAAGAAGCAGGGCCCCGAGGCCGTCGCGAAGTTCAAAGCCTCGAACCCGCGCCCCCGGGACATCGAAGAGGCCTGGGCCCTCTACCAGCTGGCGAAGGCTAATATGCAGGCTGCGCCGCCTCCGCCTGCATCGAAGCCGCCGCCGCCGCCGCCTCCGCCGTAGCCATGGCAGGGGGGGCCGCTGCAATGAGGAACGCCACCGGCCGCTTCTAATGGCGAGGAGGAAAAGGAGGAGGGCGAGGAGGGCGAGGCAGAGGATGGCGAGGAGCAGGGGGAGGAGGACGAGCAAGAGGACGAGGACAAGCAAGAGGAGAAGGAGGAGGAGGAGGAGGAGGAGGAGGGGGGAGGAGAAAGATGCCTGTTCGCATTGGGCGCCTGCACGACGCTGCTTTGCCGAGCAACCTGGCCGCCTCGGCCCGCGCGGAGATGCAACGTAGCGTTCTCTCCAGCATCTTCCTTCAACTTCCATGCAGCCCATGGCGGCCAGACCGCTTTGCCTATTCCACATCCTGCTTGCTGGTCCATCCCCCCTCCACCAATGCCTGTTTGCGCCCCCTCCTTCTCCTGCACCCCCCCCCCCCCACGTGGCGGCCAGACCGCTTTGCCTATTCCCCTTCCTCCATCCCCCCTCCACCAATGCCAGTTTGCACCTCCTCCTTCTTCGCGCAATCCCCCCTCCTCCGATATAGCGGCCAGGCAGCTTTGCGCGTTGCCATCGCCATTCAGATAGCGGCCAGACCGCTTTGCGTGTTGTCATCGCACTTCAGATAGCGGCCAGACCGCTCTGCGCGTTGCTATCGCCCTTCAGCTTCGCATTGTTTTCGCCGCATGATTGCATCTCGGCTCGAGGAGGCGGCCGAGGCCTCCGCCCCGTGGCCCCCGCAGCAGCGGCTCGACCGCTCGGGCAGTTCTTCTCGCCAGGGGGCGGCCGCCAGCGACGAGAACTGCACGCAACGGTGGTTCCACGAGTGTCCGTTCCCCGAGAACTGCACCAAAGATGCGTGGAATCGCAAGTGGCATCGGTGCCAGTCGTGGATTTCGGAAGACGACGCTCGCTACAAGCTCTTCAGGCATCCGAGGTCTCGCGACGAGCACAAGGAAGACTTCGCGGATCTCGACAACGAAAGGGTAAAAGCGCTGGTCGATGCGCAGCCCATTGAACGTTGCACCATCAGCAAGCAAGATGACGAGCACATCAAGTGGGTGGAGTGGGAGGGAGAGAAGAAGGAGAACACGCGCCGAGCTGCTGCCGAGGCTGCCGAAGAAGAACGCCGCCACAACAAGCGCCATCGCCACAGCAGCGGAGGCAACCACGGCAAGGGCATCTCTGAACAGCAGAAGGGGGAGATTGCCGACATGGTTGCCAGCAGGCTCGGGCTCTCAAGTGCCCCACGCCCACTTGGACCTCCAGCTGCTGCAGAGGATCCAGCACCAGCAGCCTCGTCAGCGTCGAGCCTGCAGCCGCTGGTGGGCCTTCGCCAGTCGGTAGCGGCGGTGGACAACACCCAGAAGCTCACCATCAGTCTCGGCGAGCTGAAGGCGCTCCAGGACGACATCAAGCGCTGCTCCCGCGCGTCGTCGCAGATCTCGCGCTTCCTCGGCGGCGCCAAGGCTGCGTTCTCGAACGAGATGCAGACGTTCAACGCGGCCGGCGAGACCAACAACCAGATCATCGAGGCGCACACGGGGGTGCACATGCACATCGCCCGCGGCGGTTTGCGAGGGCTGCGCGACACTTTAGCATCTGCAGTCTGCAGCCTCCCTCGCATCATCGAGATTCTCACCATCGAATCTCACCATCGCAATCTGCCCATCGATCCTTCTTCGCCCCCATGCTGGGCAATGCAGCGCTGCGCCAGATGCCAACATAAGAGCATCTGCTTGCGAGAGGCGGCGGTTCGCTCGACGATCCCCTCCGTCGAGCCGTGCGCCCGACGATCTCTTCCGTCGAGCCGTGCGCTCGGCATCCTCGCTCGAAAAAACGCTGCGTTCCTACCGTGCCCCTCCCGTGTCTCTCCCGTGTCCCTCCCGTGTCCCTCCCGTGTCCCTCCCGTGCCCATCCCGTGCCCCTCCCGTGTCCCTCCCGTGCCCCCCCCGTGCCCCTCCCGCGCCCCCCCCGCGCCCCTCCCGCGCCCCCCCCCCGTGCCCTCCCGTGTCCCTCCCGTGTCCGCGCCGTGTCCCTTATGCTACTCTCTCGCGCCCCTCCCGTGCCCCTCCCGCGCCCCCTCCCGCGCCCCTTCCCGCGCCACCCCCCCCCCCGCGCTCCCCGCCGCGCCCCTGCCGCGCCCCCGCCGCGCCTCTCTGTCACTCCCCCCGTGCCCCCCCGCGCGCCGCCCGGTGCCCCTCCCGTGCCCCTCCCGTGCCCCCCCCCGCCCCCCCCCGTGCCCCCGCTCCTCCCGTGTCCCTCCCGCGCCCCTCCCGTGTCTCTCAGCGTGCTTCCTCCGTGTCTACCCCATTGGGTGTCATCTGAATGTTGTCTGGATGTTGCCTGGGTGTTGTCTGGTGTTGGTGTGTGTTGTGTGTTGGTGTTTTCTGCTCTCTCTCTCTCTCTCTCTCTCTCTCTCTCTTTTTCTCTCTCTCTCTCTCTCTCTCTCTCTCTCTCTCTCTCTTTGACTTGCGTTGCCTGGACGCGCCCGCGCAAAAAAAAATAGCACTTTGTTGTTTTGTATTGTTTTTGGTTGTCTTGTGTTTTATTCGCATTAGTATTTGTTTTGGTGTGGTTTGTTGTTTTTGTTTTGTCGTCTGGCGTTGTCTGGCGTTGTCTCGGGGTCTGTCCTTGGGTTCCACTGGCATTTGCCTGGGGCCGCCCCGTGTTTTACCATCCGTCTCTTGTTTCTTTACTACGTGTTATTCCTCCCCCCCCTCCCCCCCCCCGGACGCGTTGTGTTCTGTTTGTTCCCAACCATCCTGCGGTGTTGGGTCCTCGTTTGAAGAGACGGTGGTCCGCGTCTCCTCCTCCTCTTCCAACTCCTCCTCCTCTCCTCTCCTCTTTTCTTCCTCTCCTCCTCCTACTCCTCTCCTTCCTTCGGCACACCCCTCACACGTTTCGTGGCCCCATAAGGAGCTCCACCGAAGGCCCAATGGCTGCCGTCCGCATGCGTCCCGCACACCCATTTCGGCACACCCCTCACACGTTTCGTGGCCCCACAGGGAGCTCCACCGAAGGCCCCAGTGCTGCCGTCCGCATGCGTCCCGCACACCCATTTAGGCACACCCCTCACACGTTTCGTGGCCCCATAGGGAGCTCCGCCGAAGGTCCCAGTGGGTGTGCCCGCATGCGTCCCGCACGCCCAATTCGGCACACCCCTCACACGTTTCGTTGCCCCATAGGGAGCTCCACCGAAGGTCCCAGTGCTGCCGTTCCGCATGCGTCCCGCAACCCATTTCGCACAACACTTACACGGTTCGTGGCCCCATGGGAAGCTCCACGAAGGCCCCATGGTGCCGTAGCATTTGCGTCCCCGCAACACAAATTTCGGCCACACCCCTCACACGTTTTTCGTGGCCCCATAGGGAGCTCCACCGAAAGGCCCCCAGTTGCTGCCGTCCGCATGCGTCGCACCACCCAGTTCGGCACCACCCCTCACACGCTTCGTGGCGCCCACATTGGGAGCTCCAACCGAAGGCCCCAGACTGCCGTCCGCATGCGTCCCGCACACCCATTTCGGCACACCCCTCACACGTTTCGTGGCCCCACAGGGAGCTCCACCGAAGGCCCAGTGCTGCCGTCCGCATGCGTCCCGCACACCCATTTCGGCACACCCCTCACACGTTTCGTGGCCCCACAGGGAGCTCCACCGAAGGCCCCAGTGCTGCCGTCCGCATGCGTCCCGCACACCCATTTCGGCACACCCCTACACGTTTCGTGGCCCCATAGGGAGCTCCACCGAAGGCCCCATGGCTGCCGTCCGCATGCGTCCCGCACACCCATTTCGGCACACCCCTCACACGTTTCGTGGCCCCACAGGGAGCTCCACCGAAGGCCCCAGTGCTGCCGTCCGCATGCGTCCCGCACAACCATTTCGGCACACCCCTCACACGTTTCGTGGCCCCATAGGGAGCTCCACCGAAGGCCCCATGGCTGCCGTCCGCATGCGTCCCGCACCCCCATTTCGGCACACCCCTCACACGTTTCGTGGCCCCACAGGGAGCTCCACCGAAGGCCCCAGTGCTGCCGTCCGCATGCGTCCCGCACACCAATTTCGGCACACCCCTCACACGTTTCGTGGCCCCATAGGGAGCTCCACCGAAGGCCCCATGGCTGCCGTCCGCATGCGTCCCGCACACCCATTTCGGCACACCCCTCACACGTTTCGTGGCCCCACAGGGAGCTCCACCGAAGGCCCCAGTGCCCGCGGCCGCATGCGTCACCCCCATCCACTTCGGCCAACCCCTCACACGCTTCGTGGCCCCATAGGGAGCTCCACCGAAGGCCCCAGTGCCCGCGGCCGCATGCGTCACCCACACACATTTCGGCACACCCCCCTCACACGTTTCGTGGCCCCATAGGGAGCTCCACCGAAGGCCCCAGCGGCCGCGCTCACATGCGTCCCCGCCACCCATCCCGGCACGCCCTCACAACAACAGGTTTCGTGGCCCCATAGGGAGCTCCACCGAAGGCCCCAGTGGCACCGCCCGCATGCGTCACCACCCGCACCCAATTCGGCACACCCCTCACACGTTTCGTGGCCCCGTAGGGAGCTGCACCGAAGGCCCCAGTGGCGGCGCTCACATGCGTCCCCGCCACACATCCCAGCACACCCCTCACGCGCTTCGTGGCCTCATAGGGAGCTCCACCGAAGGCCCCAGTGGCGCTTGCATGCGTCTCCGCCACCCATCCCGGCACCCCCCCCGCAGCAACATCATGTTTCGGGGGCCCACAGGGAGCTCCACTGGAGGCCCCAGCGGCGGCCCTCACATGCGTTTCCGCCACCCATGTCGGCACGCCCCGCGCGTGTTTCATGTCCCCATAGGGAGCTTCACCGAATGCCCCAGTGGCACCCATCTCGGCACACCCCTCACACGTTCCGTGGTCCTATGGGGAGTTCCACTGAAGATGAAACCCGCAGCTGCGGTACTGACAACTGCATATGGTTGGGTTCTTCGCCAGGCTATTTTTTTTCCCAGCCATCCTGTCGTGTTGGGTCA
The DNA here is from genome assembly GCA_963575745.1 of Prorocentrum cordatum. Classification (NCBI taxonomy): domain Eukaryota; class Dinophyceae; order Prorocentrales; family Prorocentraceae; genus Prorocentrum; species Prorocentrum cordatum. The sequence continues at coordinate 530,408 of CAUYUJ010006502.1, forward strand.
TCGTTTTGAAGAGACGGTGGTCCGCGTCTCCTCCTCCTCTCCTCTCCTCCCCCTCCTCCCTCCTCCCATCATCATCATCATCATCATCATCATCATCATCATCATCATCATCATCATCATCATCATCATCATCATCATCATCATCATCATCATCATCATCATCATCATCATCATCATCATCATCATCATCATCATCATCATCAACATTATCATCATCATCATCATCATCATCATCATCATCATCATCATCATCATCGTCATTGTCATCGTCGTCATCGACATCGTCATCACCCACTTCGGCACACCCCTCACACGTTTCGTGGCCCCATAGGGAGCTCCACCGAAGGCGCGAGGGCTGCCGCCCGCATGCGTCCCCTACACCCATTTCGGCACACCCCTCACACGTTTCGTGGCCCCATAGGGAGCTCCACCGAAGGCCCCATGGCTGCCGTCCGCATGCGTCCCGCACACCCATATCGGCACACCCCTCACACGTTTCGTGGCCCCACAGGGAGCTCCACCGAAGGCCCCAGTGCTGCCGTCCGCATGCGTCCCGCACGCCCATGTCGGCACACCCCTCACACGTTTCGTGGCCCCATAGGGAGCTCCACCGAAGGCCCCATGGCTGCCGTCCGCATGCGTCCCGCACACCCATTTCGGCACACCCCTCACACGTTTCGTGGCCCCACAGGGAGCTCCACCG
>CAUYUJ010006503.1:0-27500 GCA_963575745.1 Prorocentrum cordatum
GGTGTCTGACAGACCGTGTCAACGAGGGATACCCTGTCCGCCAGCAGGGCCATGCTCCCCCTCCCCCTCCTCCTCCAACTTCTCCGCCTCGTCCTCGTCCTCCTCCTTCTTCGTCCTCCTCTTCTTCCTCCTCCTCCGTCCTCCTCCGTCCTCCTCCCTCCTCCTCCTCCTCCTCCTCCTCCTCCTCTTCCTCCTCCTCTTCCTCCTCCTCCTCCTCCTCCTCCTCCACCTCCTCCTCCTCCTCCTCCCTCACTCCCTCCCTCCCTCCCTCCCTCCCTCCTCCTCCCTTGTCCTTCTCCTCCTCCTCCTCCTCCGAACCCTCCTCCCCTTCATCGTCCTCCCCAGCGCGGCCCGCTGACGCCCTCGCCGCGCAGGTGGGCTCAGGCGGGGCCCTGCGAGCTGTGAGAGGCCGAGTGGGCCAGGCAGCGCGCCGCACCCTCTCTCGGGAAGGACCTCCCTCCTGAGAGAGGGGCCCCAGGAGCCACCCACCGGTTCTCTTCTGGGGAGGGGAGAAGACGTCCCCCGCTGTTCCGACTCCAAGCCATGGCTCCCGAGAAGGGGTGGGTCTCCCTCCCGAGAGGGGGGGGGGCGAGACGGTAGCCAGTGGTACTCGTCCGAGCGGGACGGGGGAGGACGACCCCGCTGCTCCGATTCCAAGCCGTGGCTCCCAAGAGGGGGTAGTACGCACCTGTGGATGCCAGGGTGGAACCGCCACCTCAGCCTGCTCCCCTCTCCACCCAACAGTGACTATGAACATCTGTTCTGCGTCGGAGGAGCACCAAAAACGATGCCGAGAGGGGGTACGGGGAAGGAGGGAGATCATGGCAGTGGAAGGGCGGCGCACGGTCTGAAGTATGGCCCGCCCGTAGCACTTACAGGTCGCCCCTCAAGCAGCGGAACTCTAACTCAGTCGGCACATCCTGTCCTCCTTCTCTCCCTCCTCCCTCCCTCCCTCCCTCCCTCCTCCTCCTCCGCCTCCTCCTCCTCCTCCTCCTCCTCCTCCTCCTCCTCCCTCCCTCTCCCGCCCCCTCTCCCGCTCCCTTCTTCCCTCCTTCCGCTCCCTCCTTCCCTCCTCCTCCTTCCCTACCTCTCCCTCTTCCTCCTTTCTCTCCCTCTTCCCCTCCTCCTTCCCTCCCTCTCCCGCTCCTTTCCCCCTCTCCTCCCCCTCCGTATTCCCCCCTGCCTTTCGCCCGGGCTTCGTCCCTCTCCCCTCCTCCTGCCCCCTTTCGCCCTGTCCCCTCTGCAACTCCCTCTTCCCCCTTGCCCCCCCGCGCCCCCCCTCCCTGCCCATCCCCCCTCCTTCCATGCACACCCCTGGCTTCCCCGAGGATCTCCTTCGAGCAATAGTACTGCCAAGTCTTGGTGACGTCCCTGAACTGGGACGTCTTGTGCGGGTGGAATACGCAAGGCTGCGGTGCCACCCGGTGGCATCGAGGGTGGAAGAATCGAGAGCGGGGGTCCAGGGAAGAGAGCTGGGGAAAGGTGGGGAGGAACAAAGATAGGGCGGGGAAGGGGGAGGGTGGACACTGATACATAGATGTGTATATATATATATACAATACTGCAGTGGCGCTTCGCGCCGTGTACCTTGGTCCTTCGTGTTTCGCACGCGGACGGCGTGTGTGCGCGTGCACATGCGCGCGTGAATATGTGCGTACATGCCATCCGCGAGCACGCGCATGCACGCCATACACGTACAAGCCTATAGGTGCAGCGGTACATACATTTACGTGTGTGTCTGGTGTATAATGATGCACGGGCATGTGTATATACATCTATACATATGTATATATAAATACGTGTGGTTGTACGTACGTGCGTACGTATGTAAATATGCATGTGTATACACGTATGTGTATACGTATATGTGTGTACGATTGTGTAGGTTGTAAGTATACAAGTGGATGTGCATATTTGTGTCTGTATATGAGTATGCATATTCGTATATGTATAAGTATATTAGATGTGTATGCAGAGGTGTACGTATATGTTTATGTATGTGTATAGGTTCATGTACATGTGTAGTTGCGTACATAGTTTATAAGTAAGTATGTTTATGCATGGTGTCGCATACATCTGTGTCATGCCTACTTGGACACTTCTACGTGTACACACATGCATGTCTATATGCATGTACGCGGTCGTGGCCACAGAGAGGGGGCAGAAACGAAAAGAGCTCGCGAGTGCCGAAAGACTTGGGTAGGAGACGGCATGGAGGACACGGCAAATTATGGAACGGCGACCTGGGCGTACCAATGACCGTGGCTTTGGGAATATGGAAGGAGCCGTGTGAGGGCCTTGGGGGGCGTCGGGACCGTGTCGCAGCGGGGCTCGATAATCTCGACGCTGAAATGGTTTTGCGCCGCCGTTCGCGTTTGGGAAGCCTCGCGTTCAGAGCGCTATACCTTACTGGAGCCTCCCGGAGCCTTCTGAGGGCCTCAGTGGGACGTGGTGCAGCTCCGTTATGGCGTGTTATGGTTTGGGCCCGTCCCGCGGCGCGTATGGGCTCTGTTGGGCTGTCTTGGGGTCATGTTCGGGCTCCTGGCCCGTTTTGGGGCTGTCTTGGGGGGCCTTTTCGCGCGGTTTCGAACTTCTGTGGGGTCCTTGCGGGGTATTTTGGGACTCTTGGGGACCTCTTGGGGCTTCCTGAGGGCCTCTTGGGGGCCTCTTGGGGCCTCTTGGGCTGGGGCCCTGTCGGGACAGTCTGGGGGCCTTGTCGGGACTGTCTCGGGGCACTCTTGGGCCGATTGGGGGCCCTCTTGGAGGTCTGTCGGGCCGTCTTATGGCGATCTTGGGGGCCTCGCGGGCCGTCTTGGAGCGTCGGGAAGCCGAAACTGGGAGAATTCAGAAATCCCCCAGAAACCATTGGAAAATCAATGAACTTTGCTTCGTGGGGCCCTCTTAGGGAGCTAGGCTTATTGGGACGTTTTGGGGCGATCTCGAACTTCTGTGGGGTCCTTGCGGGATCTTTTGGGACTATTGGGAACCTCTTGGGGTTTCCTGGGGTCCTCTTGGGACCTCTTCGGGGTCTCTTGGGAGCCTCCTGGGGCCTCCGCTATGGGGGCCTCGTGGCCGTCATGGAGCGTCGGGAAGCCGAAAAGGGAAGAACTCAAAAATCCCCCACAAACTACAGGAACATCAATGAATGCTATATCTTGGGGTCCTTTTGGGAGTGCTCTTGGAGGCATCTTGGGACGTTTTGGAGCGATCTTTGGGGTATGACGGCTCCTTTGGGGTCGTCGTCGACTGTCTTGGGACTCTCTGGGGTCGTTTCGGGAGCGCGCCAGAACGTCGGGGGCGGGGGCCCTCTGGGGCCGTCTTCGGGCCCTGCTAGGTCCTCCCAGGTCGTCTGGGGGGCTGCCCGACAGGCCTGGGCGGGCCAAATTCGTGATGTAGTGTGTGTGTGTGTGTGTGTTGTGTGTGTGTTGTGTTGTGTACGTATGTGGTGTTGGTGTTGGTGTGTGTGTGTGTGTGCGTGGTGTGTGTGTGTGTGTGTGTTGGTGTTGGTGTTGGTGTTGGTGTTGGTGTTGGTGTTGGTGTTGGTGTTGGTGTTGGTGTTGGTGTGTGTGTGTGTGTATGTGTGTGTGTGTGTGTGTGCGTGCGCGCGCGCTTTTTTCGGGGTCCCCAGCCTTATAAAATAAAGCATACGAATAGGAATGTGAGCATATACACATACACACACAAAGAGAGAGAGAGAGATAAACACAACAACATAGCCTGGCGCAGGACCCAACCATGTGCACTTGTGCGTACCGCCGTTATGAATATCTTCTTCGGTGGCGTTCCCTCTGGGGCCCCGAGTCCTGTGAGGGGTGTGCCGAAATTAGTGCGGCGGACGCGTGTGGACGGTGGCACCGGGGTATTCGGTGGAGCTCCCAATGGGGGCCACGAAGCACGAAGCGTGCGAGGGGGGTGCCGAAGTGGGTGTGGGGGGCGTGTGCGGGCGGTGCCACTGGAGCCTTCAGTGGGAGCTCCCGACGGGGCCACGAAACGTGGGAGGGGTGTGCCGACGTGGGTGTGGGGGGCGCATGTGGACGGTGGCACTGGAGCCTTCGATGGAGCTCCCTATGGGGCCACGACGCGTGTGAGGGGTGTGCCGAAATTTGCTTGAGGAACGCATGTGGACGGTTGCACTGAGGCCATCGGTGGGGCTCCCAATGGGGCCACGAAACGTGTGAGGGGTGTGCCGACATTGGTGTGGGGGGCGCATGTGGACGGTGGCACTGGGGCCTTCGGTGGAGCTCCCCATGGGGCAACAAAACTTGTGAGGGGTGTACCAAAGTGAGGGGGGTGACGGGAGGAGGGAGGAGCGGGAGGAGGAGGAGGAGGAGGAGAAGGAAGGAAAGAACGAAGGAGGAGAACGCGGGGACCGTCTTCTGAAAGCGATGACCCAACACCACAGGATGGCTGGGAAAAACATCTAGACCGACAAACAAACAAACGGACAGACTCTCTGGGCCCTACGTTGCCAGCGCGCCGACTGGCCGCGCCTCACGGGCGCGCCCCAGCCGCGCCTGGGGAACGACGCACAGCACGGAGCGCCGCGCGAAGTCCAAGCCAGCACAAACAGTGAAGCGGCCCAACTGCACCTGGGGCCCCGGCCGGATGGCACTGGTGCGATCGCGGGGGCTGCAGAAAGCTGCGCGCGCCCGCGTGCCTGCCGGACCGTGCAGGCCTGCAGCCCCGCGCCCAGGGCCCTGCAGGCCCGCGCCAGCTCGCGCTGCTCCCAGTCGCCTGGCAGCGGGCGAACCTGCTCCAGCAGCCAGAGCCGCGCCTCCTCCTCCTCCTCCTCCTCCTCCTCCTCCTCCTCCTCCTCATCATCATCATCATCATCCATCATCCCCTCCTAGTTCCTCCCTCCTCCTCCTTCTCCTCTTCCTCCTCTCCTCCTCCTCCTCCCCCTCCTATCCTCTCCTCTCCTCCTCCTCTCCTCCTCTCCTCCTCCTCCGTCCTCGTTCCTCCCTCCTCGTCCTCTCCTCCTCCTCCCTCCTCCTCCTCCTCCCTCCTCATCCTCCTCATCTCCTCATCCTCCTCATCTCCTCATCCTCCTCATCTCCTCATCCTCATATCCTCATCATCATCATCATCCTCACATCCTCATCATCCTCATCATCCCTCATCATCCTCATCATCCTCATCATCCTCATCATCCTCATCATCTCATCATCATCATCCTCATCATCCTCATCATTCATCATCATCATCATCATCATCATCATCATCATCATCATCATCATCATCATCATCATCATCATCATCATCATCATCATCATCATCATCATCATCATCATCATCCCCGTCTTCCTCCTCCTCCTCCTCCTCCTCCTCCTCCTCCTCCTCCAGCCGCCGCTCTGGCACACAGGAGCGACGGGCGGCAGGGGGAGGCAGGCCACGAGGCCCTCCGCTGGGCACCAGGCGGGCGAGAGTGCGCGCAATGGTGCGGCCCGTGGGCCAGTGGGCGCTGCGCGTACTCGGGTTCAACCCGCTGTGCGCCACGGGCACCAGGATGCAGGAGATCGTTCAGAGCTGCGCGAACATGGATCTGGTATTGTTGGCAGGCACCCAGAGGAGTCATCGCAGAGTAGAAGAGGTGCTTACCACTCGAGTACAACATCGGCTCATATTAGAAGCTGAAGCGACAACATCGCAGTTTTCTAACAAGTCCACAGGATGTGCGATCATATTAGGCAGCAAGTTCAAAGAGAAGCATGTGAGACAAGTGTGGGCTAGTCCACCAGAGGCGGGAGGGAGGGCGGTCGCTGCTCGTATTCGTCGAGGTCCGTTGGACTTAGCTGCAGTGGCAATGTACCTACCGCCCCAACCGAAATATGCAGCGGAACAGCCCCAGTATATGGCCACGGTGAAGTTGATTGGATCATGGTACGAGAACATACTTCAGAGCCTACCGTGTCGATGTATACCGCTGGTGTACGCAGACCTCAATGATGGCCAGGGATCTCACGAATATCGGGCAAGTGGACGAGTATTGAGTCAACGGCGGTGGGCGAGGGAAGGTGCAGAGAACAACGCAGAGGAGGAGCTGGTGAAGTATTCAGGCTCATCAACCAACGACAGCACATGTTCGCGATGAATACGCTGAAGAACAAGTTGGAGCACACATGGTACGGCGCGAAGGGCGTAAGCAGTTGTATAGATTGTCTTTTCCTCCCGACTGGAATGATTGATATGGTTTCAAGATGTTCCCCTTTATTTGGATTGGGTGCAGAATTACAGGCCTATCGAGGGCCACCACCACGGGACCATGTCCCCTTATACGTCGAGTTGCAGGGTATGCAGCCACTGGAACGGGAAGCAAACTCGACGGAGACGAGAACGCGCTGGAATATTGATGATATGATGAGGTGCCTACGAAAAGGACATCGTAGGGGCGAGTTTCTTTCGGCGGTAGAGGCGTCGTTGAATGAGAGCGAGGACACATGGAGGGCTATGCTGTCCATGGGCCGACCTGACGAGATCTTCAAACACATGGAGGACACCCTCGTGAAGGCGGGACAGCAGTACTTCGGTCACCACGTGTCCAGCGATCCTTTGTATCGGCAGGAGGCCTCGGAGCGGGCCGAACTTCTTCGGGAGCGAGCTCGCCTTCGTAGATCGCGAGTGGGTATGAACGAGGAGGATGAAGCATTGGCAGAATGTGAATCGAAACTGGCGCAGCTAAGTCAGAAGTTACGACGTCGGCGGCAGCATTTTGCTCGAGTCCGACAGCAGGGCCTACTTGAGGAGATCGAGGAGGCTTGGGGACGACGTCATATGGCCGAAGCGATGCGGCTATCACGGGCAGCAGCTCATTGCCGTTATGGTCCAAAGCGTCGAGACGGCAGGCTGCTCCGTGGAGGTCATCTTACTTCAGAGGTTTTGATCAACCATTGGTCGCAGGCAGGTTGTGAAGGTGGAATGTCAGCATCTGTGATTCCAGATTATGAGGAATGGTTGGAGTCTTTTCCTGCAGGTCCCATACCTTATATTTCGGCAGAAGATTGTATCTTGGCAGAGGAAGACAAGCAGCGGGTGACCAAGTATTTTCGCTCGGCCACGAAGCGTCGGGCAATGCCGACGGGCACGACACCAGCTGAACTATGGCTTCTTTGCCTACGGCCGATGGCAAATATTAGCACAGAGGGGCAGGGTTTGGGCTTCCAGCAGGAGTTTCCAGAGATGAACTTGTTCGGGAAAATCCTGGAAGGGGGACTTCGCTTGATCAGGGCAACGAATAGGACACCGATGAGATGGCACTGTAGTTCGGGGGCACAATTACGAAAAAAACGCGAAGCCAGGACCCTCGGGAAGGAGAACGGTTCACGTTTTGTCCACGTTCGGGAAGGCTTTCTACTCGGATCTGCTGTATGTGCCCCCGATGTTGATCGAGCATGGGTTTTGCCGTGGCCGTAGAAGAGAGGATGCAATTCTAGTAGTGCAGCTTCTCAGTTGGCGGCTCCGTCGAGCGGGGCATAGTTTCGCATGCACGTATAAGGACATGACGAATGCGTTTGCGTGCGGGTCCTGGGAGGAGTTGACTAACGCGGTAAACTTACACGCGGCCCCCGAGAACATAGACTTATGTTTTCAGCGCTTTAAGAGTAGTGTGGTACGACTGGAGTCCCTGGAAGGGGGGTCTACTTGAAGTCGGGCGAGGGTGGCACGATGGGGGACCCGTACGTAGTTACACTTTTCAGAGGCACGTTCTCTAGGCCAATCATGAAGTGGCTCTGGCGGCTCCGTCAGATCGACCCTCACTCGAAGGAGTTGATCGCGCACTGGAAAGAGCTCAGGGCGGATGTCGGTACGAGCGTGTACGCCGACGACCTTTTCAGAGCCCATGTTGCAGCCAACTTTACCACGGTGGGAGAGTTTCTCTCGGTCCTCAGGGAGGCGGATGAGGCACTTTCGGAGGAGTTGCAGGAGTACGGGTATGCCCAGAATGTTTCGAAACAGGAGCTGCAACTATGTTTCCAGGGACCAGGGGCGGTGAAATGTCGGCAGTGGGTGCGGGGGACGGGACGTTCGAGCATCTCGGGAGAAGTTCAGGAGGACGTTCGTTATTTGGGACCTAGAATTAATCTGCAGCAAACGGCATTTATAGAAGTTCGTCGTCGGATCCAGGCCACAGCGGAGGCCTACTATTCGCTCGGCCAGGTATGGAGTTTATCAGTACCGTTCCGCTGGAAGCGGACTCTATTTCTCAGTTTTGTTCAGAATGCCGCGCTGACGGGCCTGGAGCCAATGCTGTTGACCGCCAAACATTATCGAGAATTGGACGCACTTACAGCTAGATATGGGAGGAGGGCGATGCAGGGGAAGGCGGTGATCAGCAAGGAGGAGGGGAAGATGAGGACGCTCACAAACAAACAGGTCATGCAGCATTGGCGTCTAGCAAGTTCTGCCACAGAACTTCTTGTTCGCAGGTTGGGCTGGTATCGCAGCTGGGCCCTTCGCCCAGAGTCTCACACGCAGGAGTTGTGCTTGCTTTTCGGCACGATGCCACTTGATCCAGGAGGTACAGCGCTCTCTGGTAATCAAGTTTTACTGTCTCAGGCGTCCCCATGGCTCGTTCGGCTACAGGAAGACTTTCAACATGCCGCCGAGCGGATGGACGAGGGACAGATCTGCGCGCACATTGCACGATTCCCTGGAAAACTCATCAGTAAGGAAACGGTGTCGGCTCTTGCTCGACTAGACTTCACGGAGATCCGATCCAGGGAGTTGTCGGTCACCTTTCCCCCGACCGATGGAGAGGCTCCGCTCGACAGGGACCCCGAGGCTGAGGACCCCCTTGAATTCCCTGAACATCTTTGGAAGTGCGACTGGGAGGAGGAGGAGGGGCACATATGCGAACGGGGCTTCCAAACTAAACGAGACCTGCTAAACCATATGCGTCGAGTTCATCAAGTACATAACTTATGTTCGTCAATTACACCAACAAACACCTGTATTGTATGCCGTCGAGTCTTCGGGTCGCAGGGCAGTGCGTACAAACATCTACAACGGGCTGTCTTGGCGGGGAGGTGTCCTGCTCGTGGTACTTCGACGTTTCGACAGGTCCAAGTCCCAGGAAGCTTCGATTGTAAGATATGTGTGTACAAGGCTGGTGGGCTCGATGATCTCTGTAGCCATTTGGCTGAGTGTCATCTTCCACGGACGGTTGAAGCTAACCTCCCTCCCGAGCAAAGAGTTGCCGACGATGCCAGTGGAGGGGGAGGAGAAGCTGGACGTTCCAGAGTGGATGCTGGCCCCATCATCAGAAGGGGGACCCGCCAAGCACCGTCGAACCGCAGGCAGAAAGGGCGACCTCGGCAAGCTCGCGGGCTCCACGCTGTCTCAGCTCATCATGATTCTCGCCAAACTGGTATTATCGGACAGTCGGCAGCTGGCCGAGTTGACGGCCACAGTGTACAGAACGTTCGACCTCGACGCAGGCACGGGCTTGGCATCAGCAATGGAAGAAGCAGGACAGGGGTACAACGACGTATCAAAAAGCCTCAAAGAAAAGTCGGCAAAAGGCGATCAGGTCAACTGAATAGCAAGGGGGCCACCATTCGTGCAGATATTTATGGCATCTATGCTATGGGCGGCGCAGCAAGCGGACAAGAAGGACGCCCCAGTGTGGGCGAAGGAGTTCAAGCTCTTGTGGACGGACAAGATCAGCAAGATGAAGATGGCCGAAGTTGGGGAAGTGGTACTACATTGGCAGTGGAAGAGGAACAGGGGCAAGCAGTCCGAGGGCGAGAACAACATGGGGAGGATCATTTTCGCGATCGACACCTCCCGCCCCTTCGGCCTGGCCCTGGCAGACTACGTCGAGAAGATGCTCGCGGGGCTCGGCGCGGAGAGGAAGATCGGACCAGCCCCCCGCGGGCCGCTCGAGAGGGATGCAAGCAAGTTGTTGGCAGAACTGAAGGAGTCGTCGTGAGAAGTAGGAGTGAGCAGCGGAGAACCGAGCAGAGTGTGAGTTTAGATAGGCTTTCTCAGCCTAGTAGCAGTGGCAACTCAGGGCGGCCTAGTCAGGCCGAGTTTTTTGAAACTCCTGGCAGCGTCGGGGCCATCCAAGGGGAAGCTCCTGGCCGTCCGAGGGTCGCCCGACCGAACTTTTTGAGCAGCTTGCAGCAACTGAGGGGTAGTGTTAGGCTAGTCGAACTAATTGCAAGAGGCAGTGTCAGTGCAGATATTTTGGACCCGAGCCCCACCCCTGCCCCATCAGCCTATAACCCCGAGATAGCGACCACCCCCACCATTCAGAGGGAAGGAGGCACGCGAAGAGGGAGAGGCAGGAAGGGGAAGGGCAAAGGAAAGGGCAAGGGTCGGTAGCAGTTCTCATTGGTCCCCACCAGTGGGCCCCTCGTTAGGCTGCGTGCCGAATTCGGGGGTGCCCACAGGGGCGGTGCGGCGTCCGTCGAGAGCCACGGGCCGCGCTGGATGGTTTGGCGGCATTAAGTTTCGCCCCCCAGAGTTCACCCTGCCCCACCCCGCTAGGCAGTCAGCTTGGCAGGCGATAAGCAGCAGCAGACGAACTCCCACGGGCCTGATCCTGATCCTGATCCTCCTCCTCCTCCTCCTCCTCCTCCTCCTCCGCCCTCTCGTCGTGGAGGTTCCCAGCAGTGCTCGGCATCGGGCCTGCGCCGCGCCCCCGCGGCCGCCGAGGCACGACACCCGTCCTGCCGCCCGTCTCCAGGACGAAGGGCGCCAGTTGCCCGCCTGGGTGGCGCGCGTGCTTGTCACGCTCGCCCCGGCGCCCCGGCTTCCCCGTCGCGCTGGGCAGCCACCCGCAGCTCGGCGGCCGTGCCCGCCGCAGGGTGGCGGACGGTCATGTCCAGCCATCTGCGGGACAGAGGTCGGACCGACCGACAGACAGACCGACCGACAGACAGACAGACAGGCAGACAGGCAGGCAGGCTGGCAGACAGGCAGGCAGGCTGGCAGGCAAGCAGGCAGACAGAGGCAGACAGAGGCAGAGGCAGAGGCAGAGGCAGACGGAGCGAGGCAGACAGAGACAGAGACAGAGACAGAGACAGACAGAGACGGACAGACAGAGCGAGACAACCATTTGGGGGGGAAGAGCACGACAGACATAGAGCGCAGAGGCATGGGGAGCCTGGAGCAGCTGCGCAGGAGAGGCTAGGTGCGTGCACAGATCGGCCACGGGACCTCCAGGCACGGATGGGGCGTGTCCTCGGGAGGAGGCGGAGGAGGAGGAGGAGGAGGAGGAGGAGGCGGAGGGTCCTCTGCCTCATCCTCGAAGCCTCGACCCCTCACTTCTGACGGGCCTCTTGGGGGCCCCGACCCCGAACTGCCGAATCCCTCGGGGCTTGTCGCGTGCCCCGTGGGCTATGGTCAAGAGGGCCCCGGATCGCCGATCGATCGTTCCGAGACGCCCAGAATGGCCTCAAGATGGCCCAAGAGGCCTCCAAGGCGTCCCAAGAGGCCTCCAAGAGGCCTCCCAAGAGGGTCCCCAAGAGGCCCCCAGGGGCAAGCATCCTTGATTTTCCGATGGCTCTTGGAAGATTTTGACGTTCTCGCCTTCTCTGTTTTCCGACGCTTCATGACGGCCCAAGCGGCCCCCAAGACCACCCCAAGACGGCCCAAGAGGCCTCCAAGAGCCCCAAGACGGCCCAAGAGCGCTCCAAGACGGCTCAGGAGGCACCCAATACGGCCCAAGAGGGCCCCAAGACGGCGTCAAAAGGGGCCCAAGAAAGGGAACACGACCTGAAAATCCGAGCCTCCTGCCCCAAGAGGCCCCCAGGAGGCCTCAAGAGGCGCCCAAGACGCCCTACAAGACCCCTCAAAAGCCCCCAAGAGGCCCCAACACGGCCCCCTAAGAGGCATCAAAACTCCCTTTCCCACGAGATCCCAGCGAACATCCAATAGGCTTCAACAACCCAGGCACGTTGGGGGGATGGGCCGAAGGCCAGTCGATACAGAGAGAAAGAGCATATCTGAAGAAGGAGAGAGGGAGAAAGAGAGAGAGAGAGAGAGAGAGAGATAGAAAAAAAAGGAGAAAGAGAGAGAGAGAGAGGGAGAGAGAGAGAGAGAGAGAAAGATACAGAGAGAAAGAGAGAGAGAGAGAGAGAGAGAGAGAAACATAGTGAGAGAGAGAGGGAGAGACAGATAGAGAGAGAGAGAGAGAGACATATAAAAAAGAGAGAAAGAGAACGATAACGATAACGATAAAGAGAAGGAGGGAGAGGGAGAGGGAGGAGAGGGAGTCATATGGGAGGGACAAGCGACGGGATCGGCATGCTGCAAAGGCGGCCCGTCCTCCTCCTCCGCCTCCTCCTCCTCCTTATCCTGCCATCCCAGCTCCTCACGTTTCTCGTCATCTGCCCGCTCTGTCTGTCCTCCCTCCCCTTCGCCCCCCCCCCCCCCCCCCCCCCCGACTCCTCTGCGCGCCTCCCCTCTCCTCTGCCCCCCCTGCTCCTGCGCCAACGTGTCCCGCCCCGTGGCAACTCGGAAAAAGCAGAGCAGGATGCTACCCGCGGGGCGGGCGCGGCAGAAGTCGCGCCGTGCTCCTCCTCCTCCTCCTCCTCCTCCTCCTCCTCCTCCTCCTCCTCCTCCTCCTCCTCCTCCTCCTCCTCCTCCTCCATCCTCCATCCCCATCCTCCATCCTCCATCCTCCATCCTCCATCCTCCATCCTCCTCCTCCTCCTCCTCCTCCTCCTCCTCCTCCTCCTCCTCCTCCTCCTCCTCCTCCTCCTCCTCCTCCTCCTCCTCCTCCCCCCAAGCGGGGCGCCGCAAGGCGCCGCAGCCGCGCGGCCTTGATGACGGGGCCGCGCATCCAGCAGTACCGCAGACTGGGGCACTGGCCCTTGTCCTGGCGCGCCGCGCGCGGGCCCCTGCGCCCTCCCGAGGCGGAGGAAGAGGAGGAGGAGGAGGAGGAGGAGGAGGAGGAGGAGGAGGAGGAGGAGGAGGAGGAGGAGAGGAGGAGGAGGAGGAGAGGGGGAGGAGGAGGGGGAGAGGAGGAGGAGGGGGAGGAGGAGGAGGAGGAGGAGGAGGAGGAGGAGGAGGAGGAGGAGGAGGAGGAGGAGGAGGAGGAGGAGGAGGCGCGCGGCGCGCGCGGCCCTGCCCTGGGCGCGCGCACACCGCAGGAAACGCCGCCGGAGCGGGCGGCAGGGCCGCCCGCGTGCATTCCTCTCGGCACCCTTCGCCTCCTCCTCCCTCGGCTTCCTCGGCCCATCCCTCCTTCTTCCTTCTCTCCTTCCCATCCCATCATCCTCCTCCTCTTCCTCCTCCTCCTCTCCTCCTCTCCTCCTCCTCACTCCTCTTCCTCCTCCTCCTCCTCCTCATCTTTACTATTCCCCCTCCTCCTCCTCCGTCATCTCCCTTCCTTATCCTCATCATTCCCCTCCCTCTCCTCCTCCTCCTCCTCCTCCTCCTCCTCCTCCTCCTCATCTTTACTCTCTCCTACTCCACCGTCCTTTCTCCCACCTTATCACCCGCCTCCTGACACGGGAGGATCGACGGATATAATCAGTGATTGTAGTGGTTTCATCGGCTGTGCCACGGACGCTGCCAATGCGCTGAGCCCCATGAACGAAGGCCGGCATATGTGGGTGTCGTGGTGGCACAAGCATGGTAGCACGGCGCGCGTGTAGAAAGTCAAGGCGCACAAAGATATTGCTGAGGCCTCTTCTTCGGGCGAGGAGTAATGCTCAGAGGCAAAGCCGTCTTGCCGACGAATGGGCCACGAAGGGTGTCTTTCTTTCGGGAGTCAAAGAAGAACAGATAGTGATGGTCGAAGCGTGTGAGCGCCGAGTAGACCAGATGGTGCGATGGGAAGGGCGATTGCATGCTTGGTTGCATGAACGACTTTTTGTCGGGCGCTGATGGGGTGGGGGGCACTGCCGATGTGCAACTCGACCTAGATATCTGTTCAGATTTCGCCGAGACAGAACTGGGAATGCAACCAGACCGACTGCTGCCTGACCGGAAAGTTAGGGGCGTTCGCGCTGCATCAAGCACAGGCCCGCGAGAAGGCAGCATTCAGGAGACCAGGGCTCAACGACGCAGCCTAGGTGGGAGCGTTGGCGTAGTTCGTCGGCAGGCCTTGGAGGCTGAGAGAGCACGCTGCTGTGCAGGCTGAGGTGGAAATTCGCGAGGGTTCCAGCGCACTCCTCGCTTACCCTCCCCTGTATGCAATGCGAGGCGTCTGTGCGCCGCTCCGACAGCCCGGGGGCAGGCAGGACTCGCTGCCAGGTGCAGAGGGGAGGGGGGAGGGCGTCTGGAAGCTACCCCTGTCGCCCCTCCCCGCCTCGAACTTGTGATCACCATCCTCCGCGGCCCTCCTCCCGATCCTCGACGAGAAGGAGAAGCCTCACACGGGAGACCGTCCTCGAAGAAATGCCCTGCTCTATCTCGCAGGCCGATGTAAACGGGTACCTCTGCAAGCCGGTTGTTTGAATAGCATTGGTCTGCTTACTTGTGGGACATACAGGGAGAGGGAGAGAGAGAGAGAGAGAGAGAGAGAGAGAGAGAGCGAGAGAGACATAACTAAATAAAGAAAGAAGACCAGAAAGAAAGAGAGAGAGCAAGAGAGAGAAAGGGACGTCGAGTAGTCCTTGTCTGACGCTTCGTACTGCATCGGTGCAAGCTTTTTCGCTTCCCCCTCCTCATCTGGAATGTGGGAGAGCAGCTCCGCGGGGGAAGTGGGGAAACTGGGAAGAAGGAAGGAAGCGAAGGGCAGAGGGAGGAGGAGAGAGGTGGTGAACGGGGGAGCGAGAGAGAGAAGGTAGGATCAAACTGGGTGCGCTCGCGCCAGATCCGACCCCTTTCCCGCTGCGCCGAGCTGTTTCGTCGGCATCCTGTAGCCTACAGGGCTTTGCTTCCCCAAATGGCCCATCGTGTGGTGCGCCATCAGAACGGGAGGGCTTCGTGTACTGACAGAGGAGGACCGGCAACAGCAGGAGCAGGAGGAGGGCTACCGAGCTCGCTATGGGCCGAAATAGGTACTACGCCCTTCTTTAGCGAAGCACTCGAGACTGAAGGGCGACTGGGGGCGACTCGCAACGAATCCGTGCTGCCAGAAGAAGCCAGCAATTGCCCGACAACGGCCCGCATCTTTGTAGTAAACGGGATGGCCGAAACCTAATGCCAGAGGCCGTCGTGGAGCTACGACAGGTTCGTGTCGTGCCGACTTTGGAGTTGGTTTCTGACACCGCGAGGATCGTTCAACCTTGAACGATCGGCCGTTTCCGAAACGTCCAAATCGTTACACATCGAACGATTCTGGGTCGCCCACGGCGATCAACGTTGAACGCCGCTGGCGGGGTCGCCGCCAGTCGACACGATACGAACCTACCGCAGCCCATGGGAGTGGTGCCACTAGCCGTAGTGGAGCGAGTCCACGGGGGAGAAGTTATTCCAGACGCCCCAGTGTGAGGCTTCGGCCATGCCTTGAACAACACAGTGGCTGACACTCACCAGGAGGCATTCGGCCGAGATGCACATTCCTGGTCCTTGGCCCTCTGGATTTCCTGGCCTCTCATGAGCAGGAGGGGGAGCAGAAGGATCAGCGGAACGCGGACAAGGGGAAAGGAAGGGGGACAACGACGAGGAACGAATCATATCCAGAAGTGTCGTTCACGCTGGAGCATCAGCGCCGTTTTAAATGATGGCAGTAAAACGCCAAATCCTGAAGTGTGGCCGATGCTGCAGCGAGGCCACACTTTATGCTTGAAAGACACGAGGACTAAAAACGCTCCGACCGAACAAGAATACCACACGGCTAGTCGTGAATTCCTCGGTGTGTGTGTATGTGTGTGTATGTGTGTGTGTGTGTGTGTGTGCGTGTGCTTGTGTTCGCGTTCGGGATATGTTGAGGAACCTTCGATGTTTGCGGACATACTAACGCAGGAAAGGCGGGATGACGCCGAGACGCGACTGGAGGCAGAAGAAAATAGTCAATGTAAATGTTTCTTCCCGTTTCAACCGTTAAGTGTTTACAAAAACAGGCACGGCGAGTCTGACTGCTGAGCCCTAGAGGCATGCACCGCATGTGGAAACGAAACCTGGCTGTGGCGGAACCGAAGGTTTGACGGGGCGCCCAAACCGAGACACGTCCCAGAGACCCAATTCTGGGTTGTCCCCCGCAAGCACGCGACGTCAATGGGCCAAGCTATACCTGGACAGGGGCCGGAAGATGCGACATCACCCAAGGAGCAAAGCGGGCTGAACCACAGACATGCTCCAGTCGTCCCCTGCTCTGGCGGAGCCCCTCGGGCAACCTCCGTCAAGGGAATCTCGTCGCGAAACAAACTTGACAGCATTCATAGAATCCATCGCGGAAGCGAAAGGGGCGAACGAAGGAGGAGGAGGAGGAGGAGGAGGAGGAGGAGGAGGAAGAGGGAGGAGGGAGGAGGGAGGAGGAGGAGGAGGAGAGGGGAGGAGGAGGAGGAGGAGAGGAGGAGGAGAGGAGGAGGAGGAGGGAGGAGGAGGAGGAGGAGGAGGAGGAGAGAGGGCCCTGGCCCTCTTCCTCTTGGAGAGACCGTCTAATGGCGGCTACCGGCGCGGCCTCGGTGGCTCTGCCCAGCTGTTCTGACCGAGTGAGAGGCCCACCGGCTGCTTCAGTGCTGTTCTCCTCGGCAGGGGAAAGCACGTCCGAACGGGAGGCGCGAGCACGAACATAACGAGTGGGGTCGGGGCATCTGTCCAGATTGCCAGAGCTATCAACAGATACACTCGATCTTATGGGGGTGCTTTGCCTACTCATCATGGGCCGCACCCACTTCCCAAACTTAGAGAGGGGTGGGGGACACGTGCTTCTGAGGGCTGCCACGCGACCGTGCGAACTGCGCTTTGCATACTGCACGAATCACGACGAAAGAGCCGTCGCTGCATGGCAGGAGGCTGCACCTGTGATCCGTCTCCGCAGATGGCTCGAGATCTGGAGCGACGGCACCTGGGCAGCGCCCAGGAGGAGGTCTTCTGTGCCGTGGCTTCCTGCAAACTTGCCAACACTTCACGCTGGTGTCTGTGTCTGGATGCGGAGTCTGCTTCCTTGAGAGGTTTGGGCAGAGGTCGGCGCTCGACTTCTTCGAGCCCCCGCCGGCTGGCAGTCGGGCGCCTCGCTTTAGTCCGCGCGCGACGCTATGAGCAGAGGGCGACGGCGGGCCCGACTCGAGGGAAGTTCGGGGCGGAGATGGAGAACGACCCGCGCGACCTGGAGCGGAGTCAGTCAGATACCTCCCTCGCGCGAAGTGAATCAGGACACAGGGAAAAGCGTCGCCCAACGGCCAGCCAAAGAATCCGATGAGGCAGCCGTCTGGGGCCACGTCAGAGCCCAGCTCGCGGCCGAGGCGCGTCTCGCGGGACGCCGGCAGCTCCGAATCTGGACAGGAGGGGCCGGCATGAAAGGCATCTCGGCCTCGCGGGCCGCGGCGCGCTGTGGTCTCCAGAGGGGGTTCCACGGGGGCGGGGCAGAGGCCGCGTCGGCCCCCGCATCTGCAGGACCCGAGGCCCTTCGAGCTGAGGCGCAGCCTGCGAAGCAGGCAAGGGGGCCTAGGAGGACTGCTGGGGGGGGCCCGAGGGAAAGGCCTCCGAAACCGAGGACGCCCAAACCCTACCCCAGTCCAACCGCAGCCAGAAACTGGGTGACCCCGTGGGAGAGCGAAGCCAAGGGGCCATATCCCATGGAAGAGCTGCTCCCCTGAAATGCTGGCTTCCTCGGCGACTCCAAACGAGGGGAAGAGAATCGGTAGACGCTGCAATAAACCTGGCTGCGACACTGAGCTTGGCTTCGGCTTCAAGAGCCGCAGCCTCAGCCGCGGAAGATGCCGAAGCAGCAGCAGCAGCAGCAGCAGCAGCAGCAGCAGCAGCAGCAGCAGCAGCAGCAGCAACGTCTGCGGCAGGTGCAGCCCTTAGCTCCGTCGACTGGGGCCGCTGCGCCACCGCTCCCGCTGCCACTGCCGCCCCCGTCTCCGCCTGAGGGCTGCTGTGTTGGCACTGGCACTGGAACTCCACCTGCTTTTGTCATGCGTCTTCCTTTGTTGCGAGACGAGAAAGCAATGGACCGTGGCCCATTCGAGCCTGACGCGCTTTGGCTGCCGCCTTGCCGAACAATGCAGCGACCACACTCTCAAGCTCTGTCCGGAGCTTGAGCAAGCGCTGGTCTGCCTCCCGCTGGGTCGTACTCATTCGCGCACTCGTCGGGGCCACACGTGCCCAGGACCCCAGCGATCTTGGGATCTGGTCAACGCGGCCCTCGAGGGCATCGTCGACAGGCAGACCTGGCACAGCTTTGACGTCGTTGGACGAGGGGCCTGGCTGAGGAGCCACCTTCCTGTGGAGGTCCTGCACGAACTCGGTATGCTCGGCCTCCGCCTGGGTAAGATCCTTGAACACTGCAGATACCCAATCACGCTGCTGGCCCAACTGCTCTCCTGCCGTTTGTAGCCAAACACTGCCTTCTCGAGCTTGGCCTCAAGGGCACGAACATGCTGAAAGGGGAGCGGAGGGGCCGAGGTCGCAGGCCGTCGTTGGAAAGAATCCGTCTTCTTGTGCGCAGCAGCGCTGGCCGTGTCGCCGACTTTCCTGAAGAGCAGGATGGCGGACTGAAGGTCTGAGACTGTTGCTTCGGCAACCACCACTGGTAAAGCGCCGACAGGGCCCTGCGAGCCAACAAACTGAGTTCCAAGCAAGCGAGGGAGGCGACCACTAGACACCACATCCGCATACGTCGTACACGCCCCGTCATAATCTTCCAGCTGCTGGCTACGCCACCAAGTCGCGTTGTTGTATCAGGAGTCCCAGGAGCTTCATTGGCTGGCGGACGAGTCAGAAGGCTTCGGCTGCTTACGATGCTGGCACCAAGGCCGCGTTGATTTGTTGCGCTTGCACCCGTACCCGGTGCAAGCCACCGTCTTACCGTTACCACCGTGGCGGTCCGCCACAGGATGGCCCATGCTAAAAGAGAGGAGATACTTCCCAGCGCAGGCCTTTTCTAGGGGAGACCCTCAATCGAGCACAATGAAATGTTGGCACAACCTTCGGAACAATGTGGCGATTCGAGCCAGAGAGGCGCTTGAGCGTCGTGTACTTGTGTGGGAGGCAATGAAGAAACGATGAGGGCGAAAGAAGGCGATGGGGGAGGAGGGGAACCCGGGCACGGGAAAAGGGAGTAGTAGATGGAGGGGAGGACATACGAGGGAATGTGGAAAAGGTCCTCCTCCTCCACCTCTTCCACCTCCTCATGCACCTTCTCGTCCCCCTCCCGTCCTCCTCCGTCTGCCCCTCCTCCTTCCCCTCATCGTCCTCCTCTGCGAGCATGCTCCCCGCCTCCTCCTCCTCCTCCTCCTCCTCCTCCTCCTCCTCCTCCTCGTCTTCGTCCTCGTCCTCCTCCTCCTCCTCCTCCTCCTCCTCCTCCTCCTCCTCCTCCTCCTTCTCCTCCTCCTCCTCCTCCTCCTCCTCCTCCTCCGCGGGGGAGGCCAGCACCTGCGAGAGGATCACAGGCCTGTGCCCCCGCACCAGCTCGGCGCGTATGACGCTCACCGGCGGCAGCTCCTGAGGCGCCGGGGCTCTCAGGGAGGGCAGGGCGTTCGGGAAGGGCAGGAGGGAAAGGGGGAAGGGCAAGGGGGAAGGGGGAAAGGGCAGGAGGGAAAGGGGGAAGCGCGCTGGGGAAGGGCAGGAAGGGCGTTTGGGAAGGGCAAGGGGGAAGGGGACGGACGGGTACGAAAGGGAGAGGGAAACGGAGCGAAGCGGAGAGCCCCGCACCGCGAAATCGGTTTCGGTCTCGTGTTCGTGTCGTGCGCGCGGGCGAGGCGAAGCTGCGCGGGCGGGCGAGAAGAATGAACCCTCCTCTGGCCAAGGCGCCGCTGGACCAAAAGACCAGCCCCCCGGGTTGCCCTACGGTGGCCTGGGGTGTCTCGCGGGTGTCCCGCTGGTGTCCCGTCGGTGTCCCGTGGTGAGATCGATAGTGAGATCGATCGTGGGATCAATAGTGAGGTCGATAGTGATAAGATCGACTAAGTGAGATCGATTAAGTGAGATCGATGGAGAAAAATCGTTTGTGAGATCGATGATGAGATCGAGGCTGGGTGGGCAGGCGAGAGGAATGAGCCGCCGTGCCGAAAGACCAGCCCCCCCAAGTGGTCTGGCGATGGCCTGAGATGTCTCGCGGGTGTCCCGCCGGTGTCCCGGCGGTGTCCCGTCGGTGACCCGTCGGTGTCCTGTCGGTGTCCCGTCGGTGTCCCGTAGTGAGATCGATATTACTATCGATGATGACTGGTGAAATTCATAATGAGATCGGCTGTGACATAGATAGCGATATTGCTAAGATGATCGATGGTGTGATCGATAACGATATTGTTCCTGAGATCGACAGCGATGTCGATAGTAAGGTTGATAGTGAGATCGATATTGAGATCGCCAGTGAAGATCATTGGTCAGATCGATCGAGAAGGATCGATCTTGAGATCGATAGTGAGACCGGTCGTGAGATCGATCGTGAGATCGATGGTGAGACAAATCGTGAGATCGATAATGGGATTTATCGAATGAGAGCGATGGTGGGGTCGATCGTGCAATCGATCGTGAGATCGATAGCGAGCTCAATAGTAGTGATATCGATCGTGAGATTGCCTGTGAGATCGATCGTGAGATTGAGTGAATGAGATCGACTGCGTGAGACATTGGTTCCTCCCCTCCCCCCGAACCTCCTGATGGGCCCATTTTCCACCACCACCACCATAGGTAGGAGAGGGAGGAGGAGGAGGAAGAGGAGGAGGCGGACAACGACGAGGAGGACCTCATCATCCTCCCTTCTCCCCCGTCCCACATATGGTAGTGGTGGTGGAACATTTGCCCATCACCTCCTTATCACCCAGAGCGTGGTCGTTGTGGCACACACATGTCGGCGGCGACGTTCGGGTCAAGCCACTCCATCATCCACTCCTGAAGTCTGGGGGCGATGTACCCTCCAGCGTGAGGAGCGTCGATGTGGCCTCCTACGACTCGTGTAAACCTGCTGGCGTTACTCGCGATGACCGCCTGAGCGTCTTGGTAGGAGCGCACTGATTGGCTGGTCCACCGGGCAGCAGCGGTGTCGATTATGCTGGTGTCCATTCCGGTGCCTCGGAAGGCGTGCCTCAGCACCCTCCTGCCTTGGTCGGTGGAGGTGTCCCAGATGAACGGTACCAGGATGCAGCTCCAGGTCATACCCGCGGGCACTCGGTCGGTGGCCACGAGGCCGCGTATTCTCCTGATCTCATCAATTAGGCCGCCGCTGCGTGCCCTGTCGTCTGTATTAAAGGTCGTCGCTCCTGCCGCTGGGGTCGCTCCCGCCGGCAAGTGCTGTCGCGTTGGCGTGGCCAGGAGTGGGGTCAACCTCCATACCGGTCGCCGCGCCGTCCCCGTTCCGAGAGGACGCGCGGCGCGGGTGTCGGGACTTGCTCTGGTGGTTGTTTGCTCGGACCTCAACCTCCTTGTCACCGCTTCGACGACGAGGCTGCCTACCGGGCTACCCGCTCCCATGCGCGCGTGAATGGTGCGCCCTTCGTGCCTCGCCATGGCCTGGAAAGCACCACGCATAACTTCGGCAGCTTCCGCGGGAACGGGCCTCCGCAGCTCGTCTTCAGGGACTGGTGTGTCAGCGATGGCCTGGTCGGGTAGTCCCCCCCAATCTGGGCTGCAGGCCACGCCAGGTCTGCCCTTTCGACGGCTGCGCCGGCTGCAAGAGCGGTGCGGACCCCATCGCTGGGTCCCGTGGGGGGCGGCGGCGACGCCCTGATGCTGGGCCTGGCGATCGCTGGTGGGGACCAGCTGTGCAGCTCTACGTGGTAGGCTGGGCACGCCTCCGTCAGGTCGCGTACGCGCCTGCATGTGTGAAGGGACCATTGGGTAGGAGCAGCGCAGAGCTGCGCCAGCGTCGCCACAGTCGCGCGGAGCCGAGGTTCGTCCCCTAGGCCCCCTCTGCCCAGGATTCGGTTACTGAGACACGCGTCTGGGCGCGCGGCCATGTGTCTCCACGCGCCGAGCAGTTCGCCGACGAGCCAGGATGCGGTGTAGTCCACTGGGCCTGGCGCACGCGGTGTGTACAGGTGCTCCGCGATCGGGGCATACCGCGCTCCTACCCTGGCCAGCTGAAAGGAGAGTTCTTGCCCCAGCGCGTCCACCGGGTGGTTGGGTTGCTGAAGGGTGCCTGGGGCCAGATCACTGTCAACGATGCTCCAGGGCAGGGCCAGCCGTCGGCAGGCGATGCAGGTGCGCCCCCTTGGCTCCCGCAGTTGCCAGGCCCCGCAAAAGTCGCAGCGGATGGTGGGGCAGAAGAAGTCGCCGAAGAGCAGGCGGTACGCCGCGGTGTTCCAGGGCCATGGGCTGCTTGAGTGCTCTCCGCCCTGCGCGGATCCACCGGGGATGCCTGGCCCGAAGGTGGTGCTTCCCTCCAGCGCAGGTGATGCCCAGGGAACAGGTCCGAGATGTCCGTGATGCTCTAGTGGGAGCACGTCGTTTCCCAGGCACCGGCACGCACCTCTGTCATCCGCCCAGCTCCGTATGTCGCTGTGATCGGGGAGGTGTATAATATTGTTCCCGTGCTCGTGCACGATCACTCTGTATGCTCTAGCCGGGGCCTCGTCGTCCATGAGGTCCACTGTCCCTTCGGGCCTGCCCGGTCCAGACATAATCCTGGGGACCGCATCGCGCCGCGCTCTGGTCGGGGCGAGGACCTGGAACTAGGCTGTCTGGGACAGCCATGCCGAGGTCGCAATAGTGTGCAGCAGCAGCCATCGCGTCCTACTCGAGTCGCGCCGGCTGCAGTTCATGGGGCTGGCATTGTCGCCGTCGAGTCTCACCGCGTGGATGAGGGGATCGTGTGCGATACTGGCGAAGCGGAGAGCGAGGATCTGCACTGGGTCTGGACGGACCCCCCCCAGCCTGCCCTCGTGGTCCGCACCCGTGATTGACCAGACTAGCCCCGAGAGGTCCATGAGGGTCAGGGCGCTCGCGGTGGCAAGGCGGGTCGGTGCTGGAAGTCCATCGCCAGGGTCGGGAAGCGCTGCCCGCAATTCGGAGTTGGGGTGCGTACCTGGATGACCAGGGCGGTGCCGGCTCCAGCTGCGGTGCACTAGCATCTCGAGGTTGTGGCTTTGCTCTGGAGTGCGCCCCGTCCCTCTGTTTGTCAGTTCACGCCAGGGGCCTTCCACGCGTTGGTAGCTCCGAAGGAAAGCGTCCATGGTGCCTCCTCTGCCTGTGACTCTGGGGTCGGCAACGCGCGGGCCGCTGGCTGGACCATCGCTCTCGCGGCTTTGTCGCCATCTGACGTCAGTGCGTCCTGTGGCGTCCATCCACCTTGCGTGGATGTCGGCGCTGAATTGGACCCTTCGTGTGTCCCGCTCAGCGCCGCCTATGTCGGGGTCTGAGGGTTCGTCGTAGCCGGCGGCGGCGAGGCGGTCGTCTTCGGGCGACCAGTCTGGACAAGGGGGCACGGCAGGGGATCCGCCACATGGGGGGCCGCAGCCCGCGGGGCGAGGGGGGCGCGGGGCTCCTCCCTTTCTGGGCCAAGAGGGGCGGGCGGGGGGGCGGGAAGTCCAGGGGGGTGGCGATAGTGGGGAGGGGGCGAAGCGGAGCGATCGAGGAGGCGGCTGCGTTCCGACCTGGGATCGCGGGCGGCTGATCGTGATCGGCGGGGGCGGGAGATCCTGCTCGGCGCGGGCGCCCTGCCTGTCCTGGTAGCGCCGCGATTGGCGCCCCTGGCTGCTGACGTGCCCAGGCGAGCGCCGCGCTCCTCCGCGTCTGCAGCTGAATGTTCTGGGCTGCGCCACCGGGGCCCTCTACGGCGGGGTTGCCGCACGGGGGGCCTGATGCCGCCAAGGCTGCATCTGGGCTGCAAGGCCCATAGTTCGTTTGCTGCACTGACTGCCCAGGGTCCCTCGCCGGGTCGGCGCCGCCAGGACTCGCCCCCGTTGGGTCTCTGCTGCTGAGGGCAGCCGCTTAAGAGGAAACTGGGCGAGGGTCTTACGTGTCCATTGGGGAGGGTTGCCCGTCCACCGCAACGCTGTCCGATCCAGGCTGCAAGCTTCCAGGAGCTGAGGTGGCTCTACCGCGGGGGCCCGTGCCCCCAAACAGCAGTTCCCCCCGGGGCAGCTGACGGTCGCTCTTCCCGTGTCCAATGCCGCGTTGCTGGTCGCGACGTGGCCAGGAGGGGCTGAGGTCCCCATCGGGGCAGGACCTGGGGCTCTTGGTCCATTCCCAGCGGCGGCCTCCGTCGTCGCGTCGGCGCCGCCAGGATTGATGCTAGCTGGCTCTCTGCTGCTGAAGGCAGCCAATTCGGAGGAAGCAGGGGGGGGGGTCGTCTGTATCCATCGAGGACGGTCGCCGATCCTCAGCGTCGCTGTCCGCGCCAGGCTGCGCGCTGTCTCGAGACGCGCGCCCGCCTCTGCTGTCGGCGCCCCCACCGCCGCGGGGCGGCCCCCCCCTAGCGCGGGTGAAGGCCGCTCTTTCGTCGTCGAAGCGGGCGCAGCCTCCCGCGGTGTTTCCAGGGGGGGCTGGGGGCCCCCATCGGACCAGGACCCTGACCCCCCCCATCGCCCCCAGCGGCAGCCCTCGTCGCCGCGCCGTCGTGCTGATGACTCTGCGCAGCCGGGGCGGCATCATGTGGGGTGCCCGCTGTGCTGCGCATCCCGCCACCACTGTCTGCTCCGCAGCTGAAGGCTGCATCTTCTGGTCCATTGTGCGAGTCGCTCTCCAGGGTGACTCCAGGGGGGGGGGGGGGGCGCGTCGAGCCGCCACCGCGCATGCGGAGGCGAGAGCTTCGTCCGCCGCGGGGCTTATCACTCCGTTTCCTTCTTGCCTGATAGGCCCGTCCTCTCCTTGCAAGGTTTGCAGGCCACTGGCTGCGCCCAAGGGGGCGTCAGGGGAACCGCTCTGTGATGCGCCAGTGCTTGGATCTCGGAAGCCAGGAGTGCCTCGATCGTCCATGGGCGGGTGGTGATCGCTACTCTGGGGGGGCCTCTCGCAGCTGAAGGCTGCAGTTCCTTCGACAGCTAGGGGCGACGCCAGGATCACCTCTTCCAGGGGGGGTCGGGCGGACCCCAAGCAGGGCGCCATCATCCGCTGCCCTCGCAACTGGGGCACCCATGCGGAGGTTGACTCGATTGGCGCCGTGCGCGCCGCGAGGGCCAGGGGCCCTATCGGTGGAGTCAGTGGCATCCTGCTGACTCCAGGCACTGAGATCGGAATTGAAGTCAGTGCCCCCCGTGATGCCGACGCCCGTGGCGTCCGGGCCATCGCGCACAGTCCCTCCAGGAGTGGGAGCCACTGGGGGGGGGCCCTGAGGGTGAAAGGGAAGGGTGGGAGGAATAGAATCGAAGGTGGGGAGCAGAAGGAAAGCGCTGTCTTGACTGCCAGGATTGCCAAGATTACCAGGATTGCGACCGAAGGTCGCTTCTTCTCTTGTATTTGCCGGGCTTCTACTGTGGACCCCATCGTCTCCTCGGCTGAAAGCCGAATTGTCATTCATCCTTTCGCCAGGAGCTGCGGGATCGATCGGCGGATCCGACATAGGATTGTTCGTCATGAGGCTGGTCGGATCTGCTTCAGGACCTGGCGGCGAGGGTTGTCCAGGAGGGATCTGGGACGGGGTGTTTCCAAGGGGAGAGTTGGCTGCTGCCAGTGCTTGGACCCCCAGGTCCTGCACTAGGCTCATGCCCCCGCCCTGTCTTCCCCCAGGATGACCGGCACCACGATCCGAAGTCCCTTCCTCCATAGAGCTAAGCCTGACCTGGCAGGCTGGTGCTGCGCCTCGCCAGGGACTGCGCCGCGAGCAACGCTGGGATATGGCCGCCCGCGGCCCGAGGGAGGCGGCGCCCGCCCAGCGATGCGTCGGGCGCCCCCTTGAGCCTGGGAGACTGGCAAGCGAGTGCCAGGCCCAGGAGAGGGCTTGAGCCAGGCTGCGGGCTGGTGGGGTTACGCGAAGCGTCTAGAAATTAAAAACCCTTCAACAACACGGCGGGAATCCTACGCGTTGGCCTCCGCGAACAGGTCCTCGGGGTCCTCTTGGGCCGTCCCGAGAGCCTCCTGGCCTGACTTGGTCTGTCATCGTGCCCTCTTGGGCGGTCTTGGAGTTCTCTCGGGGTCCTCCTCGGCATCTTGGGGGGCCCTCCAGGGCTTCCTGGGCCCGTTAGTGGGTCCGGCAGGGGCGTCCGGGAGGCCGGGGAACTCCTGGGGGCCCTCTGCACGGGTGTCCAGAGGACCCTGGTGGCCAGGGATCCAATGGGGCCCCTGGGGCCCAGGATCGGGGAGTGTGCTTTAGGGGGAGATGTCGGGAAATACACGCAAAAGAACATGGGAATCTATACGTTTATATATATACACACAAGACTTGCAGCTCGCTGCGCTTCGCTTGGAGGTCTCGGCACGATGCGCCGGCGTAAAGTGTGCGAGTGAAGTGCGACTACGCGGGCTGAAGCGTCGGCGATGGGCAGGGGCGGGGATGGGACGGTCACGGGCGCACGGGCGTCGGCCCATGGAGTGCGCGCGCGCCGTGCGCGCGCGCCGAGTTGGCAAGGGGCGACGCGCGCGACGGTCATCGGCGATGAGACTAGGCGGGGACGCAACGCCGAGGGCAGGGGAAAGGAGAGGGAGGCTTCGGATGAGGTGAATGCAACGAAAAGGGCGCCGGCAACGATGGTGGCCTCATACCTCTGCAGATTTGGGTTGGGAAGGTCACGGGCGGCGACGCCGCGCAGTTTGGTGATGATGTTTTTTTCTCACTGAGTGCAGAGGCGATCCTGGCGCGGTGCTCTGCAAAATCGGAGCGGCGACGAACGCCCCCGAGCCTGCTTTTAAAAAATCGGCGCGTAGCTCAGCGTCCCGGACTTCCCGAGAGGAAGCGTTCGCGCGCCTGGTGTACAAATCTGCGCGGCTGGGTGGGCGGACCCTGGAGGCACCTTGCTTCTTGGACATCTTGGCTGGCTTCTTGGTCACTGGGCCTGTCGGCGTCACCGCTGCAGGGTGCTTGCGGGGCCCGCTGGGCTCTGCCGCGGGCGAAGGGAGCGCTGACGGCACGGCGTCCTGCGTGGGCGTGTTCGGCGCGCACGAGGCCCACGTGATGAACTGAGGGTACTTTTTGTGGAGGTTGTGCAGCGGGGTGAGCAACCTGTCCGGGACGTTACTCGCAACCAAGAAACAGAAATTGTGAAGCTCCTTGACTGTCTTGTCGGTGCCGTCCATCATCTTGAACTGCCTGGTGAGGCTGAGGCGGTTGTTGGTTTTGGCTGAATTGATCTTGAAGCTCGAGTGTTTCTCATTCGCAGGGACCTCAAAGTCGGCCTCGAAGTGGCTGTGCGTGAGTGTCCGCGGTGAACTGTAGGACGTGCTTGTGGGCGGCGGCGGCGGTGCGCGGGTTCAGTCCGAAAGCCACGCGCACGCGCGCCCAGCTCGGATTGGGGTTCCCCTGGCAGAACGCTCGTGCGAAACCGCAGTGGGCGGTCTGAACTCCAAGAGGTGCCGGTGAGACGTCGTGGACGGCGATGGCGTCTTTCCACGACGTGGTGAGTCCA
>CAUYUJ010006503.1:32500-53207 GCA_963575745.1 Prorocentrum cordatum
CGTTAGGGGGGCCCCGCGAGAAGTTTCGCCACGTTGCCGCAAGTTGCCGCCTCGTTGCCGCCTCGTGCGCTGGGTGGGTCCGGCGAGCTTTCGCCACGTTGACGCCTCGTTGCTGCTTCGGGGGACCTTGTCTGTCCCGTCGCGCCGCGATCCACGTCGAGTCTGTGTTGTTGAATCCGTGTCAAATCCGTGTCGAACGAGTCGAATCGGTGTCGAGTCCGTGTCGTATCCGTGTCGAATCCTCGTCGAATCTGCGGCGAAGCCATGTGGGAGTTCGAAAGAGAAGACGGCCGTTGACAGGACAGGAGAGGCCCCCCGAAGGTGCAGAGTCAGCGAGCCCAAGCGGGGCCGAGCAGACCCATGAGGATTCAGGAGGCCTCGGTGAAGGCGATGACGAAGCTGATCATGAGGATTAATGGGGGCCTGGAGGAAAATAGAATTCAATCGTTGCACAGTCGAGCAACAACTAAACCACGCGCTGATCACGAGTGTGGCAAAATGGCGCGCCAGAGTGGAGACGTTGATGATATTTACGTGTTTCTGACGGCGAATATGATAACCTTCTGCCCATTCCGTGACGGTGCCTGGATCATAGGGCAAACGGGCCGTGGATGCTTCTCGTGGGCCCCTTGGGGCGCCTCTCGGGACTTCGGACGCGTCCCTGCTGGATGGCTTTTCGGAAGCTCTTTGGGGCCTCTTTGGGGCCTCTCGTTTTTGTTACGGCGCCAGGCCCCAGGGCCAGACAGTGTCCCAGCAAACGCTGCAATTCGCCATCAGCTTCCCGTCGTGATTTTTTCGCGACCCAACGGGGATTGGGACCTTCGATCCTAAATCCAGGGTTGCGTTGCAACCAGAGTTTCGAAGCGAACCCAGCCGTGGCGACGAGTGCGCCTGAGGAGGCCCAGACATGGCGCGGGAGCATGCCGCGCGTTGAGCATTCGATGGGGACCCGTGGGATCGTGTCCAGAGGGCATCAGAGGACATGAAGGTGAAGGTGACGATGAGGGCGGTGATGGCGAGGAAGGTGATATCAGAGAGATCAGAGCGAAAGCGCCGGGCAAAACGAAGTGCATGAATTAATATCGGCCTCGGCCTACCCGTGCAGGCGTGTCCACGCCTCCCCGCACAGCGTAGGCCGGTAGTCTGCGCCAAGGCCGTCGTCGGGTCGAACCGCCCATTTTTCCAAGCCGGTGAACACCACGCCTCCTGGGGAATATCGCGCGCGGATGCCGGGCACTTCCAGAAAGGCACTCGCCGCTGAGATTACAGAGCGCGGGCGGGCCCGTAGACGGAGCTCACGCCAGCAAACATGCTGAAGGCGGTCGACAAAAGCCACGCAGCCTCGGGTCCAGGATGCGAAGCCGGGAGCGACGCGATTGACCGCATCCCAAAGGCAAACGAATTCCTGCACGGATGGCAGGTCTACTGCGCCACACTTCCGGAGAACCTCCGACGAGAGGGTCGCGCGAGCGAGGTCTAACCCATGGCCCTCGTCTTCCACCGCAGTGTCCATTTGCGCGCGCATCTGCTGCGGGGCTCCCAAGGCCACGCGAAGCCTCGCGCGTGCCTCCTGGCACGTGGCGGCCCCAACACTGCCGGCGGCTACGGACCGAGAACGCCGAGCTCAACGCGGCGTGAACGGCTATGACTGCATCTCGGCGGTAGACGCGCACAACTTCCGGCGGTGACAGAAGCGCCTGCCCTGCAGGCGGCCCGCGACGTGCCCCCCAAGCGAGTGCAGATTCAAGCTTGGTGCGTTCGTACCATGGCCTGCCCCTGCCGAGTGGGTCGGGGGTCAGGATGTCGCCCACGGGCCGCAAAGCTTGCGCCATCCAGTAAAAGGGGCCGCGCCGATTTCTGCGTCAGTGAGC
This sequence comes from Prorocentrum cordatum, assembly GCA_963575745.1. Taxonomy (NCBI): domain Eukaryota; class Dinophyceae; order Prorocentrales; family Prorocentraceae; genus Prorocentrum; species Prorocentrum cordatum. The sequence continues at coordinate 34,372 of CAUYUJ010006503.1, forward strand.
GGGCCGTCGGGATCGTCGTCGCCGGCGCCGCATTCTCCGCCCCCCATGCCTTCGCTGCCCTCATCGTCCTGAGCCCCTTCTGGATGCCTGGAGAAGAGGGGCCATGAAGTCTCGGCCTCGTCGAACCCAGCGGGAAGACACACATCCAAGCGGCACTCGGTGTATCAAGGGTCGTATGCCTCGCGAAGCATTGATGGCAGCGGGCGTCGCTGGTTCGCGCCCCTCTGCCAGCAGTTCCAGTCGCGGGCGTGGATGTGCGCATCCCGCAAAGGATACTCAGGTCGATCACCTCGCCATCGCGCGGGTACCTGGGCGCGCTCAGCTAGTTGCACTCGATGCCCCGCGCGTCAATTTATGTGAGGTCATGAGATTCTCTACATGATGACAGATCAAGTCCAGCTGCGCGGGCGCCGCGCGGATCTCGCGCTCCAGTAAAACACCCGTTTCGGGGGTTTGAGGGCAACCGGGTCGACGCAGCATCTGGAGATACTTGCGCCTCAAGAAAGACCCTGTGCAAAAGTGCCCATAGATGCGGTCGATATCTTGGCGTTCGTAGCTGCGCCCTGCCCCTGAACCATAAATTTGAATCATCAGCCCGGCGGCCCCCGATGCCCCCGCGACGTCTTCGCGCCGTTCCGCGCGATCCCCAGCGAAGATTGCCAGCGCGTTGGCACCGCGCTCGTCGGGCATCTCCCCGCGGATGCGCGCTCGCACTTCCGCTGCGAATCCCCAGCTCGCGGTCGCCAACGCGACCGTGTGTCCGGCGTGCAAGTCGCCAATCATGCAAGTGGGCGTGCCATCGTGGCCGGCCGCGTGTCGCATGCATCTCGCGGCGTATTCCTGCCCGGCTGGATCGCGACACTTGGGTTGTCTGGTCTCTTGGCGCCAGCGAGTGCAGGCGCGCCATGCGCGCCCGGATATGCTGCGCCACCTCCTGGGATGGCGGCGCCGCCGTGACGGCTGCGCGCAGCCAACCCATGAGGGCAGCGTTGCCGCCCGAACTCCTCGTGGTACTGTCCACCAAATCAGATGCCCATTAACATTCCCTGGCCCCAGCACTGCGATCGGCGAGAAGACGCAAAGAAGCATCATATCCCATCGCAAAGAAATGACCCACGCTGGCGCGCAGAGTTGATGCGCCCATTGTCGTAGAAAGACAATGCCGGAAAACGCCGCGCACCCCGTCGGCCCGCAATACATCAGGGGGCCCTGCAAACGTCGAAGAAAATCGAACTGGACGCGCAGGGCTGCTCCAAGGGCAAGGTGAAGATCGCCGCGGTCGCCGGGGCAAGAGTTCGCAAGGACGCCGGCTTCCCTGAGAATCCGCGCAACTTCTGCGACCAGTGCGTGCGTTGAGAACACGAGAACAACCGTTTGACTTGAGCCATTGAGCTTGCTTTCCATATGCTCTACGATCACGGTCGTCTTCCGCCCGCCCCAGGCAGCGCGAGGGGGCGCAAGCCGAGCGCCTCCCGAGACAGCCCGATAGACATCTCCCTCCTGGAACGGCGTTTCTTGTTGCCGCGCGAGGTGATTCGGCGCGGATGCAGTGGAGTCCGCCGGGCCGTGCTCGTCCATGGTGTTGCCGCAGTGCCTCCACTCCTGTGACTTCGCGGACCCCTCGGGGTTCTTGGCGTCTGAGATGCGCACTCCCCCCCCCGTCTTCCTCCTCCTCTCACCCCCCATCTAACCTGAGTTGGATTCGACCCCCCGTCGCATGCGATCCTCTTCGTCTTCCTACCTCGTCGCCCTCCTCCCACCCCTGTCTCCGCTTGTCCTCGCTTCAGCTTATCTCCTCTACGTGTGTCCTCCTCCTCCTTCTCATCATCATCCATCCTGCGCCTTTCCTCTTTGGATGTTTGCTTTCTCTCATCAGTCCTCCACCTGCGTCCGCGCGCCTCCCCCCCCCCCCCCGCGCCCGCCCCCCCCCCCCCCCCCCCCCCCCCCCCCCCTATTTTTCACGCGCATTCTCCGGGGTTCTTTCTCCTCCCCCCCCCTCGCCCTCCTCGCCTTCATCTTCGTTGGCCCCTCTCCTCATTTTCCTCGTTCTTGCGCCTCTCTTCTCGCGGCTTCTGCATTTCCATCCTCTTCTTTGCGCCTCCATTCGATGGGTTTGCGATCCTCTGCTCCGCGCCATCCCCCCCCCTCGCCCCCCCCCCCCCCCCCGCCCCCGCCCCCCGCCCTCCGCCCCGCCCTTCTTTTCCTTTCGCATGTCCGGCCGTGCGCCCCGCGAAGCGCGAAGAGTGCTCTTTCCATTCCCTCATTTCAAGCATAATCGCGCCGAGGGCGAGCGTCTCCCCCAAACGTGCGAAGCGGCAAGCTTGCCGCGGGGCTGCGGTGGCGGGTTACGCGGCGGCGTGGAGCTGCAGCGAACGCAGGGCACAATGCGCGCCGATGGCCTCGCCAGGCCCCGCGTGCCAACGCGCGCATAACATGTCGCTCGCGCGCTGCGCCGCAGAGATCAGCTGGGCATTTGCTAGTGGCCGAGCGGCGTGGAGCAGGGCTTCGGCGACGCGCGCGCCGGGCGCCTGAAGAGCGGGCGTCCAAGGGGAAGCGCGCCGCTGCGAGTCCTGACTCAGGCCCTCGCTTCGCTGCGGCCCCGGTCGAAACAGTCCTGCATGCGTTCGCCGAGTGGATTTGCGCGGCGACGCCCAATTTTCCCCGCGCCGCCGACGCTGCTGCGTCGCGCGCGTCGCCCGCGGCGACTTCGGAAGGGGCGCGCGTCAATCCAGCTGCAGGGCCAGCGGTGCCGAGCAGGGCGCCGTCAAAAATGCACTCCCGAACCGCAAATCCTGCTCGCTGCGCGCACGGGACCACGGCGCTGAGAACCTCGTCCTCCGCGCGCCCGGCCGACGCCTGGGGGTCCCACCTGTCGGGGAATTCGCGGCGCATGCGCTGCGCGAGCTCCGAGCCCCTGTCTGCTGGAGCACGCCGGGCGGCATCGTGGGCCGCCTTCTATTCGTGCAAGAGCGCCGAATCCACAATCTCCATGAGGACGCCGTTGTCCGCTCGCCACGCCCCAATGCCACCGCCGGTGGCGAGAAACAGAAGGAGTCGATTGGCCGCAGCAGGTGGCGCGTCGCAATACGCCCGCACCGCCTCGACCCAGTCGCCTCGGTTGGCCGCGTTGCAGGCCGACCCTGGGCCCGCAGCCGCAAGCGCTGCCCAGGGCGTAGGAGCGTAGGCACGCAGTTAGAGACATCGATGATAACCACCAACCCTGCGCGCGCACAGTGCCTCGCCTCCTTCGCGATGTTCCGCAAACTTGGCCCCCGCGCAATTCGCCTGCCCGCGGGCGGCGGCAAAGACCGCGCGCGCGGGGCGCATCGCCAACCGCCGCGATCACGAGCTGCGCCGATGAGCGCTCGCAACTGGTCGGGCCGACGGCCCGGCCCAGGTCCGTGCGAAGCCGCGCCGTTAACCGCTCTATAAGAATATCCGCCACCATGCCCTGTGGCTCGTTACAGCGCAGTGGGCTGCCGGATGCTGTCTGGCACGGCGTTCTCCCAAACATTCTGCGGCGTTGGGTCTTTGCTTTCAATCCAGAGCGCCCCGCGTCTCACTCGACCCCCCCCCCCCCTCTCGGCATAGCAGGGCCCGCGCGGCGGGGCCGCGCCATTTCGGCGCGCCGCCCGCGCCTCCCGCGGCCCCGTCGGGAGCTCCACCGATGGCCCCAGTAGCAGGACCCGAGCGGCGGCGACATTTCATGCCGGCGCACCTCTCACGCGTTTCGTGACCCCATACTCCACTGAAGGCCCCAGAGAGGTAGTTCGCGTGGCGCCTCCGCCTCGCGTCGACGCCCATCGCGCGGCTCGCGGCCCGCGGGGGGGCCCTCGTCGCCGCCCCCGTCGCCGCAGTTGGATTCGCGTGGAACTCCGGCGAAGAGGAGGAGGCGGAGATGGAGGAGGAGGAGGAGGAGGAGGCGGAGGAGGAGGAGGAGGAGGAGGAGGAGGAGGAGGAGGAGGAGGAGGAGCAGCATCGGCAGCGCAGGGCGAGGAGGACGGGGAGGAGCCAGAATATAGGGAAGGGGGATGATGATCAGAAGGGGGACGCAAGAGGTTCGAGCAGGCCCGAGGAGGACCAGGAGGAGGAGGAGAAGCAAGAGGAGGGAATGGAGGAGACGGGGGGGCGGGGCCGGAGACTTGCCGCAGGCGGCGCGATATTATACGGCGCGATATTCCTCGTTGCCCTGGCCCGGCTCGGATGGAGGTGCTGCGACGTTGCCGACGGGCGCGCCGGCGCGCTTGCGCGCGCCCGCCGCCCTGGCGCCGCCTGGGCGCGCCGAGTGAGATGGCATCGCGAACAGCTCTACTGCACGAGGGCCGGCGAAAATGCCGGGGGCGATGCGCCCCAGATCCGAAGTGCGGTAGGCGCGCGCAAAATGGCCGCCGGCCCAGGCCGCGTGAACAACGAGCAGCGTCTCTCAACAAATACACTCCCAGTGCTGACATGAGACGATCGCGTCGCTGACGTCTACCCGCGCATGAGCATTCGCGCCGTGCGCAAATCCAAGAAGCACGACCTCTGACTGCGATGGAAATCCGATAAGATCTGCGGCGCGCAGCTTGCCCACGGCTTCGCCGGACCTCATCGGTGGCGAGAAGCACCTCCGAGACATTGGCGTCTGCGTCGTCGTTTCCCGCCCAAACTGGCTCAGCCGAGCTTTGGAAGACGTGCTGCCGAGCGCGTCTTGCAGGGTCGCCCCTGTCGACATTGTGCGCGTTTCGTAGATGTGGGCCCATCTCGCCGCGAGCGATATCAAGCGAGTCAGCGAAGCTTTGGCGGCGCCCCTCCAACCGCGGGCAGCCCTTGTTCGCGTGGCATGGGGCCCCGAACAGACGGATGAGGCCGCACTCGGGGTCGACGCCTGAACCGAACGTGCGAAATGTCGCTGGCGCGTCGCCCGCCATCGCGCGCGTCGCGCCCCTGGGGTCCGAGAAAATCCGCGCGGCAGCCTCGGCGCCGTCTCGAAGAAACTTGCGCGTCGATGGCGTTTGAGCTTCCGCTTTTTCAATGGTAAGATTTTCGCGATTCGTGCGCTTTTTGAAGCCGGTCGCTTGCCCGTAGCGGGTCGCGCCGGCAGTGGCGTTTCTGAGGAGGCAGTTCTGACATGTATTGTAACCCGCTACCCCCCTGGAAAGTGGCGCCCCTTACCCCGTGGCCCTCGCGCATGCCGAAACAGTTCGGGCAAGTTTTGTCATCGCGCTGGCAGTGTCTACGCGCGCCGCCTTTCTTCTTTCCCAGCCGCAGTCGCAGCGCCATCGCCCGCTGCATCAACGTTGGCCATGCTGCAATTTAAGAGGGTACAGATGTATAGATGCGCACAAGACACTGGCAGCTCCGCCCTTGCAGCGGCCGACCCTGCGAGCCAAGAGCACGGGCGCAACCGAGGCGCGCGGCCAACCCAGTAAAGGCACATTGCGTTGCGCGCCAAGCTGGCTTGGAGACAGTGTTCATCACCCTTATCATTGCTGATCTCAGTGTGCGCGGTGACTGGGAGGGGGGGGAAGTGCTCGCCCCCTCGCCGCATCTTCAAAGACTTGGGCGGCTCCGCCACTTCGAACTTCCTTCAGCTCTAGACGACCCAAGTGGTCTCAAAGATGCCCCCTGGACGGCCCACTCCTCCAAGGCGGCCTCGAGGCAGCCGAAGAGAGCCCCTGGGCGACGCAAGACGGCGCCCAAGAGAGTTCCAAGCTGGAACAGAAGGGCCTCCTGAGGAACGCAGGACGGCCTCAATGGGGGGTCCCCCGACGGCTCCAGACGGCCCCAAGGAGGCCCTGCGACGGCCGCAAAAGATTCCCCGAAGGTCGCCCAAGACGGCCCAAGAGGGCCCCAAGGGGCCCCTAGAGCCTCGCCGGAGCCATAGGCGGCGCAGAGACGGCGCAAGTGAGCTCCATGAGAAGTCCTCAAGAAGAGAGAACCAAACATGTCGGCCGTCCTCTTCCTCCGTCTCCTCTTCGCACGTCACGGCCTCGCGCGTGGCCCCTCGAGCAGGCGCCTTCCAGAATGTCGGGCTGGCGCGGCGGCGGGACTTGCCGCGGGCAGCCGGGTATTTTTCACTGCGAACGAAGCCTTGAGCTAGTAGCGACGGATCGCCAAAGCGAGCCCTGCAAAAACGGAACCAACACAAAACAGGCGATCAGCAGGGCGACGACGACGAACGCCATGAGAGGCCAAAGTGTCTCCACTCGCGGCTTGAAATGGCCCTCGGACAGGCGCGCTGCCGAAGATTAGCGGGCAGCCCTACCCGCGCGCTCCGTAATTCGGGTAATTACAGCGCCCCCTGCGTTAGGCGGCCTACGCTGGAGCAGGAGTAGGAGGAGGAAAGAGAAGGAGAAGGGAACATGAAAGCAAATAGCAGCGCAGCCGTGGCCTCGCGCGTCGCAGCGGCTGACCCAGCCACGAATCCCCTGCCGTCGTAGCGGCGCTGCGTGCGGAGCAGGGTAGGGGGGGGAAAGAAACGCCAAAAGAGAGGAGGGCAGGCAAAACGGCGGCGCGGGGGCTCGCGAGTGGTCGGCCAAAGGGAGGCACAAATAGAAGTAGCACAAGTGCTGGTAACCGTCCCAGGGGCGGGTGGAGGCCGAAGGGTGCCTGGCGACAGGCACCATGGTACCGGTCAGACCAGGAACTCAGCTGCGCAACGCCCACGCCAGGGTCTTGCATCGAATGCTGGAGCTGGCGTCGGAGCGGGATCGGACGCCGGAGACGTAGTCTACGTCGGAGTTGGAGCTGGAGTCCAGGGAGGGGGCGAAGCCGCCGTGCTGTCCATGGTAGCGGTCGCGCTGCACGTGGTGGTCGTAGAACTGTTGATTCTGTCGTGCTGCTCGAGGTATCCGTCGTGCAGGGTGGAACTGGAGTTGGAGTCTTTGTCGGAATTGGCGCGGGCGCGATGCAGGAGTGTCCTCGGGTCTGTTGCGATGTCTAGCGCTGGCGCACATGTATGGTCCGAGCCGGGCCTGGGTGCGGGAGTCGGTGAACTGGTCGGCGCGGGAGTCGGTGAGCTGGCTGGCGCGGGGGTCGATGAGTTTTGATCGGCGCGGGAGCCGGGGGGTGCTAGAGCACGCGATATCCTACAACCTCCTGACCCTTTCCCTCATTGTGCCAGCTTGAGACCATGGTGCCAGGCAAGGCGCAACAGTTTTTCTTCCACTGTGCCCTGGCGCCGCGCACTGGAGGGAGATAAACAATTTGATCGCTTGCGACTCCGCCAAGGGGCTGGTCGACGAGGGGGCAGGCCGCGATCTGGCCGGCGCTGGAGTCGGCGAGCTGGTCGGCGAGGGAGTCGGCGAGCGGGCCAGCGCAGGGGTCAGTGACCTGGTCAGCGAGGGGGCCGCCAAGCTGCTCGGCGCGGCAGGTCCCGTTACGGTCGGTGCCCGAGTCAACCAGCTTATCGATTCATTCCAGTGCTGTTCGTGGTCTCCGCCGCGCTGCTCGCGGACCATGTCGTCCTGCATGGGGTACTCGTCATGCAGCTCATGGAGCCCGCGATTGTGATGGAGCAGGCGCTAGTGTTGGCGCTGGCGGTAGAGCTGCTCATCGTCGTACTTCTCATCGTCGTACTGTTGATGGCCGTCGTACTGATCCAAGGCCGCGCTGCTCGTCGTCGTGCTGCTGGTCCCAATGGTTCCTGGCAGTTTGAACCACCGACCGAAGTTCCGCCCCGGGCGGGCACGGAACTTTTCGAGACCAGCTCGTAGAAAAAAACCGCACCACAATGCAAGTCGCACCGAAAATGTCACGGAATTCGCTGCGGTGGTGGTGCTCCCTTCACTGGTACTGCCGCATGCTGCTCTACTCGCTAACCGGTGCGCCGTGGTGCTGGTGACAGCACTGGCGTCGATGCTATCGTAGGCGTCGGCTGCTGTTTCTGGCGTGCGGGCTGCAGTCGGCACTGGTGGAGGCGCCAGTGTTGATGCCGGCGTAGTCGCAGGCGGCCATGCTGTGAGAGTAGGCGCCGGAGTCGGTGCTGGAGTCGGTGCTGGTGGAAGCGCTGGTGTTGGTGCCGGCGCGCTGGCGTAGGTGCCATCGTCGGGGCTGGCGCTGATGCTGGCGGACGTGCCGGCGATGGCCCCAATGGTGGTGCCGGCGTAGGTGCTGGCGCTGGCGGGACACCGGATGCCGTTGGCGTCGGTGCTGGGGTGGGTTTTGGTGTTGGTGTCGGAGTAGGTGCCAGTGTTGAGGTTCGTGCAGGGGCTGTCGTCGGGGCGGAGGCGATGGTGCAGGGGCTGACGCTGGAGTGGAAGGGGGGGTGGTGGTCCATAGTGGGGCTGTCACCTTTGGGCTGCCCTGGGAGGGGCGTGGGAGCCCCAGGAGAATTGATGCTGGAGGTCGGAATGTTGTTTTTGTTGCACCAAGATGCCCATCTGCATGCCAGCCGTTCGTGTATAAGACGCGTCTCAAGTGCTGGAGGTCGGAATGCTGCGTTGGTGGGCGTTGGAGGTCGATAGGTGGAAATGGCTGTGGCATGTTTGATGCTGGGTGTTGCAGGTCGTGGTGCTGAGCTGGTGGAGGTTGAAAGTCGTTAGGTGGGGGTAATAGTGTGAACGTTGATGTCGGAGACTGGGTTTGAGGGGCCAGGGTGCGGGACTGGTGGAGATTGGAAGTCACTCGGTGGAGGTGTAATTGGAGTTGGGTACTATCTGCTGGGGGTCAAAATGCCGTGTTTGTGAACGCGGGAGATCGATAGGTGGAGGTGGAGCTGCGGAGATGGATGTTGGTGGCAAGATGGCGCAGTGTCGATCTGGTAGAGGTTGAACATCGACAGGTGGGGTGGACAGCTGGACGCTGTAGACCGGAATGCCGCGTTGATGGGCGCTCGAGGCCGATTTCTTACCACCGCTGTCCTCATCATCTGAATGCTTGCTGCTCTCAGTGTGCGACTGCACCGGGCAATTTGTCAACCGCGTCGCTTGGGGATCCTGTGGCCCGCGTAGCGGTCTAGCTGGCCGTGCGTGTAAACAGAAATGCACCATGTCGCAATAGACAGCAGCAGTGGAATGATATACGTCCCCCCTCCACCTCGAATCATCCAGAATCTTCACCTGAATCGAAATGCAGCGCAAGCAATAGCATAGACACGATCGTTTGCAGCGGAGCCCCTCCCGATACGCTCCCGAATCCCACTCCACGCAGTCCAATACAACTTGACTAGCTGGAGGGTCCCCGAAAAGATGCCAATAATATCCCAGTCAAATTCCAATCTGGAATCCAATGGGATTTCAGGTCCCAACCAGATTCCAATAGGTCCCCAATCGGATTCCAATGAGACCCCGATCCGATTCCAATAGGATCCGGATCGGATTCCAATAGGATCTAAAGTAGATCCAAATCGGATTCCAACAGGATCCGATTCGAATTCTGATAGGATCTCAAAAACCCTACCATATTCCTATGTGATATTCAACAAGGTTCTTATAAGATCCGAATCAAATTCAAATTGGATTCCTCAGCGTTCCAATCATAGTTCAAGAAGATTATCATCGGACGCCATAGGACTCCTGTGGGGCCCCAGTCAGATTTCAAAAGATTTTCTATTGGATTAGTATGAAGCCTTCACCCCCCACCCCCCGCGGGTATTATTTTCTCTCAGTTGCGGTGCCGCTGTCAGTGCGGAGAGGAGTAATATTCCCTGGAGTGGTCTACCCCTCAGAGCAACATAACAAACATCATTGGATAAGGGGTCTCTTATGAGATCTACATATCCGCAGACTCTCCCCTCTTTCTCTCATTCGCTCTTTCTCTGTTTATGATTGTTTTCTCTCGTTCTCTATTCCTCTCTCGCTCTCTGCCTCGCTCTCTCGATCACTCTCTTTCTCTCCCGTCGACTGCGGAGGGCCCGCACGACAACCTCCCCCAGGGCATCCGCAGCGCGGCGTCGTCGGTCGTCCGTATCTCCTCCTCCCTGCTGCTGCTCCTTGTCCTGCTCCTCGTGGTTCTGCTCATCTTCCTCCTCCTCCCCCTCTTCCTCCTCCGCCTCCTCCCCCCCTCGACGGCGCCCAAATGGGCGATAGGGATTTCTTGGGCAACCGCGTCGCGGATCTGGGGGCCAAAGCAGGGGCACGCATGCTGCAGCACCCAGAATGGCAGCGCCAGCAATACATCACCCTCTTTAACAAATTTGATAAGGATCTTCGATTTTGCTGCAACAGTCGGAGGCAAATCGTCAGACGTAGCAGACTCCGAGAAGGGCCCCCCTCCTGAGCCGACTCCCCCCTCGGGCACTGCGGGGAGAGGTGGTGGTGGAGGTGGAGGTGGAGGTGGAGGTGGAGGTGGAGGTGGTGGTGGTGGTGGCGGCGGCGGTGGTGGTGGTGGTGGTGGTGTTGTTGGTGGTGGCGGTGGTGGTGGTGGTGGTGGCGGTGGTCCTCCTCTCTCTCCTGCTCCTGACGCGGCTCAGGGGCAGGGCGACAGGCAAGACACTCGGCGGAGTCCTGGCAGACCGTTTGGCACCAGCTCGCAGCAAGGGCCACAGACTCGTGCAGAGGCCAGGGGTCGTGTTCTGCAGGCGTTGCGCCTGCTCTGCGGAGGTCCACTGGCAAAATCTAACGAAAGAGACGAGGGGAGGGGCGAAGGAGAACAAGAAGAGGAAGAAGAGGATGAGGAGGGGCTAGAGAAGCACCTTAACTCGTAAATTTCGTGCGCCCGCGGACCCCCGCACCACGCAGGGCAGACCCAGCCGGCTCTGGGGAGGGCAGGGGCCCTCAGACCCAGCCGTTCTCTCTGGTCCGCCCCGCCCCCGCGAGGGGGTCCGATTCCCGGGCCCTGACCTGAAGTCGGGCCTGTCCTCGATCTTGGACGACAAAATATACAAATAGCCCCAAAATGCGCAACATGGCCAAACATACCCCCAAAATCGTCCCCCGACTATGTTCCGATGTTTTGGATATTCCCCCTGTAGAGGGACAGGCCCGACTTAACCCTGGCCCCCCAAAACCATCAAAATGGGACACCGACCCCCCCCTCTCGGTGTACCGGTACCGGGGCCCCCCCAGTCCACCGAGGGGGGGCGGCTCAGTGTCCGATGTTCGGTGCTTTCTCGGTGGTCTCCGGGGCGTTGGCGGTGGCGGTTTTCGAAGTTTCTGGGGGCCACCGCGTGGCCATGCAGCAGCTCCAGCTGGCCTCATCGGCTCTGGCAGGGCAGCAACCGCCAAGACAGGCCGATCTCCAGACGGGGGTCTGAAGCTGTAGCAAACTATGAGGGCACCGCCTGTAGTCTGTCTCTTCGGACGGGGGTCCGAAGTCGGTTTGTGAAGCCATTGAGTTCATAGAGCCTTGGACTTCAGCAGCAGTTAGTCCAGTTAAGCCGTCCCTCGGCGACTCTGACGCAGAGGCCGACGCCACCGCCGCCGATGACGACGTCGCCGCCGCCGCCGACGACGACGCCGCCGACGGGCGTCGTCGACGGGCGCTGCCGACGACGACGACGACGACGACGACGACGACGACGACGACGACGACGATGACGATGTCGACGACGACGACGACGACGACGACGACGACGACGACGACGACGACGACGACGACGACGACGACGATGACGATGTCGACGATGGCGACGACGACGACGCCGACGCCGACGCCGACGCCGGCGCCGACGCCGACGCCGACGCCGACGACGACGACGCCGAGCTTGCCCTGCCGAGCAGCGCTCAGGCGCGGCCTCCCCTACGACTCCGCCGCCCCGCTCGGCGCGCCCTCGGCGCCCAGCGGCCCGGGAGGCGCGCCCGCGGGGCGCTCGGCGTGCGCCTGGCGCCGGGTGGGGGAGGCCAGAGGGCGGGAGCGGGAGCGGGCGGGCGAAGCGAGGGAGGAGGATGATGGGGGGGGGAGGGGGAGGAGGAGGAGGAGGAGGAGGAGGAGGAGGAGGAGGAGGGAGGAGGAGGAGGAGGAGGATGAGGAGGAGGAGGAGGAGGAGGAGGAGGAGGAGCAGCAGGAGAGGAGGAGGAGGAGGACGAGGAGGAGGAGGAGGAGGAGGAGGAGGAAGAGGAGGAACGGGAAAAGGGGAGGAGGGGAAGGAGGGGGAGGGGGGGGAGCTAGGTGCGCTCGCGTCATATCTGACATCCTACCCCTCCCTCCCATCCCTTACCATGGCGCAGATCCCCTCTCTACTCGCACAGTCGGATGTCGAGCAGGGCATGACCCCGAAAGGGTACGCGATGCATTGTAGAACACGGCATGGCATGGCGTAGAAGAGCACCGCGAAGCGTAGTATCAACCTAGCATTGCATTGCATGCCGTGGCATGGCACGGGAAACGACGCCAGCGCTGCAGCGGGAGCACGAGTCGAAACGAACGGAAGCTCGGAGATGAGGCCAGCGCTGCAGCGGGAGCACGATTCGGAACGAGCGGAAGCACGGAAATGAGGCCAGCGCTGCAGCGAGAGCACGATTCGGAACGAGCGGGGCCCGAATATGAGGCGGGCGCCTCAGCGAGAGCAGCATTTTGGGAAAAACTGCAGGCGAAAACCTAACTAACTCCGGGGAAAGGAGAAATTCTGCATTTTCAAAAGAAAAAATTGTATTGGAATGGCCTTTTTTCGGCGCCGCCTCGGAACTCGATTGCGCCGGCCGGAACCGGCTCCGGACCCGGCCCGGGCGCCGGCCCGGGCGCCGGCTCGGGCGTCCAGCCCGGGCGCTGGCTCGGGCGCCGGCCTGGGCGTCGGAATCGGCCCGGGAGGCCTCCCAGGCGCGGGAAGCAGAAATTCAGCATTTTCAACAGAAAAACATGTATTAGAATGGCCTTTTTTCGGCGCCACCTCGGAACTCGATTTTCCGGCGCCGGCCGGAACCGGCTCCGGACCCGGCCCGAGCGCCGGCCCGGGCGCCGGCTCGGTCGTGCAGCCCAGGCGCCGGCGGAAATGATGCCAGCGCTGCAGCGGGAGCACGATTCGGAACGAGCGGGGCCTGAAAATGAGGCGGGCGCCTCAGCGAGAGCAGCATTTGGGAAAAAATGCAAGCGAAAACCCAACTCCGGGGAAACCTGTGTGTAAAAAAACAATACGGGGGGGGGGGGGGGGGCGAATATTTCCAAGACGTCATCAGGGGAAGAGGGAGAGTAGTATTCAGATTGAGTAATTGTGGAAGGGGAGGGGGGGAGGAAGGGGAGGAGGAGGGGGAGGAGGAGCAGGAAGGACCATTGCAAACCCAAGACTCATCAACAATGTTGGAATCAGCCCTCACTCCCAGCTGCCTCTTCGCAGGCCCCTGCAAGGATTCTCATGTCCACTGGTGGAAGTGCCCAGTTGGGAGACAGCCCTTGTAAAATCCGGTAACGTGCGAAAACACCTCTCTCGAGACTTTAGCGCAACTTGACTGTTGCGTCTTGACGATTCTGAATTGCACTAGAACGCATTAACTGGGACTTCGACGTCGCAAAAATATACGTCGCCGCTGCGCCATGACAGCCCTGCATGCGTCGTTCCAAAAGAAACATTTCTGGTACGTCAACGATGGGAATCAGTGAAACTATTGCACGCGTTTAAGAAGAATGCACGCGACGCTGAGGCGAGAACCAAATTTGAAAAAGACCCGCACTCAATCCGAGAAAGTACCCCAATTTCTTAAAACACCAGCTTTCGCTGGAAACAACGAATAGCACAATTTGAAAACCACCCGCCCACAATCCGCGAAGCTCTTGCCATTTTATGATGACGAATGTGCGCGGCGCTAAGGCGAGAGCGCGAGAGCCATATTCTTAAAACCACCAGCCCTCAAATTGTGAAACTCTGTTACATTTGTGTCACACATGTGCGCGGCTCTGAGGCGAGAAACCCATTTTGAAAACTACCCGCCCTCAACCCGTGAAGCTCTTTGACAATTGTTTACGAACGAAGGTGCGCGGCGCTAAGGCGAGAACCACATGTTTGAAAACCACCCGCCCTCCATTTGTGTCATCTTTCAAATTTCAGGCTCCTGAATCATATTATATATGTGTATCTTTACATAAAAACGAACTTTCATGCGAAACGCCTGGCCCGCCCTTCCGCCTGGTCTCGGGGTGTGGAAGGGAGGCGTGACTCATTAGGGAAGGAATGGATGATGATAATGATGATGACGAGAAGGAGCAGGAGGAAGAAGAGGAGGAGGAATAATATTAATAAGAGGATGAGGAGAAGGAGGAAGGGGAAGAGGAGAAGAGGGTAAGCCGTGAATGGTGATGATGGTGCTGATGCTAATGATGATTATGAGGATGATTATGATCAGGATGATTATGATGATAATGGACGATGATGGTGGTGATGATGATGCTGATGATGATGATTATGATGATGATGCTGATGATGATGACGATGATGGTGATGATGATTTGCTGGTGATGATGACTATGAAACTGATATTGGTAACGCCAATTGTGATAATACTGATGATGCTGAGGATTATGATTATCATAACGCTTACGATGATGATCATGCTGATGCTGATGCTGATGCTGATGATGGTGATGATGATGATGGTGATGATGCTGATGATGATGACGAGGATGATGATGAGGAGGAGGCTGATGATGGTGGTGGTGGTGGTGGTGAGGAGGAGGAGGCGGAGGAGAAGGAGAGAGGCGGGGGAGAGGAGTAAGCAGGAGGAGAAGGGAGGGAGGATCAGAGGAGGAGAGGGAGGAGGACGCTGAGGGAGCAAGGTGGGTGGAGGATGTGCGCGTAGGCTGAGGATTAGGGGGAGATGGGGAGGAGGGAGGATGAGGCAGGAGGGGGAAGAGAATGGCGCAGGGTGGGTTCATCAGCACGGAGTAGACAGAGGGAGGAACGGGGAGGGGGAGGAGAAGCAGGCAATTGGGGGGGGGGAGCTCGCACAGTTGCGGACCTGTGCGTCGAGCCCAGGCGCGCGCCGTCGATCCTGCTGGAGGGGCCGGCGGCGGCGGCGGCGCTTGCGCGACGAGGAGGCTGGAGAGGCCTCCGAGATGAGGAGGCCAGGCGGCGCACGGGGTGGCCCCGCTGAGCGGCCCCAGGGGACGCGCGGCACGAGGAGCGACTCGCGTCAGGCGTGCAGTGACTGCCGGCACGACCTGCCCAGCCCGAGGGGGCCGCCTTAACCTCGCCCCTCCGCGGCCGCCTCTGCCCGCGCTCTGCACCGCGGCAGCGTGCCGCACAGTCAGCCCTGCACCTGCTCGGCCGATCCGTGCGAGCGCCAGGCGTCCGCGACCGAGAGAAGCGTGTGCGGTGACTGCGGGCCGTGAAGCCCGCCGCGCGCCATCCAACGCACGCCACCGGTGGGCCCCGAGGTGGTCGCAGTGGACTCCCGGGCGAGCTCTGCGTGGCAGAGCCGACGAGGGCCCCGGGTGCAGACGGCATGCGGGCCACACGAAGGGCACAGGCCAAGCCCAGGTCGAAAGCAGGCCCATCCACCGTAGGCCCCGCTGAGACACGAGCGAGCCCCAGGCGCATGCCAGGTCGCTGGCGTGCTGCCTGCCCCTGGCACTGCACACGCGCGCCCACTTCGCGCACCTCCTGCGCGCCGTGGCCCCCGCCGGGACGCACGCAGCCCGCTGCGTGTCCGCGCGGCCAGGTCCAGGTCACACGACCTCGAACGCCGCGATCCGCGCGAAGAGCGCGGCTCGCGCGCGCTCTTCGCGCCCCCGCGCCGCCCCGGCCCGCACCGCGGGGCCGTGCAGCGGGGCGGCCACTGCGCCACCCACGGGCGGCAGAGCTGCGTGCGTGCCGCCATCTCGGCTGTGCGCGGCGGCGATCTGCTCCTGCTCGGGCTTTCCACGCGGGGTCGGACCTGTTCGCGGGGGCCGCACATGTTCCCCCCCCGTCCTGTGCGTTGGGGTTGTTGCTAGTCGTGTCGCGAATCCGCCTCCGCGCCCCGCTCCCGCCTCCCTCCCTCGCTCATGCTGGGGCTCTTTCTCAGACTCGCTCTTGCACGCCCACACTCCGAACCACTCACACGCACACTCACTCACGCTCAGGCCCACTCATGCTGAGACCACTCATGCTCCGACACACTCGCACTCAGACTCACATTCAGATCCACTGACACTCATAGCACTCATACCTAGGCTCACTCCAATTGAGACTCGTTCGTTGTTACATTCACTCACATTCTGACTCGCTTCCATCCAGGCTCACTTACACTCAGCCCCACCATTCATGCACACACTCACCCACAGATGAGCACCGCGATGTAGCAAGCATGGCCTTCTGGCACCCCGTGGGGGAGTCGACAGGGGGTATATCACGGGCCCGTTCGCGCCCAGATTGGTGAGACCTCTCTTAGATAGAACTGCCATTCTGGACAGTAGTCGGATCTTTTTTCACCGCCCCCTGGTCATCGCGATGTAGCAAGCATGGCGCTTGGACACCACAAAGGGGAGCCAACAGGGAGTATATAACGGCCCGTTCGACCCCAGTTTGGTGGGACCTCTCGAATCGAGAAGCAGGTATGGAAGTGGACAAAACACACAAGTCAGTGATCGTCGCAATGTAGCGGGCATGGCATGTGGGCGCCCCAAAGGAAATCGCTAGGGGGGGTACATCACGGGCCTGTTCGCGCCCAGTTCTGGCGATGTCTCAGGCGAAATACATGTCCTGGCACAGTGCACGAATCACTTTCGTAGCCCCGCGACCATCGCGATGTAGTAGGCATTGATTTGGGGCACCCCAAGGGGGAGCCGCTACGGGGTGTAGCACGGGCCTGTTCGCGCGCAGACTGTGGAGACCCGCTCATGCTCAGACGCTTACACAGAAGCAACACACACCAATGATGCAAATATGGGGATGTCCGCGTCGGGTGCGCAATTTTGGACTGCGCGATGCCTCGGTGTGGTTCCCTCCGCCCTTCCCTGTTACAATAAGCACTCCCTGCCCTCACAGTCCCTTCCCTCCGTCCAATTAACTGTCCGCATCTCACCTTTCCCCCACTCCCTTTCCCACCCTCCTGAACTGCATCCTCCACCTTCCCCCTTTTCCCTGTCTCTGCTCCTTCCCCTCCCCACCTACCTTCCTCCCTCCCCCTTGTCTCTTCTCCACGACTGGGCACTCGCTTTCACAGTGGGGGGGAGGAATCTGATGCTGATGATGATGCTGATGACGATGATGATGATGCTAATGATGATGAGGAGGAGGATGAGGATGAGGATGAGGAGGAGGAGGAAGAGGAGGATGAGGATCAGGATATGAATAATGATGATAACGATGCTGATGATGCTGATGATGCTGATAATGATGATGCTGATGATGATTATGATGATGATGCTGATGATGATGATGCTGATGATGATGATGATCCTGAGAACGACGATGATGATGCTGATGATGATAATGATGATGGTGATGCTGATGGTGATGATGATGATGCTGCTGATGCTGCTGATGATGATGCTGTTGATGATGATGGTGATGAGGAGGAGGAGGAGGAAGAGGAGGAGGAATAGGAGGGGGAGGCGGAGGAGGAGGAGGAGGCGGAGGAGGGGAATAGTTTCCCTGCGGGGACTGTCAACCACCTCACTCTGTCCCCACAGATGGGGGTGTAGCCAAATACCTGGATGAGGCGCCTCAGTGCCAGCAAGGAAGAATCGATGGAGGCCCCGCAGAGTGCACTCCAGGACAACCGGAGTCTTTTCTCTTCGGATGTCGGCCTTAGCAGCTCGTTGCCAAGCCATGCGGAGGCGCCTCGTCCCCCCCCCCGCTCTTCCTCCTCGAACTCCTCCTCGATTCTTCCCCTCCTCCTTCTCCTCCTCCTCCTCCTCCTCCTCCTCGTCCTCGTTATCTCCTCCTGGTATGTTCACCTCTTCTTCCTCCACATAATTTTCTTTCCTTTCCTTCTCCTCCTCCTCCACCCGTGTCTCAGCTCTTCTGGATGGTGCATGGGCCCTCTTTTGCCCTCGACTGCAATCGAGCGGTCGTCAGAAGAGATCGTGCTACTGCCATCCAGTGCGACCGGTACGCATTGAGCTCTGGCTGCTGCGGTTTCCTTCTCCTCCTCGTCCTCCTCCACCTCCTCCTCCTCCTCGTCCTCCTCCCTTCTCCTTCCTCCTCCCCCTTCTCTCCTCCTCCTCCTCCTTCACCTCCTCCACCCCCTCCCTCCTCTTCTCCTCCAACTCTTCTCTCCTCCTCCTCTTCCTCCTCCTCCTCCTCCTCCTCCTCCTCCTCTCCCTCACTCCTCCTCCTCCTCCTTCTCCCCCTCCTCCCCCCCCGTCCTCAATTCCCTTCCTTATGAATGACCTCTCCCTGTCTCACCCCGAGGCCAGTCGGAAGGAGGGCGAGCCGGCAGTTTAGCTTGAGACTTCCATACCACTTATGAGCCTGAGGCTAAAAACCTGGCAACAGCTTCACATAGTGTGGGCGAGTCGCTCCCAAAATGCGGCTCTCGCCGTCTAAAAATAGCTTCACGGATTGAAGGCGGGTGGTATTCGACATGTGGCTCTTGCATTAGCGCCGCGAGAATTTGTCTTCAACATTTGCGTAAGTTTCCCGGATTGAGGGCGGCTGGTCTTCAAACTGTGGATCTCGCCTTAGTGGCGCACACATTCGTTCAAACAGATTGCAAAGAGCTTCACAGATTGAGAGCGGTTCCTTTTCAACATGTGGCTCTCGCCGACGCGCAGCGCGCACTCGTTTCAAACACAAGCAAGAGTTTCACTGCTTCTTATGGTTAACGTACCCGAAATGATGTTTTGGAATGACTGAGGATTGCCAGGGCGCCTCAATTACGATGACTCGCGGTGTTGATGTCCCAGGAATGGTGTTCTGGCACGATTTCGGACCGTCAATACGCAACAATCAGTTTGACTCGTGGCGTTGAAGTTATGGCAATGGTGTTTTGGCACGCTTCAGGATTTTCACACGGTTGTCCCCCAACGGGGCACTTCACGCAGTGGAAATAAACCCATGT
>CAUYUJ010006504.1:0-20000 GCA_963575745.1 Prorocentrum cordatum
GGGGCCCGAACGCTCACACCAGGACGAGGCGCCCGAACGACTCACACCACGAGGAGCCCGAACGACTCACACCAGGACGAGGGCCCCGAACGACTCGCACCACGAGGAGCCCGAACGACTCACACCAGGAGGAGGGGCCCGAACGACTCACACAAGGGCGAGGGGCCCGAACAACTCACACCACGAGAAGCCCGAACGACTCACACCAGGACGAAGAGCCCGAACGACTCACACCACGAAGAGCCCGAACGACTCACACCAGGAAGAAGGGCCCGAACGACTCAGACCAGGACGAGAAACCCCAACCGACTCAAACCACGAGGGGCGCTTTCTCTCCCTCCTCCTTCGCCTCGTCCTACCCCCGCTCCCCCCACAAGGAGGATGTACAAGGGGGCGGGAGGAAGGAGGAACAGGGGAGATATGCGGGGCCAAGCGGACACACGCCTGAAAAACACGACTTTCGGCATGCTTCGCGAGAGTTGTTGCTGTGAGATGGGCTGGTGGGGATACGCGAAGCGTAAAGAATTTCTGACGCCTCAGTTGTGGGAGTTCGCGCTCTCGCCGCATTCGGGCTTCGCTGCCGAGATGGCGGCGTTCTCAGAGCACCTCGGGGCGCTTGGCTTGAGGCATCCGAGCTGCCCGACGGCCGCCAACATGGCAGCATTATTGTTGCTGGTGTGCGAGCAGACAGGCGTGGAGACGGGCGAGATCACGAGGGAGCTGTTGCAGTCATATCTGGTCACAGTGAATCCTCGTTCAAGCATCTCGCGGCGACGATGCCGCCGCCCAGGGATGGCATCCAGGCTCCCCCCATCACGCCTGGGAGGCCCCAGTCTCAGTACCCCATCACGTACGTCGACGCCTTCCCGCCAGGTGTTGGAGCGACGGCGCCGCAGATAAATCCAGTCGAGATGGTGACGATTGCGAAGCTGATTAATCTCCGCGCAGGGAAGAAGAGCGGCCACCTCGCGCTGCCCGCGCCTGCGCCCGCCCGCGGCGGGCTGCAGCCATCCCACGGTCCAGGCGGCTGCTCTCCTCAGCAGCACCTCCCCATCGCGGCGGCCGATTCGTTCTCTGGGCGCTGGCCGACGGCTCCACGGGGGATAACAGAACGCATTCCCCCGCGGGACACCTGGCATTGGGTCGAGGGGTGGGTTCCTGGATCGGCGTGGGGTGCGTTTCTGGATGCCTGGATCGAGGGCGTGGTGCGAAAGATCCCCCATCCCCCCCCCCCCCATCCCCCTAGGAGGATGGGGGGGGGGGGGATATTTTCGTTCGGCGGTGATCCGCCTGATTTCAAGTGGGGCTTTCGCGCAGCGGCGGCCGCTGGCCCAACCCAGCCATCCAGCTGATCGACCGCTCGCAGACGCAGCAGCCGCAGGAGCCGTTGCAAGAACGCGCAGGTTCGAACCACCAGCTTTCGATGGCGGCGGGGAGTTCGGATGCGCCGTCGACGCAGCAACTGGCGGCACACGATGGCGGCAAACCCGCCGACTGTCAGCCGTTATCGAGCACCGCCGCCGCCCAGACGGCCTCGATCAGCAAGAGCCGCGCGGCGAAGAAGCAGAAGAAGCATGAGCTGCCGATCGAGCTCGACTCCGACTCCGACTTCGGCATCGTCGCCGTGACGCCGCCGCCCAAGGCTGAGAAGGTCGGCATCGCCGCAGGCTCTCTGAAGAAGACCCCGACGGAGGCGGCTCTGGCCATGGTCGCGGCCATGGATAAGAGGACGAAGGCGGCCAAGACGAAAAAGAACGCCGAGGCGGTGAAGGCCCCCGCGCCTGCCACGGGCAATGCTGCTAAGAAGACGACGCCGCCTGGCAAGGACAACGCGGCAAAGAAGACGACGCCGCCTGTCACGGGCAACGTGGCTAAGAAGAAGACGCCGCCCCCCACGGGCAAGAAGACGCCGCTCCCCAAGGACAAGAAGCGCAAGTGGGCGAAGCCGAGGTGGGAGATGCAGACCACGCGCAACTTGGCGAGCGGGGTTGAACCCCCCACCGATGAGGCGTCGGGCGCGTGCGGCGATTCCCAGCAGCTCCGCTGGGGTCGCAGTTTGCGCGCCCGCCGCCTTTCAGGCGACTGTTCATCGTTGCTCCGCCCCCCAGGTGCAGTTCCGCAGCGGCAGGATCGGCGTCCCTGGCAGCAACGTCAGCCTGAAGTACATCGCGGGCGATGGGGCCGACAAGGCCAGATTCTCACCGGCGCCCTTCTCGACGCCCTCCTCCGCGCTCTCTTCATTTTCGCCCCTGCCTCGACGCCCCCTCCATCCCCTGCTGTCTCGTTGCGCCCGATCGCTCCGAGGCCAGGGCCATCGCGGGGGCGGAGGAGCTGGTCAAGAAGGAGCTCGCCGCCAGGGCGCGCGGCGAGCAATTCGCGCTACGACTCTTCATCTCTCCAGGCCAACGGGGCGGCCTCGGGAGAACAAAAAGGTCGTGGCGGATATGCCGACTCGTGGCGGATATGCCGCCTTGTAACTCAGCCTTCTCACCTTCCAACTCGTGGCGGATATGCCGCCCCCGCCCCACCCCTTTGCGCTCCTCCGCCCTTCAGGCGGACATGCCGCCGCCCCCCTCCCCTACTCGGCCCACTCCGCGCCCCCGCGCCACGTCCCTGCGCCCCCCTCTCCGCTGTCAGGCACTGGATCCCACGCCAACTAACGTCGGGGAGACGCCCGCTGCTCGAACGGCGAAGGCGTTCACCCAGAATGGCCTGGGCGCGCGCGAAGGTACTGACGTTGCCACCGCCCTTTTAACGACGAAAACAAGTGAACCAAGACCTGCACATTCAAAGGGACGTCGGTTCACTTATATTTCTGGTGCCCAATGCCACCCTCACTCTGCCCCCTCCCCCGAGACCCCGTCGCAAGAACCAGCGGGGCCCTTCTGAGAGGCCCCCGAGGGCTCGAGGAGCTCCAAGACTTCAATGGGTCCATGGGCAACCCCCTCCCCCTCCTCCCGAAGTCTCGCTTCCGCGTCCGATCCATTTCGGTTCAAGCCCGCGGCCCGCGGGTGCCCGCGAGCTCGCGCGGGGTCGGCCCCCCCCCTTTCGCGCCGACGCGGGGGCTGGGGCCCGCGCGCCGAGGCTGCGCCGCAGCCACCGCGTCGCGCTCGGCGCCTCGCACTGCGGCCGCGGCCATGGCAGACAGCGGCAGCGCGTTCGACGCGTTGGAGGCAGCTGCATCGCCAAAACAAGTGGCCCCGCGTGCGGTCGCCAGGGACGCGCGCATCGCGCGCGAAACTGGCTGGCCGCTCTCGGTCGAACTGTTTTGGCGATTCGGCGCAGGAGATGTTCGGGCCAGCGACGCAGTTGCTCTCCGACCTTGCGGGCGTGGACAACAACGCAGGGGATCGGTCTTCCTCCGCCAGCGGCAGTCAGCCAGCCAGCGCGCCCACGTTGGCGGCGCAGCCAGCGCGATCGCGCAGCCCGCGGGCACCGAAGACGCCGCCGCGCAGGCGGGGGCCGACGTCGCCGCCGCGGGACCCGCGGCGGCGGCCTTTCCGCGCCACCCCGCCCTCAGCTCTCGTGCAGGAGCTCGCGTCGCACATGCGGAGCGCGACGCCTGTGGCGGAGGGGCTCCCCGAGGCGGTGGAGGCGCCTCCCAACGCGGTGGAGGCGTCCAGGACGCAGCTGCGAGCATGGCTGAGCGACCCCGTTGGGAATCCCATCGACCGGCGGTCGGAGAACGTGCTCGCCGTGCCCAAGGAGTACCAGATGAAGTACGATTACAAGAAGTTCCGCGACCGCGGCCCGCCTGGCCCCGCCATGGGCGGGCCGCAGACGTGGCAGGGCCAGGCGTGGCGCGCGAATGCGAAGCGCTGGGGGAACCGAGGTGGCGCAAAGCGCGCGATGTATGCGAAGCTACGCGGCAGCAAGGCAGCGCCGCGGGCGCGCGAGCCGCACGCCCCCAGGCCTCAGCTGATGCCGTGGGGGCCCAAGGCGCCGAACTTGCTCAAGACGCTGCCTCAGCAGGCGCCGTGGAGGACCACTGGCAATATGAACCCTCCAGCTCCGCCTCCGCCGCGGAAGGCCATGGGGCCGCCGCCGCCGAAGACCATGCAGCCGCCAGCAGGGAAGACCAGCATGGCGCAGCCGAGGGCAAGGAGTCGGCTGCAGCCGACAAGCAAGATGGCACCACCGCCAGCGAAGCCGCGCCCGCCCGCCCGCCCAGATGTCTCATTGTAAGGTGATCGTGTGGACCTGCAGGCGGGCTGAGGTGCATAGCTTCCGTAATTCGAGCGCGGATAGCTGACGCGCCGCCTCCCCCCGCCTCGTCTCATCTCATCTCTCCTCCCCTCTCTTCGTTGCCGATCTATCTCATTGGCGGACGCGCCGCCTCTCCCCGCCTGGCGGACAACCGCCGTTCAGATAAGAGCATCGGCGCATCGGGTTTGTTCTAGGCGGTTGGAAGAAGAAAAAACACACACACACACACACACACACACACACACACACACACACACACACACACACACACACACACACACACACACACACACACACACACATGCACACACACACACACACCAGTCCTTCCCTGAGCCACCCATTGGCGGCTAAACCGCCCTGAGGCCTCCCTTGGCGGCCACGCCGCCCTGAGCCCTCCATTGGCGGCTAAACCGCCGCCGCCGCCGCCGCCTGCTGTCATCCCGAAATTTGCGATGCCATCGCGCCTCTTACACAGGTATGTTTTTGTTGTTGGGACGCTGTATCGGCCCGAATCTAGGCGCGCACAGGCTCGCGGCCCAGCGGCTTCTGTGCTAGCCGCGGCTCGCGGCTCGGCGGCGTCGCTGCCATGGCAGGCCAGCAGGGCGAGAAGTCCATCATGTTCGGCTTCAAGTGCCCACAGAGCAGCGTCTGCAAAAGGGGCGGCAAGTGGTTCCAGGGAGAGACAGAGGAGGCGACCAGGGGCAAGCTCGTGAACCACCTTCGCGCGTCGCCGCACCACGACTTGAGCGAGGAAGGCGCGGAGGCAGCTGCTCTCGCAGTCGTTCCCGACACTTGGGAAGTCGACCTCGCGGAGTGGCGCCAATGGGAGGAGGAGGAGGCCAACTGGGGCTCCGCCAAAAGGCGCAGGGGGGCGCCGAAGGTCGAGCTGGCGCCAATCCCTCCACAATCCCGCGTGGAGCGCTCGCACCAGCTGAAGGACGCGTTCACGGAGGGCAGCGGATCGTCAGGCGCCGCTTCGTCCGCGGCCACGGCGGGCATGAGGATGTCCACGGCGCTGGCCAGCCAGATGTCGCCCGATAGCATCGCGGTGCTCAACGGCACCCAGTGCCGGGCTGTGCTCGACTCGTTGCGCCGCGCGCGCACTGCGACGCAGATGTGCGCCCAGATAGCGGAGCGCGCGGTGAACGCTTTCCGCCAAGAGGAGCAATGCATCGCCGAGTGCGAGGACGTGCTCGCGAGCTGGCTTGTGCGCAACGCGACCTCGTAGGTGCAGGTGCACGGCTGGCAGCACTGATGTCGCCTCAGCATCAGTAGCCTCATTCGCGCAGGCGGCGCGACGCGTCGGCCCTACACGCCCCCCTCCCACTCCTCCAACGCAATTTCAATCCACACCCCTGTGTCAGAACAAATTAGGACACCCCCACACACTCCATCCGCACTCAATTCGTGAAGGCCGCCACGCCGAGGTGAGTTTTGGCCACGCAGGCGGCCGAGTAGCCGTCCCCCAATGCAAGGCGATATGGGGGCGAGTGGACGAGCGGAGCGGGAGGAAGGTGAGGGAACTTCGGCGGATAAGACAGGTGGGCGGTTGGATGGGATTTGGCAAAAGGGCTGGGTGGAGAAAACTGCATCCGCATAAGAATGAGTGCGGCTATTTTCTGGATGTGCTGCATCGCCATGTCCGCCCACCCCCCCATCGCCTTGCATATGATGACGCTCAGGCAGCGCGCCCCGATTGCGCGCGCTCGCCCGTCTCTTCGCTGCCGCTCAGGCAGCGCGCCTCGCTTCCGCGCTCGCCCGTCTTTTCGCTGCCGCTCAGGCAGCGGTTTGAAGCACGCGGCGCCGTCCGCGGTCGGTAGCGCAGGGCGCCGCTCCGCCCCTGCTGCTCCGCTTAACTAACTCGGCGGACGTGCCGCTACGCCGCCGCCATGCACTGGCAAAAAAAAATGGCTGTTTTCATATGTTAGCAGATGTTTCACGCGCCTGATAACACCTGATAACACCTGATAACACCTGATAACATGTTATCAGGTGTTATCATGTGTTAGCATGGTGGTATCACACGCCTGATAACATATGATAACATATGATAACATGATGTCAATTTTGTGTGGTTGTCATGTTGCGCGCAATTCATTTCAGTATCCGTATCACCTCGTGCGTCCGCCACGCTTCGAGCGGCTAGTCCGCTGGCGGCCAATCCGCCTCCCTCGCCGCACCCCTGCGCCCTCTCAAGCGGCGAGTCCGCTGGCGGATATGCCGCCCCCTGCATACCTCCCTCCGCCCCTCCCTCCACCTTTGAAGCGGCTAGTCCGCTGGCGGCTACCCCGCCTCACTTACCGCGCGTCTTCTTCGTCATCGCTTCGCGCCCATCTCATCTTGGCAGCAGTTCTCTCGACAGCACGCGGCCGCGCGCGACGCGCGGCTTCTCGCGCGCCAAGGCGGCCGCGCCGCCATGTTGGGGGTGCCGCCCGCTGAAGATCACCAGCAGCATTCTCTGGCACTGATGTTCGGAGCCGCCAGGCCGAAAAACAAGGGAGTGATGATCAAGGCGCCCGCAGCGAAGCCCCGTGGGAAAGCTAAGCCATCGGGGACGCAGATGGCACTGACTGGACAGCTTGCGCCGCCGCTCGCATTGACCGATGGAGGGCCGCCGGAGGCGCGCGGGAAAAGCAGAGGCAAGGGCAAAGGCAAACACCCCGCAGCGTTGAAGAGGACGGCTCGCAAAGCTGCGTCAGCCGCAGCTCCCGCCGAGGAACTGCCTCCTCAGGGCGCAGCGGCTTTGCCACCAGAGCCGGACGACGCAGCGTCAGAGGCGGCATCGGGCTCCGAGGAGCGCGGCGACGAGATTGGTTCCGAGCTCGGCGTCGAACAGGATGAGCTTGAGAGTGCCAAGCGTGAGCTTGAGGAGGAAGAGGCTCCACCGCAGGGCGTGGTAGCCAAGGTTGAGAGGCACTCGCCCGATGCTGCATATATGAATGAAGAGCGCTCGCCCGAGGCGGCAGCGCCGCAGGCGGAGGGGGGGGGGGGGGGCAGCTCAGGGCGATCCGCCAGCAGGCGCTCCCCAGGTAGGGGAGTTCGCGGATGTGCATGGCATCGGGGATCGCATCGTGCGTTGCAACCGCTGCTGTCGCACGGCAAAGGAGTGCAACTACAGGATCAGAGCGAAGGGTCAGTCGACTTACCAGTGCGACGCGCGCAACACGAACGGGGTGCGCCTTTCTCGGAGGTTCGGACAGTGGCCGCCAAAGTGTTTCGCTAAAATGAAGAGTGAGTTCAATCAGCAGTTCCACAAGGATCTGGCAGAAGATCCTGGGCTGTCGAACCTCGATCGCATTGAAGCCTTCGTGGTCAGCTCAAGCAGTGTCCAACGGATGGAGGAGGAGCGCGTCCGCAAAGGTGGCAAGTACTTTCCGCTGAGGAAGTGGGCGCACGACGGCTTCGACGCGAAAAAGATCGAAGATAATGTGCAGGATAAGAGGTGGAACCCTGATCTCGGGGAGTGGACGCACAGGCCGCGATTGGAGGCGGCCTGGAGCGAGACAGCGGAGGCCGCAGTGCGCAAGAGGACGCAGGCGAAGCAGAGCGGCCCGCGGGCAGCGGCCTCGACGGGCGTCGCAGAGCACGGCGGCGACAAGGGCGACAGAAGCGACGAGAGCGACATGTCCAGATCCAGGCGGCGCCGCAGGCGCAGGTCTGACAGCCGCAGGAGGAGGAGGAGGCGCAGCAGGAGCAAGCGCGACAGCAGGGGCAGGCGCGACAGCAGGAGCAGACGCCGCGACAGACGTCGCGACACCGACCGCAGCAGGAGCCGCTCGCGCGGCGACCGCGACAGGAGCAAGAGCCGCCGCAAGGGCAGGAGCAAGAGCCGCGGCAGGAGCAAGGACAAGAGCAAGAGCAGGCCGTTTGGGGCTTCAACGCAGGGGTGTCGCCTGGGCTTCGCATTCGTTTTCGGTTTCCGTTCAACTCTTCAGGTTCGGATCGGGTTATTGATTTCGCTCGGCTCGAAGTGTTGTCATTTTCGGACAACCCCGAAGGCTCCGCAGGGATAAGGGCGCTGAGAAGGAGCGGGGGCGGCAGGGGGCGAAGGAAAAGGCCGAGCAGGCCAAGAAGGAGACGCAGGAGAAGAACCTGGCGCTGAAGTGGATCGGCGCCGCAACGAGGCTCGAGGCAGAGCTGGACGGGTACCTCGAGCATGAGAAGGCGGACAAGGTGCCGTCATGGGATGTGA
This sequence comes from Prorocentrum cordatum, assembly GCA_963575745.1. Taxonomy (NCBI): domain Eukaryota; class Dinophyceae; order Prorocentrales; family Prorocentraceae; genus Prorocentrum; species Prorocentrum cordatum. The sequence goes on from CAUYUJ010006504.1 coordinate 8,402, forward strand.
AGAACGCGAAGGCGGCGAGGAAGTCTGTGGCAGTCATGAAGGCGGTGGCGCAGAAGCGCGCGCACAGCGGCGCGGCCTTGACGATCACGCAGGACGAGGCCATCAGCATCCAGAAGGATGCGAGCTCGGCGGCGAAGGCCATCGCGGGGATGCTCAAGGAGGCCCAGAAGCACAGCACCTGAGCGCCCCATGGTGGCCCAGTACCTCATGAAGTACGGCCTGAAAAAAAAAGGTGCCCTAGCAGGTGGAGTAGGACCCGAATAAGCCGCGGCCGCTGGGCCGCTCGTGAGCAGGGGCGGCAGTTGGGCCGCTCATGACGAGGTGTGTGATTTCGTGCAATTGCTATTGTTGGTGAAAAACATGTCTTCGTTGCCATCGCCATCCCACTCGTTGCCACCGCAGCCCTTCGTTTGGCGGGGATGCCGCCTTTCCACTCTCGCAAGCCCTTGGCGGACATGCCGCCTTGCCTTCATGTGGCGGAGATGCCGCCTTTGCTGCTCATCGCGCTTCGATGCCTCACTTGGCGAGGCGAAACGCTTGCAGAACTCCCTCCTGCTCGAGCTCGTCCTGCTCGAGGTCCTACCGCGCGAGCTGTGGCTCGCGAAGGCCAGCGACACCGCTGGGAATCCCATCGATTGGCGGTCGGAGACGAAGCAGAGGCGAAGCAGCTCCTTGGCAGGGGCGGCAATTGGGCCGCTCATGACGAGGTGTGTGATTTCGTACAATTGCTATTGTTGGTGAAAAAAACAGTTCTTCGTTGTCATCGCCATCCAAGGCGTTGCCACCGCAGCCCTGCGTTTGGCAGGGATGCCGCCTTTCCACTCTCGCAAGGCCTTGGCGGACATGCCGCCTTGCCTTCATTTGGCGGAGATGCCGCCTTTGCTGCCCATCGCGCTCGCACCGTTCCCTCGCGTTGCCCAATGGCATGATCTGCCACCGTCCCACCCCTCATCCGTAGTCTTTGTGGCTCACGGAGAGCCGCCCGAGGTCGTGCCCCCTTCGAGGTCTTGCGCCGCTATGGCGAGCATCGCGGGCAAGTGCGACGCCGATGACTTCGAGCTCATCGCGACGGATGGCAGTGCTTGGAGCTGGGCGACCATGGTGGCGCGGTTCATCGAGTGGCGCAATCGCTGCCGCCATGCACGCGCCGTTGGAGTCAAGGGCCAGATGCTCGTCGACCAGGCGCGGCAGATGATGGAGGAGGCGCGCCGTACCGAGGAGAAGGGCAAGATGATGCTTGAGATGTCGAAGAAGACGGTGAAGGACATCCCAGGCAGTATTCGGTACTTCTGCCGCCAGCCGCACCAGGAGAGCTGAGCGGCGATCGGAGCTGGGCCGATAGAGGAGGATGAGGAGGAAGAGGAGGGAGGATGAGGAGAGGAGGAGGAGGGGGATGAGGAGTTGGAGGCAGCACGCGCACCCGCACTAAGAGCCGCCAGCCGCGCCCGTCTCCGAGCTTGAAACCCGAGCTTGGCTCTAAACGGCTGCGTGCGAAGAAAAAGAAATCCCCCTTGCAAGCTCCGTTGCTACGCTCACTTCGCGCCTCCGCAATCTCCCCCACCCCACCCCCCCCCCCTCCCCCCTCCCCCCATGCCCCCCCGCCCCCGCGCTCTTCGGCGGCTACGCCGCCCCTCCCGACCCTTCAGGCGGCTACGCCGCCATGCCCTTCGGCGGCTACTCCGCCCCGCGATCCATTCCCGCCTCCACTTCCGTCTCTCTGGCTGCAATTCGTTTTTCTCAACCGCGCTGGGCCTCGCGCTGCCCCCCGCCCCCGCCCCTCCCGCGCGCGGGCGTCGGCGCAATGGGGAAACGCGCCCTGCAGGTGGACAAGCAGGTGGAGCAGCGGGCTCGACTGCAACAGTGTCTGGCCCTGCGCGGCGTGTCCGCGGCTTTGCTCGAGCGAATCGTGACTGCGCTTGGCCATGGCGACGACGCGGGCGATGCTATAGACGTGAGCGCTCGGGCCATGCAGCGATCGCAGACGGCATCCGTGGCCGATCTCATCAGCGCAGTGCGGCTGCAGCCCAAGATCGGCGCGCCTTTCCGATGGGGCGTGGCGCTGCCGCATCGGCTGATGCCGAGGCTCCTGTCGGACTGCCCTCTCTGGAATTCAATGTTTTGGGAGGCGATGCGCCATTTCCCTGTGTCGCGCGATCGGCCGTGGAGGCTTCTGCTGTACTACGACGACATTGGCGTGGGCAACGCCTTGAAGATAGATACTCGTCGGAAATCAGCTCGCGGTGTATGCGAGTTTCTTCGAGTTCGGACCCTTCTTGCAGAAGGAGGTTGCGTGGCTGCCGATCGGCACCTTGCGCGTCGTCGTGAAGAAGAGCATCGGCGGCTCGGCCGCGGCGCGGGCATTGCTTCGCGCGCTGTTCCTGGGGCCAGAGAGTCTGTCGGAGCACGGCGCGCCAATCGGCGGCGTGCACTTTTTCGCAAGTTCCACCGCTTGATTGCAGACGAGGCGGCTGGAAAAGAGACATTCTGCACCAAGGGCGCTGCAGGTCTGAGACCGCGCTTGCAATGCAAGAACGTTGTGCTGGATCAGGCGGAATGTCTTGCAGACTACGACGACGATGATTACCTCGTGCCTCTCTGGTGCGCTGACTCGTCGCGCTTTGACCCGCTGTCGTCAGACGAGTTTTTGCAGCAATATGATGATTTGGCGTCGCTGCGGGACACGACAACCAGAGCGAACATCGAGAGACTGGAGCCAGGGAGGAAAACATTTCCATCGATCCCCTTCTGATGTCCCCCCCCCCCCCCCCCCTTCCCTTCTGATGTTCCGGCCCCCGAAGGAGACGGCAATGGGCATCGCTCTGGATGACCGCTCCCTGGTGGCGTGCCAGGCGCTGCGGACGGCGGCGCCGCCGAGCACATGCGCGAGGGACCCCATGCATACCATGCTGGCCAGCGGCGGGACCTTGCAGGTCGAAATCTTTGCGCTCCTCAAGGCGGTGAGGGATGTCATCCCCGACGCGTGGGGAACATGGCGGGATCGCTGCTCGGCGCGGCGGACTGGCAGACGCGGCAAGAAACCGCCAGCGTTTCTGTTCAGCGTGGCTCGGAAGAAAGCGACCTGCAAGGCGTCGCACTTCGTGGGCAAGGCGTCGGATTGCTTGGCCGTGTTCCCTTTGATTCGTCATTGGGTGCACACAGAGCTGCGCCCCAGCGGCGCGGCGAACGCTGCGGCGCGGTCGTTCGAGGCGATGGCGAAGTTGCTCGAATTGTACATGCAGGGCAAAAGGACATGCGGCCGCAGCTGAAACGCAAACGCTGGCCTGCGCGTTCGAGGATGCACCGCGTCGGCCCGCGCGCATCCTCGAGCGCTCAGGTGGCAGGCGGTTCGGCTACGTCCTGAGGATCGGCGCCGTGCCGAATTTGATAGCTGTCTGGAACAAGGCCGTTTCGATTTCCTTGGCGCTGCACAAAGCCGCGCACGGGCCAGCCCTGATCAAGCCGAAGCATCATTATTTGTGGCACGTCCCCGACCAGCCTGCGGAGGACGGCATCTGGTTGGACGCCTTCGTACTCGAGCGGAAGCACAACCTGCTTCGGTCCAGGTCGCAGGAGATCGACAACCCTGAGAATTTCGAGCGGTCGGCCTTGACGGCGATGCTCGCCTGCTTCCTGGAGGAAGCGAAGGAGGCGCCGCGCTCCCGCGCCAAAGCGTGGCGCACGCCAGAGCTGGACAGTACGTTCGGGCACTCGGGGCGCAACCTTGCATGCCCTTTGTGGAGGAAGATGGGCTGGGAGAGGGGAAGGCGGTTTGCCGCCGAGGCGGCTCGCCGCCAGGAGGAGGAGGAGGAGGAGGAGGAGGAGGAGGAGGAGGAGGAACCCCTCCGCAGGGCTGAAACGAGGACCAGCAGAGAGGCGTCGATCGACGGCCAGATGTACGGCAGCCAGGACAGACGGCGCAACCAACCTTGGTATTTAGGGGTGCACATGCGTGTGCCCCCCCAAAAATCGAGGCGTTGCTGCCCTCAGGATTTTCTCCTGGGCGACGGCGAGGCGTACATCGTGCATTGCTGCGCGCAGGCTGGCGCCGCCAGCTACCTGCTGGTGGAGACCCTGGAATGGGTGCGCGCGCCATGCCCAGGCGCGTCCCTGTGGCGGCCGCGCGGCGACGTCGCCGTGATGCCCGCCGAGCTGATCCCGCCAGCCTGGGCGGCTTATCGGCGACTACAGGACGATGGCTATGTGCTCGCCATCACGTGAAAAAGGAAAAAACGAGCGCATGCGAGAGCGGATATGCCGCTGGCGGATGCGCCGCCCTTCGATAGAGAGGTGCAGGGGGGAGGGGCGGATATGCCGCCGAAGAAGGAAGGCGGGCTCGGGGAGGGAAGGCGGCAGGAGGGAGCGGGGGCGGGCTGGCCGCCGACAACGAGGAGAGGAGAGGGGAGGCGGTGATGGCCGCCGAGGGGAGGCAGTTTGAAGAATAGTTGATCCCCCCCCCTCTCCCTCTCCCCCCTTCCCCTCCGCGCCCCGCAGGCGTCCTGAGGGCGGCTCGGCGCGTCGACCTGCGGCGCCCTGTCCTGAAAAACTGTTGTGTTGTAGTTGTTAAAACGTTTTTTTCGTGGTTTTTCCCGAAACATAGCAATATCAAGAACAAACATGCAAAACATAGAAAGTTATGCAAATTTCGGGTTAACCGAATCGGACAGCCCACATCGACTTAGCTGACTTAGCTACTAAGTTGGGTATGTTGAGGTGTATGTATCGATATATTTGGCAGTGGTACCCGATAGCTCAGTTGATAAGATGGATGGTTCTGTGAGTAGTATGTATGGTATGTTGTTGAATATACTTATCTAACAAAACGTTAAGTAGATGAATGCGAAGTTCGATATTTTATATATGTTGAATATGTGAGGTCAACTAGCATGAACCTACATACATCTTCGTTGAAACGATTTCATCGGATATACAACGCTCTTACCGCACTTACACCCACCCGACGTCAAAAGCATGGAAGCCCCTGGAGACCATCCAGAGGCCCAGAGAGCCCCAGAGAGCACCAGGAGGCCCAGCACGGACTCAGGCCATAACGCCGCCGATTTGGTCGAATTCGGGCAAATTTGCAAAAATCGGCCGGAGTTATGGCCCAGGAGGCCCCTGGAGACAATCCAGAGGCCCCAGAAACGCCTCAGGAAGCCCCAGGACGCCCCAGCACGGACTCAGGCCATAACACCGGCCGATTTGGCGTGAATCGGAACAAATTTTGGCACCCCGGAGGCCCCTGGAGACCATCAAGAGGCACCAGGGACGCCCCAGGAGGCCCCAGGAGGCCACTGCACGGACTCAGGCCATAGCACCAGCCGATTTTCGTGAACCAGGATAAATTTTGGCAAAATCGGCCGGTGTTATGGCCTGAATCCGTGCCGGTGTTATGGCCCAGGAGGCCCCTGAGACGCCCCAGAGAGCCCCAAAGAGGCCCCCGCGCGGACTCAGGCCATAACGCCGGCCGATTTTGGTGGAATCGGGGCAAGTTTTGGCAAAATCGGCCGGCGTTATGGCCCAGGAGGCCGCGCTGGGGCCTCCTGAGGCTCTCACGGGCCTCTGCAGCAGCTCTCCAGGAGGCCCCAGCACGGACTCAGGCCATAACACCGGCCGATGTTGGTGGAATCGGGGCAAGTTGTGGCAAAATCGGCCGGTGTTATGGCCCAGGAGGACCCTGAAGACCATCCAGAGGCCGCACAGACGCCGCAGAGAGCTTCAGGAGGCCCCAGCACGGACTCAGGCCATAACGCCGGCCGATTTTGGAGGAATCGGGGCAAGTTTTGGCAACATCGGCTGGTGTTATTGCCCCGGATGCCCCTGGAGGACCATCAAGAGGCCCAAGGACGCCCAGGAGGGCCCCTGCACGGACTCAGGCCATGACACCGGCTGATTTTGGTGTAATCGTGGTGAGTTTTGGCAAAATCGGCCTGTGTTATGGCCAGGAGGCCCCTGGAGAGCGCCCAGAGTCCCAGAGACGCCCCAGTTCGGCCCCAGCACGGACTCAGGCCATAAACGCCGGCCGATTTTGGTGGAATCGGGGCAAGTTGTGGCCAAATCGGCCGGTGTTATGGCCCAGGAGGCCACTGGAGACCATCCAGAGGCTTCAGAGACGCCCCAGAGAGCCCCAGGAGGCCCCAGGAGGCCCCAGCACGGACTCAGGCCATAACACCAGCCGATTTTGGCGGAATCGGGGCAAGTTTTGGCAAAATCGGCCGGTGTTATGGCCCAGGAGGCGCCTGAAGACCATCCAGAGGCTCCAGAGACGCCCCAGAGAGAGACTCTTGGGGCTCTCCGGGGCGTGTCTGGGGCATTTTACGGGATGCTCTCCAGGGCCTCTGGGACCATAACACTGGCTATTTGCCAAAACATGCCGCGATTACGGCAAATCGGCCGGAGTTATGGCTGAGTCCGTGCTGGGCCTCCTGGGGCCTCTCTGGGACGTCTATGGGCCTTCTGGATGCCTTCAAAGGGCCCCCTGGGCCATAACACCGGCCGTTTTTTTTCAAAATTTGTTCCGATTCCGCCAAAATCGGCTGATATTATAGCCTGAGGCCGTGCTGGGACCTCCTGGAGCCTCCTGGAGCGTCTCTGGCGCCTCTGGATGCTGTCCAAGGGCCTCCTGTGGGCCTTCTGGGCCATAACGAGGAGGATGGACCAGAGGGGGAGGAGTCCTGCTCCCACCCCCCCTCCCACAGCGTTAGGGCCCACGGTGGCCACGAGCGCAGATTGCGCGGCGCCTTGGCGCGGATCACATCTCGCCCGCTCTCAGACGGCCCTGCCGCCGTCAGGGCGTTGCAAGGCCTTCCCACGGCCCTCGCAGGGCGCTTCCGGGCGCTCCCAAGGCGCCCCCAGCCCTTAAGCCACGACCAGACTAAAAATAGCCGGACGGCAAATTTTGCCGGATTCGGCAATTTTTGCCGGAGGGGGAAATGTTTCCGGATCCGATTGCCCGTCGGGTTGTGATGCGGTTGTTTGTCAGACTATGTGTCGGACGAAGCCTTTCCGCAAAGAGCACGGGAGCCGTCCATCGTCCACCACAGCCAACTCCAAACGAGGAGGCCACGACGCGCCAAATGCGTGTCGACAACTCTTCTGAAACAATAAGATGAGATCGAACAAAATGCATGGGCGCAGCATGCCGAAAAATGCGGGCTGAGCAGCGTCAAAGGAGGAGGAGGAGGAGGAGGAGGAGGAGGAGGAGGAGGAGGAGGAGGAAGAGGAGGAGGAGGAGGAGGAGGAGGAGGAGGAAGAGGACGAGGCGGAGGGCGGCCTCGGCAAAATCCGGGTTGCGACACTTCGGCCGCTTTTCCCAGGGCGGGCTGGTTACGACAGAATTCTGCTGAACTGGACTATTTGTCAGATATTTGTCAGACTATGTGTCAGCTGTCAGCCAATGTTTTTTCATTGCGCCAGCTGAATTCGCCTGGGCGCTTGGCGCAGGCGCATAAGCTCATCACCCGCAGAGGGACCAACTGACGGGCGCGCTCCTGCCAATGAGAGAGCCGAGATCCTGAATCTCCGGCTGGTAAAACTTCCGGATGCGTTCGCACCTGTCAGAAGCTGCCGCCTCGATACTGACTCGCGCCGGCGTGCTGCACGCTGCCAGCTTGCAACTTGTTTGGCGGGAAGGCTTCGTCACAACCTGCGGCATCTCGCGGAAGGTATCCAACCCCGCTCTGATCAAAACCTTGTTCACGACGGACAGCGGATCTGCTGATCCGCCAACGTGCCCCCTGGCACGTTGAGGCGTGGGAGACTGCCGCATGCTGTCTGGTAAAGCCTCTGTATTCTAATACGGGGCCCCCCCCTCTACCAGCATTCCCTTCCGTGAAGAGCCCCTTCTCCCAAGGCCACGATCCCTTGTGCAAAACCATGGGTCCGCGCTCCCTAGGCCGCGATCCCTCGTAAACAACCGATGCGTCCGCGTCCCGAACTTCCAAGACGGCCCAGGCAGGCAACCAAGATAGCTCAAGATGCCTGGAAGATGGCACAAGATGCCTCGAAGGCCCAAGATGGCCCGAAGGCGGCCCAATATGGCCTCAAGACGTCCCCGGACACCTCCAAGAGAGCCCAAGAGGGCCACAAGAGAATCTCCAACAGTGTGCGAAGAAGCCCGCATAATTGATGAGCGACTTTCGCATTCTCACCTTTTCGGGCTTTCGTCAGCTCAAGACGGCCCAAGAGACCCCATGAAGCATCCAAGTCGGCCCAAGAGGGCACCCGTAGGAACCCAAGACGGCCTTTGAAGGCCCTTCGACGGCCCAAGACAGTCCCACGACGGCCGAACACCCCCTACACGGCCAAGAGGGACCCTCTTCGGCACAAGAGAGCCCCATTACGGCCTAAGAGGGCCCCAAGACGGCCCCAAAGGGCCCCCGAGACTGCCCCACAGAAGACAAAGACGAGCCCCACGACGCATTTTCCTTCTCCTCCTACTCCTGCTCCCTCTCGTGATGCTCGAAATCCTCCTCATCCTAACTAATCGCGGCCCTCCCAAGCCTGGCGACGCAAGGTGTCACGCGTGACGGCCTCCCGTGCCACCTCGAACAGTCGCCACCCCGAATGCTGGGCTGGCACGGCGGCGGGACTCGCCGCAAGCAACTGGATACCTCCTCGAACAAAAATACCAACATGCGATTCCGGGGCACGTATTCCAACCATCTCTTCAAATGCGTTCCGTACATCCCTCTTGTGACAATGCCATTATTCTCAGGCAAAGTGTCCATGACACGGTGCCACGTGTTAAGCTGGCAATTGTTTGCCACGTTCCCGAGACTGCATGATTCCATTGCCATTGATGAGACCATGCGATCTAGTGGGTCACGGAGCTGCAGCACGAAGAACGTCTTCTGAGGCAGGGCTTGGGAAGCGAGCGCTATGCGTGCGGACGGCGTCAACGCCATGTAAGATGGTTTGTTGTCGAAGACGATTCCCCCTCCCCCCGCTTTTCGACACACGGACGTGGCCTTGCGCATTGACGCCGCGTAGGCCATTCGAAACGCTTCCACGCCGCTGCCATTAACTGTCACGAGGGATCCCCCCTCTTCGCACCTGCCTCGCTTGTGGCAACTAGTTATCAACTGCGGGTGGGTGCAGAAGACGTTTCTCATGAAAGTACTTCCAGCCTTTTGCGTCCCGATCATGATGAATTCCGGCAGTGCGGTCAGGTCAGAATCTGCGGCGGATTCCAGCAGGCGGGTCGACGCTGGTCGACCGACGGCCGTCTCCGCTCGCGCCCACCCTCCTGCCCTTCTGAGCCCTGCTGAACCATGCTCTTTGTCAGCCTTCGCCAAGCCAAGCGCGCTCTCGCCCTGCTGAGCCATCATCTCTGTCGGCCCTTCTGGCAGCGCCTCCCCCCTTGCGGAGATCCGCAGCCACGCCACCAACGGCCCGCAAAGGACTCCACAGCACAGCAGCCTCGCCAGCAAAGCGAGACATGGCAGAGCTTCCATGGTCCTAGGATGCTGCACGCTTAGAGAACGATTCGCGCTCCTTGAGTCAAAATGTCTGCCAACCCCAACAACCCAATAATTTCCCAGTCGGATCTGCACAGAGGCTGAGGACAGCCCAAGACAGCTCCAGGACGCCCCAAGACGGGTCAGAGTCGCCCCAACAACCGCCTTGATCAGCCAAAAAGAATACCAGCAGAGCCAGGGAGCGTCAAGATGCGCATGCAACACAAGAGATGACTCCCTACCAGACCACCCCAACCCAACCCGAAGACCCGAATTTCGGGTTGGGGGGGCATGGGCTCCGTATGTGTTTTTGTCGATGTTCCCCGACCCCCTCCCACTGGAAATGGAGGGCAGATTGAGGCCTTCTGGTTGGGTTGGGGTGATTTGGTGGGTGGTTAAGAGAGCCTCCAGAGAGGCCCAACCTAAGAAAACTCTACAACCTGCCAGACGAGCCGCGAGACAGCCCAAGCCAAAGAAGCCCAAGATGCGCCAAACGGGCTCAAGAGAGCCCCAAGCGAACTTCAATAGAGCCCCAAGATGTCTCAAGAGAGCCTTCAGAGATGCCCAGGACGGCCGAAGAGAGCACTCTCCAGGCATGGAGGGGTCTGGAGAGGGGAGGGGAGGGCCTGGCACGCGCTAAATTGGCCGCAGCTCCGGCGTGGGTGGTGGGGGGAGGCAAAGAAGCATCCAAGAAATTCCAGGATGGCCCAAGAAACTCCAAGAGGCACCTCCGAGGCTCCAATAAAGGCCCCGATCGCCAAGCGAAGCGTAGAGAAAAGCCAGAAGAGCACCGAGACGACCCAGGACTGCTCCAACAACAGCCCAGACTGGCCTAACGAGAGCCTCCCGATGGCCCGTGAGGGCATCCAGCGACACCCAGGACGACCCAACAGAGATCCAAAGCGGCTCATGATGAATGGGCGCCTTTGCCAACACGCACCAGGGCGCCAGGGACATGCATACCAAGCACATAAGAGGCGCACCCTTCGCGCCTGGAGCACGAGCATGGGCACAAGCACGGTAGCTCGGTGCCCAGTGCTGGCCGACTGCGCCAGGGGCATCCTCCCGACTCTGGGCTCCGAAATGCCGTTTCGCCTGACACATCCTCGCAACTCTGGGCTCCCAGTTGTCGCGCTGGAGGTGTTTCCTCGTCGCCATCGTCGTCGTCGTCGTCGGCGTCGTTGTCGGCGTCGTCGTCGTCGCCGTCGTCGTTGACATCGTAGCCGTCGTCGTCGTCTCCGTCGTCGTCGTTTTCGTCGTCGTCATCACCACCGCTGTGCTGTCCTCGTCGTCGCCGCCGCCGCCGCGGAAACAGACGTCGTCGCGGCCGCCGGTGCCGCCGCTGCCGAAGCCACTGCAGTCCTCGTCGTCTCCGTCACCACCGACGCCGCTCTCGCCGCCGTCGTCGCCATTGTCTTCGGCATGGTCGTCGACGTTGTCGTCGTTGCCGGCGCCGCCAACGCCGCCGGCGCTATCGTCGTCGTCGTCGTCGTCGTTGTCGTCGTTGTCATCATCGCCGCGCGCGCCGCTGTCACCTTGGTGGTCGTGGTAGCCGTCGCCGCCACCGCTTCCGATGATGGCGTCGTCGTCGTTGCGTGGTCCTTCTCCTCGTCTTCTGCCTCGTCCCCGCCATCCTCGTTACCTTCTCATTATTGTCACTGCCTTTCCCTCCCGTCGCTGGGCCCCACATAAGGTCCGCAAAAAGTTTACATTGGAAATCGACGTCGTCCCCGTCGCCGCCGCAGCGGTGGTGATCGTCGCCGCAGCGCGTGCGCTGGCTGCCCCCCGGCGGGAACATGACAAACCACTCAGCAGAACTGCGCGTCGCAACAGTTCGTCAGGTCACAGGGGGGATGCGCAGATTCCTTCGACGCCTGTCAACAAAAAGAAGCAAGACGAAAACAACGAAGAGCTCTGAGTTGCAAGGATGTCTCGGGCGAATCGAAGATCACCACAGGTCAGGGCATACATGGGCCCAGAGTTGCGACGATGTCTAAGGCGAAAAATGCCCCAAGGCAAGAGTTGCGAGGATGGGATGTCTCAGGCGAAACTGACAGAACCACCAGTTGCGTGGCATCTCGGGGCTCACAGATGCCGCGCGAAAGATTGTCCGACCTCTTTCGCATGAACGTCCTCGCAATTCT
>CAUYUJ010006504.1:27500-53207 GCA_963575745.1 Prorocentrum cordatum
AGATACGCAAGAGGCCTCCGGGACCGCCAAGAGGCCCCAAAGACGGCCCAAGAGGCCCCCAAGCTCGCCATTGTCCTCCTCCTCCTCCTCTTTTTCTCCCTCCTCCCTCCTCCCCCTCCCCCTCCTCCGCCTCCTCCTTCTCCTCCTCCTCCTCCTCCTTCTCGTCCTCCTCGTCCTCGCCCTCCTCCATCTCCTCCTCCTCATCTTCCTCCTCCTCCTCCTTCTCCTCCTCCTCCCCCTCCTCCTCCTGCTCCTCCTCCTGCTCCTCGTCTTCCTCCTCCTACTCCGACGACGACGACTCCTCCTACATCCTCCCCCTCTTGGGGCGTATGGCGGCTCAACCCGCTCTTTGTTCTTCTGCATGCTCCCCCGCTTCCCTCATCACCTCCACTCCCCTGGGGCTCATTTCTTGACGGGCTGGTGGGGATACGCGAAGCGTCTAGAATTTATCAGGTTTCGTGCCCCTCCCACCCCTCCAGAGGGGCCCCGCCTGAGCGAGCAGGGCATTCGCACAGTATGTTATTTATCAAGTTTCGTGCCCCTCCCACCCCTCCAGGGGGGCCCCGCCTGAGCTATCAGGTAATTCGCACACCATAACAAGAATTATTCATCATGTTTCGTGGCCCTACCCACCTCTCCAAGGGAGGGCCCCCTGGGAGCGAGCAGGGTATTCGCACACCATGTTATTTATCAGGTTTCGTGCCCCTCCCACCCCTCCAGGGAGGCCCCGCCTGAGCGAGCAGGGCATTCGCACACCATGATATTTATCTGTATTCCTGTCCCTCCCACCGCTCAACGAGGAGACAAACAATAGAAAACCCATGGAGGCCCACCAGATCGTGATCTGGGCAGAGGCATTCGACACCACACGTTTTATCAGGTTTTCGTGCCCCTCCCACCCCTCCATGAGGCCCCCCCAGAGCGTGGGGCAGCGTATTTCGCACAACCATATTACTTACATGGGTTAGAGCCCCTCCCACCCTGCCGGGAGGGGCCCCCCCAGAGCGGCCGGTATCGCACACGCATGTTATGTATCAGGTTCTGCGCCCCTCCCAACATTCGGGAAGCCCCGCCAGAGCGGGCAGGGTATTCGCACACCATGTTATTTATCAGGTGTCGTGCCCCTCCCACCCCTCCAGGGAGGCCCCGCCTGAGCGAGCAGGGCATTCGCACACCATGTTATTTATCTGGTTTCGTGGCCCTCCCACCCCTCCAGGAGGCCCCACCAGAGCGGGCAGGGTATTCGCACACCATATTATTCATTAGGTTTCGTGCCCCTCCACCCCTCCAGGGAGGCCCCACCAGAGCGGGCAGGGTATCCGCACACCATGTTATTTATCAGGTTTCGCGCCCCTCCCAACATTCCAGGGAGGCCCCGCCAGAGCGGGCAGGGTATTCGCACACCATATGATTTATCAGGTTTCATGCCCCTCCCACCCCTCCAGGGGGGCCCCACCAGAGCGGGCAGGGCATTCGCACACCATATTATGTATCAGGTTCCGTGCCCCTCCCGCCACTCCAGGGAGGCCCTGCCAGAGCGGGCAGGGCATTCGCACGCCATATTTTATTATTAGGTTTCGTGCCGTTCCCGCCCCTCCAGGGAGGCCCCACCAGAGCAGGCAGGGCATTCGCACACCATGTTATTTATCAGGTGTCGTGCCCCTCCCACCCCTCCAGGGAGGCCCCACCAGAGCGGGCAGGGTATCCGTACACCATTTATTTATCAGGTTTCTTGCCCCTCCCACCCCTCCAGGGAGGCCCCACCAGAGCGGGCAGGGTATTCGCACACCATATTATTCATCAGGTTTCGTGCCCCTCCCACCCCTCCAGGGAGGCCCCACCAGAGCGCAGACAAGAAGCAATGGAACCCCGTAGCATCTTTATGTGGGGAACTCCGTCAGCATAATTCTTACAATCCGTTATTTGTTTTTACAAGCCTTTATTTTTTCACAACCCGGAGGTCGCAAGAGATCCTCCGCTATTTTCTTTTACAATCTCTTATTTTGCTACAATCTGTTTTAATATTTGTTTAGAAAAAAACCGATCTTCTCTATGTTGCTATTGTTTCAAAGACCTTTTATTTTTTGAGACCCTCCCGGTGGCCCGGTGCTCTGAGGGAGTGGAAGGTTATGAGGTGTGGGCTCATGGGGCTCTACGTGGACCTGGGGGCGCCCGTCTCGGAGGTGGTCCTGGCCACGGATGCCGAGGGGCCGAACGGTCTGGATTGCGGGGGCTACGGCATCGTCGCCACCGTGATGTCGGGCCGTGAGGCCCGCTTGCTCTGGGAGGCCGGGACCAGGCCTGGTTTCGCTCTCTCTCGCCTGGGCCAGGAGAAGCGCGTTCTCGACAAGGCCGCCCGCTCGCTCCACCCCAACCTCCCCGTCAGCTCGGTCCCGAAGGAGATCTGGGAGGCACCCTGGTCCTGGATCCCAGTCGCTGCTGGTAGGTGGAGGTGGGAGGAGCACATCACCGTGGGGGAGATGAGGGCCGTCGTTTTGGGGCTGGAGAGGTTGGTGCAGGTTCAGAGCTTTATAGGAGTAAGGTGATTTCGCTAGAGGACAACATGCCTTGCTCGTACGCCATTGCCAAGGGGAGGTCCGCCGCGGGGCCGCTCAATTTCCTCCTCCGCCGCCGATGCGCCCCATGTGCCGCCGCTGAGCTACGCCTGCTGCTGCCCTGGGTCGAGACGTGGCGGATGCCTGCCGATTGGGTGTCGCGCAGTAGGACATGGAGGGAAGTGTTAGAGAGCATCTCGCAGGACCCGGCCCAGGCCGTCCAGCAGTTCAGGACGATTCAGAAATAGTCGATGTGCAGGAGGAGGGGAGGGTCACAGCTACTACAGCCCTCAAGTATAAGGAGGCGGTGGACCCTTTTGTGAAGTGGTGTGCCAGAGAGGGGGTGGAGCCGTTCACCCCCCCCCCGATCAGTGGGATGACGCTATCATGGACTTCAAGAGGTTTGGGGGCTCCGAGGCTGTGGGGATGGGGTCCTAAGTCCAAGTTCACCCTGCTCCTCGCGGCGGTGGAGTTCCGCCTCCCGCGCATGAAGGGGAGGCTGTGTCGGGTTAAGGCGGCCCTCAAGGGCTGGGACTATGCTCACCAACCTCGTCACACCGTCCCCATGATCAGTAACGTGTGTGCCTGGATGTGTATTCATTTTTGTGCCAGAGGTGTGCCGCGCCTTGGGTTCGGCATCGTGATCCAGGGCAAGTTCGGGATGAGGCCGAGTGAAATGCTGGGGGTAGAGGCTGACGACGTCACCCTCCCGGAGGACTGGGGCTATCCTGGAGAGAAAAAAAACAAAGAGCGAAAAAAAAACGAAAAGAAAAAAAAAAAGAAGAAAAAAGAAAGAAAAAGGAAGAAGAGGCTCGGTACCTGTCGTCCATCGTTTGTGGGACTCCGGGCGATGACGAAGCCAAACGTCCACAGTCGTGTCTTCCCTGAAGGAGCGGAAGCCGGGCTCGCAGATGGCGCCTCAGATTCTTCGCCGTCGCCGCCTCTCAGGGCCAGAAACCAACAAAAAGCGGCTTTTTCCCGTGCTCCCTGCCCAGTACCGTAAGCAAAGAAGCAAAAAAGAAAATATAAAAAGTAAAATAAAGCCTCATTAAGACCGTGCAGGCCTCTTTCAACCTTGAAGTCGGGTGGGGGCCGCAGAGCCCTCGAGCCGGTTTTGCTTCGGAGTCGGCCGCCCTCGGGATCCCTTTCGAGATTATCAGGGAAACGGGAAGATGGAGGGTCGACTCCTCGCTGCGCATCTACATCGATGTGGTTCAAGCGTCACAGGTAGGCACAGCTCTACGTGCAGCCGGTTTGCAGCCCGCCCTGGACTGGGCCGCCCGCTACTGGTACCCTACGTTCCGCCGTGCCTTCGATGGCGGGGACCAGGGCGCCCAGCGGCGTCAAGGCGCCGCACCGCAAGGGCGCGGCAGCGCGGAGTCGGGCTCGGAGGCGGGCTCGTGGCTGGAGGTGGGCAGCCCAGGGGCCAGCTCGGCGCGGGGCCCCGCCACGCCGATGCAGCACCGCGCGGACACGCCGCCCCCGCGGACCCCAGGGGGCCCGGGCATGGGTGGGGCTGGGGCGTTTCTGGGGCCTCTGGATGCTCTCCGGGGGCCTCCTGGGCCATAACACCAACCGATTTTGCCAAAACTTGCCCCGATTCCGCCAAAATCGGCCGGCATTATGGCCTGAGGCCGTGCTGGGGCCTCTTGGGGCTCTCTGGGGCTCTCTGGGGCGTCTCTGGGGCCTGTGGATGCTCTCCAAGGGCCTCCTGGGCCATAACACCGGCCGATTGTGCCAACACTTGCCCCGATTCCATAAAAATCGACTGGCGTTATGGCCTGAGTCCGTGCTGGGGCCTCCTGGGGCTCTCTGGGGCGTCTCTGGGGCCTCTGGATGCTCTCCAGGGGCCTCCTGGGCCATAACACCGGCCGGTGTTGCCAAAACTTGCCCCGGAGTGGGAGTCCGGAGGAGAGGACGAGGAGGGGGGGAGGAGAGGAGGAGGAGAGGAGGACGAGACCGCGGCGCTCTGTTCAAAACGAGTACCCAACACAAAGAGGGCTGGGAATGAAAAGGAAGGAAATAATGAGGAGCCGGCCGATTTTGGTGGAATCGGGGCGAGCGCAGCGTGGAAAGTCGAAAAGTTGAAAAATCGAAAAGTTGAAAAAGTGCAGCGCCTCACAAAACAACTGAAAATTAGAAAAATCGAAAAGTCGAAAAGTGCCCCGCTCCGCGACGAAGCCCAAAAAGTCAAAAACTCGAAAAGTTGAAAAGTGCAACGCTGAAGCGCTCGAAAAGTCGAAAAGTCGAAACGTTTTCTACTTTTCGACTTTTTGAATTGATGCACTTCTGCACCCCTCTGCGGCGAGAGCGCTACGCGGGGCGCCTGGGATGTCCCTCGACGCGGTAAGCCGAAAAGTCGAAAAGTAGAAAAGTCGAACAATTTTTGACTCCTCAACTTTTCGACTTTTCGCAGGCACCGGCGGACTACTTTTGAACTTTTCAACTGTTCGACTTTTCTACTTTTCGAACTTCTCTGGCGTTTTCGGGAGATTTTCAAATTTGAGCGTCCGGCTCTTTTCGGGTGCTTAGCCATTTTGGGGGGCCCCGACGGCCACATGTTAGATATCCCCCCCTGGGAGCCCCAAGAGGCTTCAGGAAGCCCCAGGTGGGGTCCAGGAGGCCATAGGAGGCCCAGGAGGAAGCCCCAGGAGGTCACCAGGAGGTCCCAGGAGGCCCCAGAAGGCCCCTGCAACTCAGAGCTCTGAGACGCCGCGCTCGAGGCGGTCCGGCCCGTTTCGCCTGAGACTTCCTCGCAGCACGTTTCGCCCGAGACATCGTCGCAACTCTGGGGTCCGAAATGCCGCGCGCGAGGTGGTCCAGCCCGTTACGCTGGAGACATCCTCGCAACTCTGGGCTCCGAGATGCCGTTCGGGATGAAGAGGAGGTGGAGGAGGAGGAGGAAGAGAAGAGAAGAGAAGGAGAAGCAGGAGGAGGAGAAGGAGGAGGAGGAGGAGGAGAGGCATGTTTCAACATGCCATGCCAGCCCGCACTGGACGTGCACGCAATCGACCTTGGAAACCGCAGTGGGTCTAAAAACCCTGTTTGGGGATACTGCACTCCGGCTATAATTACACATCATTGCAGGGCGCCAACCTCCGTAGCTCTCTGGCACAACTGTCCATGCATTCTGCGCACCCCTGCAGCCACTCTGCAGAACATGACTTGCGGTACAACTCGATATCTGTCCGGAAAAAACAACATACATCCTTGAATATGCTGGGCTCGGCGAGAAAGGACTCGTAAGACGGAGGCGAATCATGCAGATGCTTGCTGTAGCGGAGATATGCTGCGCCTGGATCCATCCGGGAGGACTTCTTGACGTAGTGTTTCGATGACATGTTATTTCTGGTCAGGCCCTGTATGTTTTCGGTTTGGCCGAACCAAGCCAATCCAGCATCCAAGCTCTCGATTAGGAGATGTTGCACCCGGTCAAATTCAGTATGTTCGCAGACCGTGTCGCACTGGGGCAGGTAATGAGGGTCACCCCAATAGCGGCGACCCGTTGCTGCAGTGCCTTTCAAGAAAGCGATGAACTCCGCGAAAAAGGCATCTGCTGCGAAGTCTGCGATTTTGCCTCTGATAGATGTGTGCATATTGTTGGTACTCATGGTGTGAACGTACGAAGAGACCACTCGATCCAACGGATTGCGCACTATATAGAGACACTTCAAGCCATTCAGCCCGCACTCAGAGCACTTGTATGACTTGTGGTCTGGATCCTTGTTGAATACTTCGCAACGGTAATCGTGAATCCAGCGGCTGTACTCCAACGCCTTTTCAGTTATGTTCAGAAAATTGAACATGATCTGGGCGGACACCGTGGCGCCACCCTTGCCCTGTCCCATGATCTGCAACTTGGACGACCGACTCGAAACTTTCAGACTTGGGATACAAGGCAATTGTTTGCACTGCTTGGCCTCAGCGGCATTCCGCCTGGACTTCACGACCGTGCTGCCCGTGCGGCCGCTCACATTGATCATGCTGCTCTGGCAAATACCAGCGCAGAACTTAATTCAACCGCTGGTCCTCGCCAGGCCACGCTCAGGAATACGAGCAGCCCCGACATGCACACGAGCGCCACCGACGTGAAGCCAACACAAGAGTTCATTGGATCTGTTCGAGGCAGCAGCCGCGATCGATCGATTAAAGGCTTGAGCCAAAAAATTCTTGAGCCAAAAAAAACTACGGATACATGTTGTATGTATATGGATGTTTATACGTACATATACCACAGACATACGGCCTAAACACCTGCATACACGTAGTGTGCGATAGCTCAGTACATATACCTTCGTCCAATAACTAGGTGTACCGCACGTACGTGTATATATACCACCTACACAAGGTCTTGACACCTACATTACACATATTGTGCGATCAATCACTCACAACTTCAACGGGAATCCAACACTAATGCATCTTGTTGTTTAATCAAATCCAAACAAAAATCCAACAGCGTCTCAATAGGAACCCAATCGCATGGAATCCCAGTGTATCCCACTGGGTCAAATTAGGAACCTGATGTGGCCCGATGGGTGACTATAGCATTGGGTTGCAATAAGATTCCTGAAGGAACCTACGCAATAGGAACCCACGGATAATTCATCTTATTGAAATTCCGCGAGGGGCAAATACCATAGTCCAGTAGGACTCCCACGACGAGGAGACTTTGTATGCCAATTGGCTTACACTAGGGTGCGAATAGAAATCCCACAGAAAAGGGTCCTGTGGATGCCATCAACATCCCCATCAATACCCGATAGAGAGGACATCAGGATTCCGTTAACGAGGAATGCTGTGGCATTCCAATACTATCGCCGTGGATCCGAAAATAAACCCATTTTGACTCCATTTGGAAGGAAATCCATTCAATTCCAACCGGGCCTCGACTACAAGGATGGCAGTACACAGAAGCCCAGAAGAACTCGATCCCCGGCGAAAGCGCTTCTATACTTCACGTGGTCGCCTTACAAGGGCTCGCGTGGGCATTCTGAGTTCAAGTATCTCCTTGGCTTCTGTAGGGGGCCACATGCCAACCCTACCCCCGGCCCCCACGATTTCGGAGGGGGAGGGTGGGGTTCACTTCGCTCGGGAGCTCCCGAACGAAGTGAACCCCACCCTCCCCCTCAGAAATCTTGGGGGGCAGGGGTAGGGCTTGCATGTGGCCCCCTTATAGGGCTCGCGTGGGCATTCTGAGTTCAAGTATCTCCTTGGCTTCTGACGTATAATTACTCCAGATTTCGTAATAAAGGGAGGGGGGTCTCATTTCGGGGGGGGGTCTTTTCCAAGCTATCTTGGAGGGCCTGGGGGGGTCTGGGGACGATGTTTTGGAGGGTTCTCCCACGGGGGAGGTCTGAAATGGCTTGTCTTGGAGGGTCTAGACCCCCTCCCTTTTATTACGAGATCTGGAGTAAGGTGGGTGCCCAGGATCGAACCCTTCTGTCGGGGATTGACCTGCTTCCGGGCATGGTGCCCTCCTGCCGGGTATGGAGCCCGGGGGCTCCACTCGTCGCCCTCTGGCCCTCCCCTGCCGGAAGCCAACCCCCCCTCCTTTCGCATGCCCCTCGGAAGCTACCCCCCCATCCCCTACCCCCTTCCCTTTTCGGAGGGCGGGGGGAGGCCTAACAATTACTTTTGGTGGTCTCCAAATCAGGTGGTGAGACACCTGGTGGTGACCCGGATTCCCCAAAGAAATAATTCTGGGTCACCACCGGGTTTGGGGACACGCGGTCGCCACTAGGTTTTGCGTTTCCTGGGCCAGCCAGCGCTCGAAAACCATTACCCAAATCGCCCAAAACTCACCACCGGGTGTTCTCACCACCGCGTTTGGGGACCACCAATACTCCATATGAATGCTACGCTCCCTCTTCCCCTGATGGCGTGCCGGGAGTGGCCGACCCCCCCCCCCGCGTACTGCTTTTTTACACACAGGACCTGGGAGTTGGGTTTTCGCCTGCGTTTTTTGTTCAAAATGCTGCTCTTGCTGAGGCGCCGGCCTCATTTCTGCCCCCGAATCGTTCCGAATCGTGCTCCCGCTCGCCCCAGCGCGGGCCTCTTTCTCGCGCGCCCATCCGCCCGCCACCACCGAGCCGCACCACCACCACCACCACCACCACCACCACCAGCACCAGCACCAGCACCAGCACCAGCACCAGCACCAGCACCAGCACCAGCACCAGCACCAGCACCAGCACCAGCACCAGCACCAGCACCAACACCAGCACCAGCACCAGCACCAGCACCAGCACCAGCACCAGCACCAGCACCAGCACCAGCACCAGCACCAGCACCACCACAACCACGCACACACGCACGCACGCACGCACGCGCACCACCACCCACTACGCACGCGCGCGCGGAGCCACAGGTCCGCTACGACACGCGTCCGCGGATAGAGAAAATCAGCTCCATGGTAAGGGATGGGAGGAAGGGGTAGGACGTCAGATATGACGCGAGCGCACCTAGCTTGACTACCCCCCCTCCCTTGGACCCCCATTGCCGGAAATCCCCCCCCTCCTGTTTTCCGCCCCTCGGAAGCTGCCTCCCCCTCCCCTGTAGAAACGCCGAAGACCAAGAAGGAGCCGAAAACCAACGATGCACCGAACATCAAAAGAGCGCCAAAAATCCAAGGAGCGCGACCAAAAGGAGCGTCGAAAACCAAACGGGCGCCGAAAACAACAGAGCGCCGAAAACCAGGAGAGCGCCGAAGACCAAACGGGCGCTCGAAACCAAAAGGGCGCTGCAAACCAACAGGTCGCAACACTCAAAGGGCGCGCAGGAAACCAAAGGAGCGCCGAAAACGAAAGGAGCGGCGAAAACCAACGGAACGTCGAAAACTAAAGGAGCGCCGAGAACGAAAATGGCAAGACCAGAAAAAAGGCGCCGAATGTCAAAGGAGCACAGAGAACCAAAAAGGCGCCGAAACCCAAAGGGCGCCGAAAACCAAAGAGGTGCCGAACACCCCAAAGGCGCAGAAAACCAGAGCGGCGCCGAAAACAAAAGGGATAGCGAAAACCAAATACGCGCCGAAACCCAAAATTGCGCCAAAAACCACACGGGCGCCGAAAACCAAAGCGGCGCAGAAAACCAAAGGGACGCCGAAAACCAAGTATGCGCCGACAACCAACAGGGCGCCGAAGACCAAGGGGGCGCCGAAAACCGAAAAGGCGCCGAAAACAGAAAGAGGCGCCGAAAACCAACAGAGAACCGAACAAACCAAGACGGCGCTGAAAGCCACAAGGGGCGGCGAATACCAAAAGGGACGCAGAAATCCAAAAGGGCAGCGAAATCCAAAGAAGCGCCGAGCCTCGGCCGACCAACATAAACGTGCCCGCCTGCACCTAATAAATGCCTCGGCTATGGCGGCGCGTGCACCAACATAGGGCGAACGCGACGGGTGCGCCGCTGGCTGCACGGTGGGAGCTCCGCGCTCCTGCGGGGCCGACGACGCGCGGAGGGGGGGCGGCATCGGGCGCCGACGCCCTGCCGCGCCCCGCCGCGCGACCGAGCACGACCAGCGGTAGCGCCGCCACCGCCACGCGCTGTCCAGAAGCGCGCGACCAGACGAGCGCCCCCAAGCGCGAGCCACACCCCACACCCCAAGAGGGCGGGCACGGGTGGGGCCGAGCGAAGCGAGCGCCCCTAAGCGCGAGCCAGACGCACACCCCCGGGCGGGTGGGCACGGGCAGGACAAAGCACAGGAAGGAAGCCGAGAGCGCCGCGCACGCGAACCACCGCGCGCAGCACGCCCCGCGGGGCGCAGGATGGGCGCGGGCGGGCAAGCGGAAGCCGAGCGCGCGCCCATTTCCGCGCGCCTTGCGGGTTGACATAATTATATTCCAACACCTGCGAGAACGCCGCGCGCGGGGGCGCGCTCGCGCGCCCCCCCGCGACCCCGATGCGGCGCAACCCCTCGCGCACGCAGGAGGGGGGGAGGAGACGTTGTCGCGCCCCCCCCCCCCCCGCCCCTCCGCGCGCGGACGCGCGCCGCTCCTGCCGATCGCGCCCGCGCGGCGCGGGCGCTCTCGCGCGCCGCGGCGCCGCGCCCCGCGCGACCCCGCGCCGCGCCGTGCCTTTTCCATGGCCGTGAACAATGAAACTGCAAAACCGCGCAAACCGCTCACACTGCGAACCGCGCGCCGCCGCGACTGCATTTGTCGGCCCTGAAAAGCGCGCTTTATGGGCAATATGAATGCCTCGGCTATGGCGGCGCGTGCACCAACATAAGGCGAACGCGACGGGTGCGCCGCTGGCTGCTCGGTAGGAGGTCCGCGCTCCTGCGGGGCGGACGACGCGCGAGGGGAGGGCGGCGTCGGGCGCCGACGCCTTCCCAGAGGTCCTTGAAGTGTTCCGGGTTCCGGGTTCCGGTTTGTTGGTTGCGCGTTGGGGTCTCCAAGTGTTAACTAATGTGTTGGCGCATCCAAGTGTTATGTGTTATATGAACATTTGAGTGTTGGGCCTAAATATATGTGTGTGCGCATATAAACGCATGAATCTAAATGCACACATGTATATTTGCATACATGTACATAGTGTTAATTATGGCGCATCCAAGTGTTATGTGTTATATGTATGCTTGGCGTTGACGCATGAATATAAACGCACACATGTATGTTTGCACATGCACATAGTGCGGCCTGTAGTGCTGCAGCGAGGGCAGCACCGCAGGCAGCAATCTCTCTCTCCTCCCCGAGGAGGAGGAGGAGGAGGAGGAATGCAAGGGGGAGGAGGAGGAAGAAGAAGAGGAGGAGTGGGCGGAGGAGGAGGGGGAGATGAGGAGGACGAGGAGGAGGAGGAAGAGGAGGGGGAGGAGGAGGAGCAGGAGGAAGAGCAGGAGGAGCGCCGACCTCCTCTTTTTTTCCTTCCTTCTCCCCACGCGCAGGTAGGGCCATGTCCTGCGTCTGAACTAAAGAACGACTGAAGGCGACTCCCCATTTCAAGAACAGGCTGGGGCCGCGAGGGGATGATGGGGGGGGGATTTCACTTTCCCGCCCGCGCCCCCCTCCTGTTCTCCAAATGGTGCGTGCGTGCGTGTTTTAATGAAATCGCCCGCGCGCCCCGCAGTGGCAATCGCAGCAATCTCCGCCAGGGCAGCGACAGCGAGTGAAACGTGGTGAAACAAAACATAAAGCGCATGCTCTCCATGGAGTCCGTGCGCCCGCGGTGGGCGCCGCGCTGGGCCGGGAGACCATGGGCCCCCTGCGCCCTCCACACATCAGGCGTCTCGACCTGTGCGTGTGTGTGTGTGTGTGTGCGTGTGCGTGTGCGTGTGCGTGTGCGTTTGTGCGTGTGTGCGTGTGTGCGTGTGTGCGCGTGTGCGTGTGTGTGTGTTTGTGCATGTGCGTGCGTGTGCGTGCGCGTGTGTTTTTGCCACAACCATCCAATCATTGCTCGTAACTCCGACGCGCTTGTGCATGGCTCCACTGCCTGCTGCAGAGTAGAAGTCCATGAGTTTGGTCGCGCACATCTCCGCGGGCGCACATCCACCCCAGGATCCCCATCCCCTCCATTTTCTTCATTTTCCCGATGTTTGGTCTTTTTGACCAACCGACTGTTCAGTTGAGCACCCGCGAAGATATCCGCGCGACCATGGTCGACGGGGCGATTCAGATGATCGCGACGCCGTCGAATTTTTTAAACGTTGTCTTCACCCTTAACCCTCCCTCTCTATTCCCACCATTCCCTTTCCCTCCCTCCGCGCGGTCGCGCCTGGCCGCGGCCGCCGTCGTCGCCGCGGGCCGCCGCCCGAGTGGGCTGCGCCAAAGCCCCGCCCCAAGCGGGCGCAACGCCGCCCCCCCTCGGCGACGACGCGCGGCAGTGACGACGGCGACGTCCAGGCGCGCCCGCCCGCCGAGCGCTCAAGCTCAAGCGCCTTTCGGCGTGGGCCTCGCGTCTCCCCCTGGCGCACGCGGCGATGGCCGCTCGGTTGCGACGGTGCCCGCCTCGGATCCGAATGGCCTGCGACGGCGACGACGACGACGACGACTGCGATGGCGACGACGACGACGACGCCGACGCCGACGACGACGACACGACAAAGAGCAGACATATCCAAGATGTCCGAGTTATGTTGTTCAGCGCGTATTCTGGCGTCAGGAATTCTCCTCGATCTCTGCGTTCGATGGCGCAGATCCCCCAGTAGGCCAGCCGCGCAAGACGACGACGACGACTACGACGACTATAGGCGACTACGACGACGATGCCGACGACTGAACGACTACGACTACGACTACGACGACGACGACAAGGCCACCCTCAGGACGCGACCCCGGGAGTGGGTCGATCCAGGCCCCGAGTGAAACCGACGCCCCCGACATCGAAGCCCCCGTCCCTCCTCTTCCCCCCCCCCCCCCCCTCACTCCCCCCGTTTTCCTCCCCGACCCGCGCGCTCGGAAGCCAAGTGAAATGCCGCTACGAGACGATTCGGGTGATCGGCGCTTGGCCTCGAGGATCGATGACCCATCGATGACCCATCGATGACCGATCGATGACCCATCGATGACGCATCGATGACCCTAAGTGCCTCGCAGCAGCATTCCGCGCGATCTTCGAGCGCGAGGATCGATGACCCATCGATGATGCATGGATGACCCTCATTGCCTCGCAGCGGCATTCCACGCGATGTCCGAGCGCGGGGGTCGATGACCCATCGATGATGCATCGGCGATGCGAGGGTCACGGCGGCAGCACGTTCGAAACGTGGCTGAGCCCGGTCGCTGGTGAAGGGGCGCCACAAGCTTCCTATGGCAGTGCTGGGAGCGAACGGTCGGGCGCAGCGGCGGGCAAAGGGCAGCGCCAACAGCGTCGGGCAGCGGCGGCGGCTGACGCGGGTCAGCGCCAGCAGCGCTGAAGAACGCGTGTTTCACGCTGTCGGTGGGGGGTCGAGCGCAGCCCCGCGCGCTCGAGAAATTGCGGCTGGAATGTGGCAGCTGGTATATAACAATCGTTTGTGACATCATCCTCAGCCTGGAACATATCCCTATCCCTATGTTTGACATCACCTCACCTCGATGCCGATCTTAAGGATTCCCTCAGCTTTTGAAGGCCCATCCCTAAGATTGTCGTCGTTTTTTTTTTTGCTCGCCCATCTTAGGGACAGGGATGCGTTCGAGGCTGGTTAGTATTGAGCCTCCTCTCAGCAGGCAGGTCACCGTCACCGACGGATCCCAGAATCTGGCTTGCGCCACGCTGCTGAGTGAAGCCCCCCCCCCCCCCCCCCCCCCCCCTCAGCAGGCAGGTCACCGTCGCCAGCGGATCCCAGAATCTGGCTTGCGCCACGCTGCCGAGTGAAGCACCCCCCCCCCCCCTCAGCAGGCAGGCCACCGTCGCCAGCGGGTCCCAGAATCTGGCTCACGCCACGCTGCTGAACGCAAAGGAGGGGGGGGGGGGACAGGGGGGTGCCTTCAGGAGGGTCAGCGGGCCCCCTCTCAGCAGGCAGGCCACCGTCGCCGACGGATCCCAGAATCTGGCTCACGCCACGCTGCTGAGCGAAGGGGGGGCCGCTTACTTCAGCAGAGGCGGCGGCGGAGAGGACGAGGGCCAGGGCGGGCAGCCGCTGCCTACCGAAGCGCCGCCGCCGAGGTCACGAGCTGCAGGCCATGGCCGCGACGATCGTGCTGCTGTAGGTCACGAGCTGCGGGCCATGGCCACGACGATCTGCTCCTGGCGAGGCGCGGGGGGGGGGGGCGCGCCGCTCCGCCCGCGTCGCCCCGTCCACCTCTTTCTCCTCCTCACCATCCCCCGTCCCCCTCCTACTCGCCCTCCTCCTCCTCGTCCTCGTTCTCCTCCTCCACGTCCTCGTCCTCTTTTCTCCCCCCCTTTACCCTCCTCCTCCTCCTCCTCCTCCTCCTCCCCTCCTCCTCCTCCTCCTCCTCCTCCTCCTCCTCCTCCTCCCTCCTCCCCCCCCCCCCCCTCGTCCTCCTGGCGCCCTCGCGCCCAGGGAAGCCCGAGGATAGGTGCGCGCGAAGCTCTGGCCATCATATGCGGTTCCCGAGGAGGCAGCTGCACCGGTAACTGCCATTGGTCTGACGTGGGCGCGCCCGTAATGTGCGCTTCCTCCTCATCTTCCTCATCATCCTTTCTCCTCCTCGCCTCGACTCCTCATTTCTCATCATCCCTCCTCCTCCTCCTCCTCCTCCTCCTCCTCCTCCTCATCATCATCATCCCTCCTCCTCCTCCTCCTCCTCCTCCTCCTCCTCCTCCTCCCCCTCCCCCTCCTCCTCCTCCTCCCCCTCCTCCTGCTTGTCCGACCCCCCGAGAGCCGACGGGCCCCTATCCTCCTCGGCCGTGCCCGCCGCCGCGGCGCCATCGCTGGGCTCGGGGGCGGCATCTGACGAGGGTGGTCGAGTACAGCTGCGAGATCTTCTTGGGCCCCGTTGCTGGGGTCAAACGACAGCGAATGCGGCGACGAAGACGACTGCGAAAACAATCGGTCTCTATTGGCCAGGAAGCGCGAGAGGACACATGACCTTTCCGAAGGCCACATTGCCATGCTAATGCAGGGGGCATGGGTCGCGAGACACAGGACGCACGGGGGCCCTTGATTTGGCAGAGTCGACCTACTAATCCGTGCCGACTGCGCGACAACGACGGAAACTGTCCGCCAGTTCGGGGCCCCTGACCGGCCCCCGTCGCCACGGAGGAGGAAGCGGCGGAGGATCGAGGGGGAAGATGAGGAGGCGGAGGAGGAGGAGGCGGGGACGGAGGCGGAGTCGGAGTCGGAGGAGGAGGAGGCGGAGGCGGAGGTGGGTGGAGCGGCCCAACCGCCGCGACGATGGCAGCAACGAGGCGTTGCGATCCCCATCCGCTGCAACGACGGGCGACGACGACGACGACGACGACGACGACGGACGACGACGCCGACGACGACGACGACGACGTCTGCGGCGACGACGGACGACGACGGACGACGGACGATGACGACGGGCGACGGGCGACGGCGACGACGACGACCCAGTTTTAACCCTCAACTTCGGCGCGGCGTCGTTCCAGCCATGGATGGGAGGGTCGTCGGCGAGGAGGGGGCGACGACGACGACGGACGACGACGACGACAACGACGACCGTCGACGACGGGGACGAAGACGACGACTCGGTTGCAACCCTCAACTTCGGCGCGGCGTCGGCCCAGCCGTGGGCGGGGAGGGTAGTCGGCGATGGGGGGGGCGACGACGACGACGACGACGACGACGATGACGACGACCTGTGCCACCCGTGCCGCTGGCGATTGCAAGAGGAGGCGCTGCGGGGGAGGAAACGGTGGTACCGCTACGTCCTGGACCCGTCCTGGGGTGCGTCTTGAACAGTTGTTCGGGGCGAAACCAGCCGTGGCGACGACTGTTCTCCAGAACGAGCAGCGGTATGTGTACCTTTTCACATCGAACCTGCTTACGAGGCCGCGGGCGTCGGCAATCTTGGCGGTTCGGCGGGGCCCCTGCAACGGAGTTCACATCGTGTCAACGATGTCTTGGCTGCCCCAATCCCCAGATAGGTCTGCAAGTCCAGGCGGCCGAACACGCCGAACACGCCCTTTTCATACTGGGCGCTGTGGGATGACTCGGCCAGGCGGGACAGCATGCAGTTCAGCGTTTCGCCCAGCCACGTGGCATATAATCTAGGGTGTCCAAATAATTTGGCCCTGAAGGGGGAAAGGGGGGGGGGGGGGGTGGGGGGGGGGGGGGGGGGGCGGGCCTGCGCGCGGCGGCGGGGCGTCGGGGAAGGGCGGGTATATCCCTGCCCCCCGCGCGCTGGGCGACGCAAGGCCGATGCGGCGGCAGACCAGGCGTCGGCGACGAATCCATGTTTGCACGAGTCCAAGCCCCCGCTCCGCCCCGATGATGCTGACTACCGCCCGCAGGCCACTCCGAGATGTTCGAGGGCGCGCCATCTTGGGACCTGATGTCGCGCCCTCTCCGCTGGGCCAGCGGCTGGGGGGAGGGGGGCTGATGTCTGCCGATGGCCTCCCCCTTGCCCCCGTGTTCCTCCTCGTCATACCCCTCCCTTCTTATCCGCGCACCCCCCACTTCCGCTCCTCCACCCTTTCGCCCCTACTGCGTGTCATCACCCCTTCTCTTCCTGCTCACCCCTGCCCGCGGCTGCTCCCCCCCCCCCCCCTCCTCCTCACCCTCCTCCTCCTCCTCCTCCTCCTCCTCCTCCTCCTCCCCCCCCCCCCCCCTCACCCTCCCCCCCATCCTCCTCCTCCTACTCTTTCTCTTCCTCCGCCTCCTCCCCCTCCTCCTCCTCCGCCCCCCCCCCCTCCTCCTCCTCGTCATCGGGCCCATTTCGCACCCCGCAGTCCTCTCGACGAGGTGCCAAAACAAATGATGTTTGGGCTTGTGGGGTACATGCGCTACTTCACATAATATCAAGTGCCTCAGGGCAAGCTCTCCCAAACGCCTGCATTGATCCAGGGACGGGGCGTCGGGGAGCGTTCGGAGGTACGAGTTCCAGTCCATCAATGCCCGAGCACACTCCAGCAAAGGCAGCCCGTTCGCCAGATGCTGCGCATTTGAAGGAAGGAAATCAACGGCGCACCATTCAAACAACCAAACGCTTTCACCAGCTTTCGTTTTGAGCACGGGCTTATCGGACGAACCAAAGAAGTTGATGGCATTAGCTGAAATTGAATCGGGATGCCTACCAGCCCGCCTCTGGGCCGAGTACCACGCAGCCAATTTGACCACCAGTAGGTCGAAAGCCAACTGTTCACGCATATGTTTTTCAACGCTGTGGTTCGCAAACTTATTTGAGGCGACGGCGCGCCATATTGTTGCCAGGATGATGCTGCCCATTACCCCAAGGGCCACCGCATGCATGAAGTCGACGGCCACACTCCCAGCGATCGTCACCCCCGCGATCACGCCGAAGAGGGGGTTGGGGCGAGCGGTCAGGGTGGATTTGGATGGGCGCCAAAACGAATACCACGCTGGACACGCCATCACCGCGTAAGACGCGATGTCGGGCAATCCACGTTGCGGGAGGAGGACGTCTCCTGGCTCCAACTCGGCGCTCCAGACGTTAAGTGGCGGGACCCCTCGGGCAAAGGTTAGCCCTTTGCCCTTTTTCCTTTTGTTGAAATATAGCCCAGCACCTGCGATCGGCGCCCCCCTCTCTGCTTCGGATCCGACAAAAACCCAGACAGACGCGCGCTCTGACGCGCGCTCGCGCACGCCGGCGTCGCGGTGACATGGCCACGGCGGCGCCTGAGATCGCAGCAAGCTGAGACCGCTCGTTGATTTCAAAGGGAAGGAAAGAGGGGGGGCGGGGTCAAAGGGGGCGGGCAGGCGAAGTCACGCAGAGGGGGCGGCGAGGGAGATGGCAATGGGGGAGGGGGTAATGAGAGGGCGCTGCAAGACGGAGAGTGGGAGGGAACGAGAGAGAGCGAGAGAAGGGAGAAAGAGAGAGAGAGAGAGAGAGAGAGAGAGAGAGAGAGAGAGAGAGAGAGAGAGAGAGAGAGGAGAGAGAGAGTGGAAGGCCCGAAGGAGATCCAGGCGCGGGAAACGGAGGTCCAGAGCTTTCAGGGAGCCCTGGGGGTTTGTCGGGGTCCGCATGGGGCAGCCTGGGCGCCCTCTAAGGCCCCCTTGAGAGATTCCAGGGAGCTCTAGACGCCGTTCCCCTGCATCTGGATCTCCTTCGGGCCTCGGGGAGGGGCTTCTTGCTGCTCCCCATGCTGCTGCTGTTGCTGTTGCTCCTACCTCCGCCTCCCCCCTCCCCTCCTCCTCCTCCGCCTCCCCCTCCCCCTCCTCCTCTTCCTCTCCTCCTCATCCTTATCTCCCCCCCCCATCCCCATCATCTTCTCCACCTCCTCGCACGCAGCCTCCGAGGTCTGCCTGTCCAGCGGACTTGATCTCGCGCGCGCCGCCGCCAGCGCCGCCCCCCCCCCCCCCCCCCCCCCTGCTCACCCCTGCCTTTCCCCGCCGCTCTCGCCCTCCAACTCCCTCGAGGTCTCTCGTTACAGCCCCATCCCTCCTAATATAACTACTCATACTAAACCCCCAAATCATCGCGTCCTGTAGTCGCGCCACGCGTCCTTGGACGCGTCGCACAGCGGGCGCGGGAACAAATTGCGCGACCATGTCGGCGTGTACAAGGATGCACATATAGCTCCCCAGTCTGCCATTATGAACAGCACTGCTCATTTGACGCCAATGGGCTGACCAGCCCACTCTCCACGGTACTTGTCTGCGGGCGTCCAATCACGCCCGTTCACATCATGGCTCGGGAATGCGCCATTTGCGAGAGCGTCGACGCACCAGCGCACGAACAAGAACAGCGGGTACATCGAACAGTACCCGTGACAGCCGCACTTGCAACTCAGGTGCTTGCGGTACGCCACAGCTATGTGGCGCTGTTTGGACACCAAGTTGACCAGCGATATGACAAGCTGGGACCTCGTTCGGCCAGCGCCCGCGGCCCCACCGCACTGCGCCGAATCTAAATAGATGGCGCACGGAATGACCAGCTCATCATTGGCGGCCCCGCGCACAACGACGTGATCACGGTATGCTTTTTGGGCCATGATTGTTCGCGCAAGGCCGTCTTCAAGGAGTGGCGGGTGTCAACATATTTAAACACCTCCTCGTGCAGCAGCTCATGCATTGGGCGCGCGTGGATGTCCGCGACAACCCGTCCCCTGGAGGCCCTGTGTTGGCTTGGAACAGGCAGCGCCAACGGCTTGACACGGGTGATGTTGTGCTCGTCGATCCGAGAGTCGATCAATCTCTGGAAATGCCCCGCAGGGCTATCGGGGGGGAGCCCCCGCTCCCTCAGCGTTTCTGACCGCGCACCTGCAGCCCACGCTGTGTGTGATAATGTGCATAACGATTTGGCCGTGAGCTCCCCGTTGCAGTACAGCGTTTGCAATTGCACCAATAGTTGGTCGGCAGCTGCTGACTGGGTTTCCGCATCAGGCACGGAGCGCACGGTGCGGCGCCGACTGGCCCTCATCATGGGCCGCCCTGGGCCAATTGAGGCTGATGTGATATCGGAGCTGCATGTGCTTGCTACGCGCGTGGATGCCATGACACTGGGCACTCTAACAGTCCTATCATTATGTTAACACATGCTTAATACTTATAAAACATGTTCTAAACATGTTCAAACGTGCTTTTGCATATTTAAATCATGTTTGAAACATGCTTAGACATCTGGTCGTTATGTGACAGCGCGCTTCATCTCCATTAATCGACTTCCACAGTGCTCTACCTGTCATTCCCTCATCTGCCTTATACTTCTTATATCCCGAAATATCTCTCCAATACCCGTCACCGCTGCTGCCGCTGCTCGTTCCTGTCGGTCGATCGGAGTCTCGCGACGGTCGTCGCCGTCGCCGTCGCTGCGTCGGTCTGGGCGGCCCTGGGCCTCGAAAGCGACGTCCCGAGGCGGGAGACAAACCGAGCACCGATCGTGCAACAACGAATTCTTGAAGCGGAAGCTCGCCCCGTTGTCGACGTCGTCACCGTCGTCTTCGTCGTAGTCGTCTCCGTCGTCGTCGGTGTCGTTGTTGTCGACGTCGGTGCCGTAGTCTTCGTCGTCGTCGCATTCGTCGTCGTCTTCGTCGTCGTCGTCTTCGTCGTCGTCGTCATCTTCGTCGTCGCCTTCGTCGCAGTCGCCTTCGTCGTCGTCGCCATCGCCGCGCAGTCGAGCTTGATTGGAGAGGACATGCGAGAGGACAAGACGCTTCCGAGGGCTGCATTGCCATCGGAATGCAGAAGGCATGGGTCGCGAAGCACAGGACGCAAGGGCACCCTTGATTTGGCAGGGTCGACCAACCAACCAAACTCGACTGCAGTCGCCTTCGTCGGCTGCTCGCGGCCGCTCGGCCCCTCCGAATCGGCGGTCCGCGGCGGCAGGAGCCGTCCGCGCATCTCCAGGGCAGCGCCGTGGTCGAGCAGGCGGCGCTGGCGTGTGCTGCTGCCCCTCCAGCCCCCCTCCCTCGCCCCCCCTCCTCTCCCTCGTAGCTCTTCCCTATCGCCCCCTCGCTCCTTCATGCCGCACCCACTCCCCCCCTCGCCCATGCCCCCCCCCTCAGCCCCCAGCCGAGGGCGCGAACGGCGAGGGAGGGGTCGGGACCAAGGTGCGGCGAGCGCAATGGTGCCCGAGGAGGGCGTCGAGAGGCTCATCGACCCCTCATCGATCGCTCATCCATCGCTCATCGATGAGCCTGGTACCGGAGACCCGGTATTTTATGATGGCTTGTGTGTGTGGCATAGATGACCAAACGATGAGCCTCATCCGGCCCTCATCGATCACTCATCGATGGCGTCGCGCGCCGAATCCCCTCGGTGCACCCGCTCCGCTGCGCCAGAAACCGAAAACTCGCATGAAAGCTGAGCAGCGCGGCTTGCCCTGCGCGCTCGCATCTTGGGCCGACGCCAGATCGGCGCCAGTCTTGGCACTCGTAGCAGCACGTGGCGCGATCGGCTGTGGACGTCACCCTCAGCCTCCTCCTCCCCCTCCTGTTCGCCCATCTCACCCTCCACGCCTCGTCTCGGTGCTCGACGCCGGCTCTGACAGCTAGAGCTACGCGCAAAATAATTCGGCGAGCGCCTCTCACCCCATCGAGGCTGCTCGCGCTGATGAGCGAACTCCCCTCACGAACTCGATTTCCTCCTCTTGGGGGCGTCGTCACCGCCGCCACTCGACTTCGCCCTGCGCGAGCTCCCCCCCTGGCTGGCTGCCTTGGGCTGCCTCGATGCGCGCATGTTCTGCGCCGTCACCATGGCGGCGTCAAGCGTCTTGCGGAGATCCTGCGGCCAGCGGGCGGGCTCTTTCTCCGTCTCCACCTCCTCCTAACCGTTCTCGTTCTCCTCTCTCCTTCACCCCGTATCATCCTCCTCCTCCTCCTGTGCCTCCTCTCTGCTCCTCCTGCTCCGTCTCCTCCTCCTCCTCCTCCTCCTCCTGCTCCTCCTCCTCCTCCTCCTCCTCCTCCTCCTCCTCCTCCTCCTCATTCTCATCCCCCTCATCCTCCCCCCCCCCCCCTCCTCCCCCACCCGTTCTCCTCCTCCTCCTCATCATCATCATCATCATCCCCCTTCCCTTCCTCCTCCTCTCCACCCTCGCCCCCCCTCGCCCGCTCCCCCCTCGAGATCCCCGCCCTCCCCCCACTCCTCATTCCCCCCCGCAGCGGCGCGCAGGGCCCTCCACCTTCGCGATCTTCGCGGCCTGCTCCGTGATCTGCGCCGCGGACAGGCGCTGCTTGATCTCGCGCGCGGAGGCGGGGCGGCACGGGGCGGGGGGGGGGGGGCGAGGACGGGGGGGGGGGAAAGGGGGGAGAGGAGGAGGAGGAGGAGAGGAGGGAGGAGGGAGTAGGAGGAGGAGGAGGGAGGAGGAGGGAGGAGGGGGGGATGGGAGGGGGGGGGCGGGGGAGGAGGAGAGGAGGAGGAGGAGGGGGGGAGGAAGGAGGGCGAGGTGGGAGGAGGAGGAGAAGGCGAGGATGACGAGGAGACGAGGGGCGGAGGATGGCGGGGGAGGGAGGGGAAGAGGACGAGGAGGAGGAGGAGGAGGAGGGTGAGGAGGCAGGGGAAGAGGACGAAGGGGGAGGGGGAGAGAGGACGAGGAGGACGAGGAGGGCGAGGAGGAGGATGGGGGAGGAGGAGGAGGGGGAGGATGAGAAAAAAGGCGCGCCTGGTTCATGTCCGTCTTGGACATCAGCATGCTGGCCAGCTCCGTCTCCTTGGTCTTGAGCTTCAGCTTCCTGATCCGCTCGGTGATCTCGCCCAGCACGCATGGCGTTCGAGCCCAGGCCCACTTGTCCTGGGTGCTGATGTCGCTCTCCAAGGACTCCGCCGACGAGATGAGGTCCTGGCATCGATGAAGGGGAACGACGACGAGTCATCATCGCTGTCGTAGTCGTCGTAGCGACGACAATTCGTCGTCGTCGTAGTCGTCGTAGTCGTCGTCGTCCTCGTCATCGTCGTCGTCGTCGCAGTCGTCGCCGCCGCCGCCGTCGTCGTCGTCGTCGTCGGTCGTCGTCCGTCGTCGACATCGTCCGCCGCCGTCGACTAACATCCCACTCACGTCGGCGACGACGGACGACGTCGACGACGGACGACGACGACGACGACGGCGACGGCGACGACGACGACGCAAACGCCGACGACGACGACCGACGACGACGACCGACGACGACGACGACGCACGACGACGCACGACGACGACGACAACGACGACGAGAGCAGCTCCTTGCGCGCGCCGGTGATCTTCTTCGCCTTGCCCAGCGCCGCGGCCTCGGGCGACTGCGCCTTCGAGGGCGTCGGCTTGCCCTGCTGCTTGCCGCGGCTCGGGTCGGACTCCTTCTTGTCGCCCTGGTGCGCGGACAACTCGGGCATCGGCTCCTTGCGCTCCTCGACCGCCTTCTTCCACGCCTGCTCGAAGCTGTCCTGCCACTTGATTTTGAAGTGCATGAACTGCACCGTCCCGTTTCGGGGGTCCAGCTGGGCATGTGGATATCCCATATCTATGCAGCGCTGACGCGTAGTCGAGCAAGCGCGAATCGTGTCCTCATCCGTCTGCCCAGCTGGACCCCCCTCCTCGTAGAGCATCTTCAAGAAACTCATCAGCTCGCCCGTCTCGCGCCAGTCCGTCTTGTGGGTCTGGGTGCACTGGCGCGCGGTGGTCGGCAGCCCTTCGTACTTCTCCTCGAGCCACTGTTTTTTGAACACCTCCTTGCCTTTCGACGTGTCGGTGCCCCACTTCTTCTTGAGCTGCGGGTTCGCGCGGGTCTCCCTGTCCATGCGGTTGCCCAGGGGCGACCTCATCGGGAAGTTGAACTCGCCCTTGGCCTTCATGAGGCGGATCAACAGGTTGCCGTAGTCGCCGCGCTTGCCTTTCAGCTCCACGACCTGCTTCTCGAGCTCCTCGATGTTCTCGCCCTCGCCGTCGTTGGCGCTGGCGCCGCCGCGAGGGCTGAAGCCGTGCTTGGAGTGGCCCCCCCACAGCGACCCCGCCTCCTGCAGCTCCCTCTGGCCGCATCGCTCCTTCAAGCTGCTCATGGCCTCGGCTGCCATGTCGGAGACCCCCGTCGCCGACAGCGACCTGCGGATGGGGAGGAAGAGAATGGGGCGGAGGAGAGGACGTGAGAAGGACGAGGACCTGGAGGAGGGGGAGGAGGAGAGGTGCCAGGATGGGGAGGAAGAGGAGGGGGGAGGCTGATGAGGATGATGAGGATGGGGATGAGGATGAGGTGGAAGGAGGATGGGGACGAGGATGAGGACGAGGATGAGGATGAGGATGATGAGGATGAGGAAGAAGAGGAGGCAGAGGATGATGAGGATGAGGATGGGGCGGGGGAGACGCGGGGGGGGGGGGGCGGTGGTGGGGGGGGGGGGGGGGGGGGGGGGGGGGGGGGGGGGGGGGGGCGAGAAGAGAAGGGGCGGGGGGCGAGCAGGAAGAGGAGGGGACGACGAGGAGGGCGATGACTAGAAGGAGGAGGGCGACGACGGCGACGGCGAGGATCAGGAGTAGGAGTAGGAGGGGGAGAAGGATGCGGAGGAGGAAGAAAAGGAGGAGGGGGAGGAGAAGGAGGAGGGGGGTCGGGCACATGGGCCCCGTTCCCCATCCCAGTCGACCCCTGACGGCGATTCTGGGGCGCGTGGAAGCCCGAGCTCATCCCGTCGTCCGCCGACGCCAGGGCCAACGAGATCCTCGCGTTCTTCTGGGCACGGCACTCCTCTGCGACCTCGTCGCGGCGGCGCGCCTTGCGCGCCGCCCTCGCCACGTCGTTCCCGGCTGCGATCCTCGCCTCCTCGGCTGCCTTCTCCTCGCGGCGGCGCGCCTTGCGCTGCTCCCGCGCCCCCCGCGCGCCCTCGGCCGCTGGGGGCGCCTCGGCCTCGGCCTCGGCTGCGATCGCCGCCGCCTCGGCGGCCCTCCGCGCGCGGCGGCGCGCCTTGCGCTGCTCCCGCGTCTCCTCCTCATCCTCCTCGGGTGCCTCTGCCTCGTCGGCGGCCGCTGGAGGCGCCTCGATCTCGGCTGCGATCGCCGCCGCCTCGGCAGCCCTCTTCTCGCGGCGGCGCGCCTTGCGCTGCCCCCGCATCTCCCCCTCATCCTCCTCGGGCGCCTCTGCCTTGTCGGCGGCCGCTGGAGGCGCCTCGATCTCGGCTGCGATCGCCGCCGCCTCGGCAGCCCTCCGCGCGCGGCGGCGCGCCTTGCGCTGCTCCCGCGTCTCCTCCTCATCCTCATCGGGCGCCTCTGCCTCGTCGGCGGCCGCTGGAGGCGCCTCGATCTCGGCGGCGATCGCCGCCGCCTCGGCAGCCCTCTTCTCGCGGCGGCGCGCCTTGCGTCTGCTGTATCTGCTCCGCAGCCCAATCTCCCCCCCCCCCCATCCTCCTCGGGCGCCTCTGCCTCGTCGGCGGCCCGCGGACTCGCCTCGATCTCGGCGGCGATCGCCGCTTCCTCGGCAGCCCTCTTCTCGCGGCTGCGTGCCTTGCGCTGCTCCCGCACCTCATTCATCCAGATCGAGCGCCTCCGAGAGGGCCCCCTCGAACGTCTCGGCACTCTCGAACGCCTCTGGCGCGCCCATCGGCCTTCTCGGCCCCGCCGCCGTCAGCTGTCGCACGAGGGTCGGTCTCGGGCGCCGTGTCAGTAGTGTGCCCACCGTCTTCGCCGTCATCATCGCGGGGCGTCGGGCTGCCGACGGGCTGGGGGTCGAACTGCCAGTCGCCCATGATGTGCCTGTCCTTGGCCGCCACCTGCGGCGTCCAGGCCGTCGTCGTCGCGGCCGCCTTCGTAGCGTCGCGGCCGCCTTCGTAGTGGCGTCGCCGTCGTCGTCGTCGTTGTCGTCGTCGGTCGCCGCCGCCGCCGCCGCCGCCGCCGTCGTCGTCGTCGTCGTCGTCGTCCGTTGACGTCGTCGTCCGTCGTCGTCGTCATCGTCGTCGTCGTCGTGCCGCTCCATCCTCACTCCTACTCGTCCCGCTCCATCCTCCATCCCCCCTCGCCCTTCATCGCCTCTCAGCTTCCCTAATCCTTCTCGTCCTCCATCCTCCATCCCCCCCCCCCCCCACCACCACCGCCGCCATCCTCCGACTCGCCCTCCATCCCCCCTCCTCCCTGGCGGGGGCCTTGAGCTCGATTCGCTGGCGCGCGAGCTCGGCGAAGGCCCGCTGGGCCTCGTGCGCCCCCTCGCCCCCGCTGGCCGCGCCGCCTGGCTGGCCAGT
>CAUYUJ010006505.1:2500-15000 GCA_963575745.1 Prorocentrum cordatum
TCGCCTCAGCGCCGCGCACATCCTAATTGCAAGAGCTTCACGGATTGAGGGTGGTTCCTTTCCAAAATGTGGCTCTCGCTGTAGATACGCGCACATTCGTTTTAAACATTTGCAAGAGTTTGACGGGTTCCCATGATCAACGTACCAAACATGGCGTTTTGGAAGAATTCAGGATTATGCGGGTGCAACATGTATAGTGGTTCGAGGTGTTGAAGTCCAAAAATGGCGTTATGGCACGATTCCGGATCGCCATAACGCAGCAGTCAGGTTGATACGTGGCATTGCAATCCCGAGAACAATGTTTTGGCATGCTTCAGGGTCTTCATACGGTTTTCTTCCATGGAGGCAGTTCCCTCACTGGAGAGAGCTTAGAGGGAGCAGATACTCTTGGAGAGGCTCCCTCTAAGCTCTCTTGGCTCAAGATCAAGAGGGGCTCAATTCTCAGAAGACCCTCCTGGCTCAAGAGTATATTTTGGCTCAAGAGAGTCTTGAGCCAAAAGATAGTCTTGGCTCAAGAGAGTATTGAGCCAAAAGATAGTATCTCTTGGCTCAAGAGAGTCTTGAGTCTTGCATCTGCTCTGACATGGAGAAAAGAGTACCTGCTCTCTCTTGTCTCAAGTATCTGCTCTCTCTTGGCTCAAGATCAAGATAGTCTTGGTGCAATGGAGCCGATGTACCGTTGGAGGGAGCTTAGAGGGAGGGTGAATTCCAATATCGTTGATGACCCTTGGGTTTACACTGGTCCTCCTCCTCCTCCTTCTCCTCATCCTCTGCCTCGTCCTCCACCTCCTCCTCCTCCTCCTCCTCCTCCTCCTCCTCCTGGCACTCCCCAGCCTTCTTTCTCCCCTCCTCCTCCTCCTCCTCCTCCCTCCTCCTCCTCCTCCTCCTCCTCCCCCGCCTCTTCTCCCCTCCGCCGCCTCCTCCTCCGCGACGTGCCGCCGTGTCTGCCTCCCTCCTCCTCCTCCCCTCCTCCACCGCCTCCTCATCTCCTCTCTTCCTCCTCCTCATCGTCCTCCTCCTCCTCCCTCCTCCCCCTCCTCCTCATCCTTCTCCTCCTCACCTCCACCTCCTCCTCCTCTTCCTCATCCTTCTCATCATCATCCTGCTCCCTTGACGTCTTTCATCCCTCATCCCTGCTCCTCCTCCTCCTCCTCCTCCTCCTCCTCCCCCTCCTCCTCATCCTCCTCTTCCTCATCATCAGCATCAGCATCAGCATCATCATCATCAGCAGCATCAGCATCAGCATCAGCATCAGCATCATCATCATCAGCAGCAGCATCATCATCAGCATCAGCATCATCGACGTCATGAGCATTAACCATATCGTCATCAGAATCAGCATCAAAATCATCATCATCAGCATCACCAGCATCATCATAATCATCATCATCATCATCATCATCATCATCATCATCATCATCGTCAGCAGCATCATCATCATCAGCAACATCATCATCAGCATCATCATCAGCAGCAGCATCGTCAGCATCATCATCATCAGCCGCATCATAATCATCAGCAGAACATCAGCATCATCAGCAGCATTGTCATCATCATCATCATCATCATCATCATCAGCATCATCAGCATCATCAGCAGCAGCAGCACCATCATTATCAGCATCATCACCAGCAGCATCATCAGCATCACCAGCATCAGCATCATGATCCTCAGCATCAGCAGCAGCATCATCATCATCTCCATCATCACCATCATCAGCATCAGCAGCATCATCAGCATCAGCATCATCATCCTCATCCTCATCATCCTCGTGCTCGACCTCATCCTCTTCCTCATCATCGTCCCTCCTCCTCCTCCTCCTCATCCTCATCCTCCTCCTCCTCCTTCTCCTCCTCCTCGTCCTTCCCCTCCCCATCAGCATCAGCATCATCATCATCAGCATCAGCATCACCATCAACAGCATCAGCATAATCATCAGCATCATTGACATCAGCAGCAGCATGGGCATCAGCATCATCATAAACATCGTCATCATCATCGTCATCATCAGCAGCAGCAACATCAGCATCATCATCATCAGCAGCATCAGTATCATCATCAGCATCAGCCCCATCAGCATCAGCAGTATCATCAGCATAATCAGCATCGTCATCAGCATCATCAGCAGCATCAGCATCATCGGCATCAGCAGCATCGTCATCATCATCATCATCATCATCATTAGCATCAGCATCATCAGCATCACCCACCGCAGCATACGCCTCGACAGCATCATCATCAGCATCAGCGTCAGCAGCATCATCGTCAGCAGTGTCAGCGTCAGCATCACCAGCAGCAGCAGCATCCTCGCCATCATCACCATAATCGTCAGCATCGGCAGCATCATCAGCATCGTCATCATCATCGTCATCATCATCAGCAGCAGCATTATTAGCATCATCGTCATCATAATCATCAGCATCATCATCAGCATCATCATCCTCATCATCGTCATCAGCATCATCATCACAATCATCGTCATCATCATCAACATCAGCATCATCATCCGCATCATCAACAGCATCAGCATCGGCATCAGCATCCTCGTCATCATCATCAGCAGCAGCAGCATCGTCATCATCAGCATCAGCATCACTGACGTCATCAGCATCATCACCAGCATCGTTGTCATCAGTATCATCATCATCAGCAGCAGCATCGTCATCATCATCAGCATCATCCTAATCGACAGCATCCTCATCAGCATCAGCATGATCATCATCAACAGCGGCAGCATCGTCATCCTCATCCTCCTCTTCATCTTCATCCTCATCCTCATTCTCATCCTCCTCCCCCGCCGCCTCCTCCTCCTTATCATCATCACCAGCATCATCATCAGCATCATCAACATCATCATCAGCAGCATCATCAACATCATCCTCATCACCATCAGCAGCATCATGGTCAGAATCATCCTCGTATCTCTCTTCCTATACATCCTCGTCCTCCTCCTCTTCATCCTCCTCCTCTTCCTCCTCCTCCTCCGCCTCCTCCGCCTCCTCCGCCTCCGCCTCCGCCTCCTCCTCCTCCTCCTGCTCCTCCTCCGCCTCCTCATCCTCCTCCTCCTCCCCCTGCCCCTCCTCCTCCTCGTCCTCCTCCCCTTCCTGTTTTTTCATTGTATTCCTCCTCCTCCTCCACCACCTCCAGCTCCTGCTCCTCCTCCTCATCATCATCATCCATTTTCTTCTCCTCCTCCTTCTCCTCCTCCTCCAACTTCTCGTCCTCCTTTGCCTCCTCCGCCTCCTCCTCCTCTCCTCCTCCTCCTCCACTCCGCTCCGACTCCGCCTCCTCCTCCTCCCCCATCTTCCTCCTCCTCCTCATTCTCCTCTTCCTCCTCTCCCCGCCTCCTCCGCCCTCCTGTCCTGATCTCCTCCTCCTCCTCCTCATTCTTCCTCTTCCTCCTTTCATCCTCTCCGCCCTCCTCCGCCTCCTCCCTCATCATCATCCTCCTCCTCCTGAACCTCCTCCTCCTCCTCCTCCTCCTCCCTCCTCCTCCTCCGCCTCCTCCTCCCCTTCCTCTCCTCCTCTCCTCCTCCTGCCTCCTCCTCCTCATCCTCCTCCGCCTCCTCCTCCTCCTTCCTCCCTCCTCCTCTTCGCCTGCACGCCTCCCACTTCCGCCTCCGCTCCACCTCCGCGTCCTCCTCGTCCTCCTCCTCCTCCTCCTCCTCCTCCTCATCCTCCTCCTCCTCCTCCTCCTCCTCCTCCTCCTCCTCCTCCTCCTCCTCCTCCTCCTCCTCCTCCTCCTGCTTCTCCTCCTCCTCCTCCTCCTACTACTCCTCATCCCGACTGTATGCTTCTCTCTCGACCACGCGTGCGCGCGCCACGCAGCCGAGCGAGCGAGCGAGCACACGAGCAGGCTTATCGGCTGCTGGACCACTGGCAGGGCATGGGTGAACAGTCAGCCTACCAACCAGACGGCCTGGAAAAGTAATGGTCCCTATCTTGGGATATGGGGAATATACGGGGAATGCGGAACAAATTCACGGGGGGGCTTGGAGAGAAGGGAGGAGGGACGGCACTATTCATCGGATAATGAATCGACTGCAGAATTGATTTACCCCCAAAGTCTACCTCAAACCGTATCAGGTTCGCAGATGTAGAAATATTAGTGGTGATTGTTGTCGTGGATTCGACGAGGACAAGCACATCTGAGGTGATTCAATTATGTAGTCGGTCTCCTACTCGAATCCACCACGAGGTGGAAGAAGACGCACGGGAGAAAGAAAGACGATGCAAGCACGGCATCGGCAGTGCAGGTCCGACCCAGATGTCGGCGGTGAGCGAGGGGGAAGTAAGAAGGAGAAGGCCCTTTCAGGTGGTGGCGGAACTTCTCAGAAGCCACTCGCGCCTTCTGAGAGGTCTTCTGCGTCCTCGGGGAAGGCTCGGAAAACTTCTCGGAAGGCCAGGGGACTTCCCCGGCGCTCCAAGAAGGCCTTCTCCTTCTCACTTCCACCCCCGGGCTCGCCGCCGAGGATGGGCACTGGCCCCCCACCCCTCCCCCCCGATTTCAGCGTTAGACCCCCCCCCGCGGGAAAGAGGTGGGGTGCGCGGGGTGGGGGGGAAGGGGGGGCGCCCGCCGCCCCATGAGTCCCAGTGGGTCCTCCTCCTCCTCCTCCTCCCTCCTCCTCCTCCTCCTCCTACTCCTACTCCGCCTCCATCCTCCTCCTCCTTCCTCCTCCTCCTTCCTCCTCCTCCTCCTCCGCCTCCTCCTCCTCCTCCTCACTCCTCCTCCTACCTCCTCCTCCTCCTCCTCCTCCGCCTGCGCCCGAGCTGCTCTCCCTTCGGGGCGGGCGGAGGCGGCCGCGAGGCCCCTGGCGGCGGCGGCGCGGAGCAGGCTCGCGCTGCGGGGGGGGGGTCTCGCTCTCGGAGTGCCGCGGCTGAGGGGTGTCAGCCCGCGCGCTCGAGCCACGGCGCGGGAGCGGCACGAGGAGAGGGGGTTGGAGGGCGGGGGAGGGCGGGGGGATGTGCGGGAGAGAGGGGGGCGCCGAGAGAGGGGGGGAGAGGGGGGGAGACGAGCGCGTTCCACTGCTCGCAAGACAACTACTCGCAAATGGCCTGGATCCCGCCGCGGGCGATTTGCGATCCATTCCATCGAGGCGAACGCATGTTTTTCCGAACGTTTGCGAATAGGCACTGTGCGAGTAGTGGAACGCGCTCGGTGAGGGGGGAGGGCGGGGGAGAGGGAAGGGGGGGAGAGGGCGGCGCGGGGGCGGCACCGGGAAGGCGGCCCGAGGAGAGTGGGGAGGGCGGGGAGAGCGGGGAGGGCGGCCCGGGAAGGGGCGAGAGTTGGGGGAGAGTCGAGCTGGCCAGGTGCGCTCGAGCCATGTCTGACAGCCTGCCCCGCCAGCCCGTCCCATCCCAGTGTGACTGCCTCCAAGACCACCCCCACCCCAACTCGAAGACCCAAATTTCGGGTTCGGGGGGGGGTACGAGTTCCCCACGTGTTTTTCGATGTTCCCTCCCCGACGCCCCCCCCACCCTCCCCACTGGGAGTGGAGGGCAAGTTGGGGCCTTCGGGTTGGGCTGGGGTGGTCTGGTGGGTGGTTGGGCTGGGGTGGTCTGGTGGGTGGTGACATTGCGCTGAGGTCCGTTCTGTATCCACCAACCGACTTCTCTGATCCCACCGGGCAGGACCAGGGGGGGAGGACGGAGGGGTGCTCATAGGGTGGTCGTTGTGCAACTGTTGACGAGAGAGAGAGAGAGGGAGAGCGAGAGAGAGATCGGCGGCGAGCGAGGGGGGGAAGTGAGAAGGAGAAGGCCTTCTCGAGAGGTGGCGGGACTTCTCTGAAGCCCTCGCGCCTTCTGAGAGGCTTTTCGTGTCTTCCAGGAAGGCTTAGAAAACGTATCAGAAGGCCGGATGACGTCCGACCCTTCTGAGAAGGCCCGCCCCTTCTCAATTCCCCTCCAGGTTCGCCGCCGAGAGAGAGAGAGAGATAGAACTGCATAAGGATGTGCACAAAGAACAAATCCGCCGACCCTGTCGGCGTGTTGAATGGGTTGTTCTTCTCGTCCGTGCCTCCTTGCCTTTCCCACCTTCTCCTCTCCTTCTCGTCCGTCTCCCCTCTCTCCTCCTCCTCCTCCTCCTCCTCCTCCTCCTCCTCCTCCTCCTCCTCCTCCTCCTCCTCCTCCTGCTCCTGCTCCTGCTCCTGCTCCTGCTCCTGCTTCCTCCTCCGTCTCTTCCTCCTTCATCGCTTCCTCCTGCGTACAGTAAACTGACTCAGAAGGTTTTTTCCCTTCCCCGGCGGGGGGGGGTCCCAGGAGGGGTCCCGGAGGGGTCCTGGGGGGGTCCCGCCGGGGGAGTTCCCATAATACCACCTCCCTCCTCCTCCTCCTCCTGGGCGTCCTTTGCCACCTTGGGGGGGCCCCGGGGGACACCCCGGAGAGGTCCTGGGGAGGTCCCAGGGGGGGTCCCGGGGGGATCCCGGGAGGGGGCCTGGGGAGGGTCCCGGGTCAGAATACCACCTCCCTCCTCCTCCTCCTGGGCGTCTTTTGCCACCTTGGGGGGGTCCCGGGGACATCCGGGAGGGGTCCTGGGGAGGTCCCGGGTCGGGGGGTCCTGCAAGGGGTTCCCGAGGCATCCTCCTCCCGGGGAGGGGGTCCCCCGTTATTGGTCCCTGCAGGACCCCATCCCAGGCACCGCCTCAAGGAGACCCAGGGTCTCCTTGGGGGTCCGCGGGGGGAGCCTGTGGGGGTTTCCTGGGGAGGTTTCGGTTCCCGGGGGGGTCCTGGGGGGTTCCCGGGAGGGTCTTGGGTGGGGGTCCTGGTCAGAATACACCTCCCTCCTCCCTCCTGAGCGTCTTTTGCCACCTTCTCCATCCCCTTTCGCTTGTTCTCCTCCTCCTCCTCCTACCGCCTCCTCCTCCTCCTCCTCCTCCATCCTCCTCCTCCTCTCCGCCTCCTCCTCCTCCTCCTCATCTCTGCCTTCCTCCTTCTCCCCTCCTCCTCCTCCCTCCTCCGCCTCCTCCTCCTCCGCCTCCTTCCTCTTCCTCCTCCTCCTCCTTCCTCCTCTCCTCCTCCTCCTCCTCCTCCTCCTCCTCACACATTTCCTCCGCCTACCCTGTCAAGTTGTCCTTCAGCTCATTCCTGTGATCACACATCCCGTCGCCATCGACGGCCAAAACCTTCAGGGTCGGCGGCACCAGCAGTAAGGCCTTCACAATAATAGAGACAGAGAGAACGAACGACAA
This sequence comes from Prorocentrum cordatum, assembly GCA_963575745.1. Taxonomy (NCBI): domain Eukaryota; class Dinophyceae; order Prorocentrales; family Prorocentraceae; genus Prorocentrum; species Prorocentrum cordatum. The sequence continues at coordinate 9,688 of CAUYUJ010006505.1, forward strand.
CAACAACAACAACAACAACAACAACAACAACAACAACAACAACAACAACAACAACAACAACAACCACCACCACCACCACCACCACCACCACCACCACCACCACCACAACAACAACAACAACAACAACAACAACAACAACAACAACAACAACAACAATAACAACCACAACCACAACCACAACAACAACAACAACAACAACAACAACAACAACAACAACAATAACAACCACAACCACAACCACAACCACAACAACAACAACAACAACAACAACAACCACAACAACAACAACAACAGCAACAGCAACAGCAACAGCAGCAACAACATAGGGGGAGAATGTTCTCTTCCAGGGGGTCTCCCAGATCGATCGCGAAGGCTTTCCAAGAAAACGCGCATGCTCTCCGCCAGACCCCATGGGACGCGAAATGTGTGCATCCACTTGCTATCATACCTCAGCTGCCAGCAACTGGGATTGCAAGTGACACGCCTCGCGTGGACTCTAGAAAGAGAGGGCTTCGAGATGAGTGAACCACGACATCACTCCAAATGCGTAAAAACACCATGGTGTATGGTCTGGACGTGCAAGGGTGTGCATGGGCGTATACCTGAGGAGCTACTCGTGGAACTTGGGTCCTCTGAACACGCCAACGACTGGAACACATCATATACGCAGCATCTGGTAAATGTCAAGCCCTTGCCACACGTCATATCTGCGACCTCCCAGTTACCGACCTCTTCGAGCGCGCCACTATTCGATCAGTCCTTGTGGAGGAGGCTCAAATTCTGTCCTCCCTCCGACTCTGAGTGACTCTTGAGCCCGCTGGAACATCTGCGCTCTGGGTAGCGGCACACCACCGTGAACCTCAATTAGCATACAGTTGCATCCGATCATCAAACCTATCCCTTTTGCCATCGCCCTCACGCTTGAACGTTGCATGCATCCACTGGGCACGCAGTGACATGAGGAGCCCGGAAAGAGGCAGTCAGAGCGCGACGACGAAGAAGACCCTGCCAAATCTTGACCGGAGACGACACCAGACAGCGTTAAAGGCTCCTGTCAAATTTTTGCGTGCGGCAGCAGCAAGACTCCACAGCTCCCAGGAGAACGCAAGGCCTGCGTTGGCCAGGCCGGACATGGGCCGACGAAGTGCTCTGCAGACGCACGGGCAGGCTCGCGCAGAGATGACGTGGGCCCTGGTCTCCCTAAACATCCGATGACTTGATTTTTTTCAATACGGGGCCCCTGGAAGCCCAGGCATTCTCCCCTGGGCAGGCCGTTCATCCCAGCCCAGCAAGGGCCCTCAGAGGCAGAAAACGACGAAGAGCCTCCGTCCTGACGTTTTCAGTACGTGATTTTCATATACACTGGATGTCTGGGTCTGGCACCGCGTGTGAACCTTTCAGTCTTGAGCGATGGCGGCTGCCCGACAGCGCGGATCCATCAACTGGGGGGCAAAAATGGGGGGGGACTGGCACGGGGGGGAAGCATCGGCCTGGAATCGGCGATTCATCGCCGATAGCGAGTCCGCACGTTCCTGGGCGAGGTGTGGCTACCAGACCCCTATCTGGGATCAACTGAAGGGGCCCTGGGACACACAAATAAATACACACAAATAACAGGATTCCCCATATTTTCCTATACTTTCTGGCTTTTTGTCTTCCCCCCCAATTCCCATATTTCCCCATTTTCCTGGGAGTCGACGATTAATTGTGTCTCTGTGTGTTTCCCCTCCTGATCAACGGGCGGTTGGGGGTAAACACATCCCCCTACAGCAAGACTTGACTGGAGAGAGCAGGCGACAGGACACAAGAACCTTCCGAACGCTGCCAAAGGAACGCAGGAGGCATGGGTCGCGAGACACAGGACGCGAGGGTACCCTTGACTTGGCAGGGTCGATCTACTATTTCGGGCCGACTGTATGCCTATCCCCAGGAAAGCCCGGAATGGAATCGGTAAGTCGAATCGGCGATCGAAATTTATCGGATCGGCGGAGATCGGCAGCCAAGTCGGGAGGAGTCGAATCGGCTGAAATCGGCTGAGTAGTAAGGCCTCGTTGAGACATCGGAATCTGCAGTCGAATCGAATCGGCATCGGAGTCCATCGAAATCGAATCAAATCGAGTCGGGGGAACCGAAACAAGCCCTGCATCCTCCCCCTTTCGGTGCCCCTGATCAACTAGGGGCCTCCTAGAAGGGGCCCGAGCAGATGGGGTCGGAGGGTCTCGCCGCATCGCCGATACATCTGCGATGCACCGTCGACGTGGGCGATGCATCGGCGCCGTCGGCGTGAAGCAAATCGGGCCCCACATCGAGCCGCATCGGCCATGCATCGGCGATACGGCGCGACCTCCGATCCCATCCAGGAGGCCTACTCCAGATTTCGTAATAAAGGGAGGGGGGTCTCATTTCGGGGGGGGGTCTCTTCCAGGCTATCTTGGAGGGCCTGAGGGGTCTGGGGACGATGCTTTGGAGGGTTCTCCCACGGGGGAGGTCTGAAATGGCTTGTCTTGGAGGGTCCAGACCCCATCCCTTTTATTACGAAATCTGGAGTAGACCAACACGGGCCCCAGCGCGGCGGGGCGTGCCGCGGACGTGCTCTGCGCCTGCGCGGTCGGCCGGCCTGTAGGCCTGCGCACGGCGGCCAGAGGTTTTGCCCATTCCTCCTCCTCCTCCTCCTCCTCCTCCTCCTCCTCCTCCTCCTCCTCCTCCTCCTCCCTCCTCCTCCTCCTCCTCCTCCCTCCTCCTCCTCACTCTCCTCCTCCTCCTCCTCCTCCTCCTCCTCCTCTCCTCCTCCTCCCCTCCTCCTCCTCCTCCTCCTCCTCCTCCTCCTCCCTCCTCCTCCTCCTCCTCCTCCTCAGGCCTACGTGCGCGGGCAGGGGCCGCCTGGCGGCGCCCACAGGGGCGCGGCGCGGAGGGGGGCGCGTCCAAGAAGGCGGCGAGGCTTCAGAGTAAGCAGGGGAGCTCTTGAAGACCTCGCCCGGCTTCCGAGGAGCCTTCCCGGAAGCCTCGGGGGCCCTCTGAGGAGGCCCCTGCCCTGTAAGAAGCCCCCCGATCCACCTCAGAAGGCCCCCCCCCTCAGCCTCGAACCTATCCCTATCCCTAAGATCGGCAAGCCCAAAGCGAAGACAATCGCAAGCATGTGTCCTCAGAAACTGAGGGAAGTCTTAAGATCGGCACCGAGGTAAGGCGATGCCAAGCATGTGAGCGTTTTCTCATTCGGCGTTTCGCGGAAGGAGGGGAGGGGGGTGGTCTGGCTCCGGACCTCTGCTTAATGCGACTGCTTGCACCAGTGTGTAATATGCGGGAGACTCCACCTGCTCGAAGCAGGCGCCCAAGACAGCCAAGATCTACTCCATGGGGGGGGACGGGGGGGGCGAGGGCCCGCGCCGATCGGCAAACCAATGGAAGACGATCGTCACAGGGATAGGGATATGGTTCGAGCTGGTAGCCCTCGCGCTACCCCCTTGCGGGCGCCGCCAAGGCAGGACGTGTCGCGGAGCGGAGGGGCAGGGACAGCGTGAGCTAAGGATGCGGGGGGCGCTGCGCGAGCGCAGGACGACGGCAGCGAACCAGCCGTATAGCCAGCAGATGGCCGACCCCCCTTCCCGAGGCAGCAGGGCCGTTTACAGGATGGGGGACTTTCAACATGCCTCGAGTTGGTTCCAGGGGTCCTTCCTCGAGCCGTCTTGGGGGTACCTTGGGCCACTGTAAAGACAGCCCAAGATCCCCCAAACGTATATGTATGTGTTTCTTATAGATACACACATCTATGTGTCGATATACAGATACATAAAACGATTGCCGGTTTATGTGTATATGTGTGTATGCTACCCCCCCTCCCCGCCCCCTGAAGGACTGACCTTCTCCCTTTTCCGAAGACCCCATACCACATCATACCTTCTTTCTCTTCTCTTTCCCCCAGATTGAATAAAGTTCTATCGAATTTGAACAGGGGTTCAACGATGATTTTCATCGCAATGGGGCAGCCCCCAAATGCAGAAGTTCCCTTGGATTGATATAAGGATCCAATTGGGATTCCACAAGGATGGAGCAGACACAAGATTTCGGAAGATTTAACTGGATTTGAACCAGAGCGGAACAGGAAGTGTAGAGGAATTGCGCAAATCCCATGTTTCGATAATTCCAATTGGATTTGAATGAGTTCAACTTGGGATCCGATAGGAAAGCAACAAACACCAGAGTCAAATGACTATCAGCGGATTTCAAATAACATCGAAGAGGTATTCAAACATGCTATTAAACCGACTGCGCCCCTCACGGGGATCGTGAAAATCAGGGTGGAATCTGCTTGAACTGTTGAAAAAAATCGCTGGCCCAACGGGCTGGAGGCGTGCTAAGATCTCCGGTAACTACTTAACAATATTTCTAGTTCGCGCGCGCGGGGCGGCCCCTGGGGGGCCCCGGACGAAAAGTACCCCGGCAGATCCCTGGTTGGGTCCCGGGCGATCCCTGGGGGGGGAGGCTATTTTTCGCCACCCCTCACGAGGATCGTGGCCTCCGAGGGGGGGCTGCAATCGACCACCCCCCCCCGCCCCAACGGCCCCCCAAGAGCCCCCCAAGAGGCCCCAGGGGAACCCAATACGCCGCCAAGGAGCCCCAAGACGCTCCCGGGAAGCCCCCAAGAAGCCCCCAAGACGGCCCCAAGAAGTCCCAAATAGCGCTCCAGGGCCGGCGGAATGAGCGAAGCGATTAATAATACACTCCTTACGAATTTCGTGGGTGTCATGACCAAGACATACTAAAACTTGAACGCGCCATTCACAAGGATCGGAGAAGTCAGATCTCAGAACACAATGGTATAGAACTAATTCGCAACACCAAATGCAACCCGCACAGGTTTCGCCGATCCAATGACCAAAAGCAATGTGTTTCGAATATGTTCGAATACCGAATGCGACTCTCACAAGTCGCCTCTGTCTCGAGTAAGATGACAAAAATGTTTTGTTCTTGGAGAACGCAGCCCTCACAGCAATCGGAAAGGACAGACAACGAAAACACAAGATGCTTGAATATTGTGTTAACTCTGGTGACTTGGTCCCTCGACTCGCGCTGGAGCTTCCACAATTTCCCCAGGTTTATCTGGACATCTCTGGATGTACCTCCACGCATCCAGATTTGCGCCGATCTATCTAGATTAGGGGACCAAAAACGGCATAAACATAAGCGTTTGACGGTCCACGCGGATCTCTTAGATCTGCGCTAAGCCTCCTCTATGGCGCGCTGAGCGCGCCAGGTACGGCGCCAGAGCAGCCGCCAGAGGGGGCCCACCGCAGATCCAAGAAGTCCGCAAGGAGC
>CAUYUJ010006505.1:20000-40000 GCA_963575745.1 Prorocentrum cordatum
GCCGAAGTCTGACACTGAAAACCACGTGCTCGAGGCCTGTCCGAGAATCATGAACAAGGGGCATCACTCGACCGACGCTCTGGTACTCCAGACTCCGCCCCGCTAGGTGTTTAGCACCTTGATGGTCTCCAGGCCACTCAGCAGCCTCACGTGCCACCGCTCGCAGCCGGAGTCGAAGCACACAAGCCTCTGGGCGACACAGATGCCCGAAGCACAGAAAGAGCAACAGGGTATACAGTAGGAGCTCGACCACAAGAAACCTTCCACAAGAAACCCAACCCTGAGACATCAGGACGTCCACTAATTCTTGGTGAGGACCGTCACGGTTTCCATAGCGAGACCATCGAAACCCACGTAACCCAGGGCACCCTGGAGGCAAGCAGGCCACTGTAAGAATGCACGGCCGTGAGCGAACTTGCATCGCCTTCCCGCAACGAGAGGAACCACCCACATGGCCACCAACGGAAGATCGGCGCGTGTGAGGGGGAAGTTCAGGGTCCGTTGTCCCTGGGTGTTCCTGAGAGACGATCTTTCATTCGAATTGCTCTTTCATTCCTGGAGGCTCTCCTGAGACCCTCTTTAGCGCACCTGGCTCGTCAACTCGAGGTGAATCGAGCCAGGTCGCAATCGAAGTCGTAATTGAGTCGAAGAGAAATCCCTTCCCTTTGATCCTGTCCCCACCCGGGGAGTGGGGGCCTGGTGGGGTCCCAGGGGGGGTCCTGGAGGGGGCCTTCGGCAAATCAGGTCCAAGACATTCCAAGAAGGGCTCAAAATCGTTCTGAGTCGCGGAAAGATTGTTCCAAGACGCCCAAGATGGCCTCCAAACGGCCCACGACGACTCCAAGACGCCCCAAGAGGCCTCCAAGAGTAATCCTAAGAGGGCCCCAAGAGGAGAAAAAAAAAAAAAAAAAAAAAAAAAACTCCCCGACGCTCCAAGAAGGCCCAAGAGGCTCCAAAGATCGCCTCAAGACGGCCTGCGAGGCCGTCGACAGGGCGCCGAGACGGCCCAAAAGGCCTCCAAGATGGCCCTGGAGGCCTCCAAGACGGCCCAAGACAGCACCCAAGAGGGGCCCCAGAGGGCGAACACGAACCGACATGCCGAGCTCACCGCCCCAAGAGGCTCCCGGGCGGCCCCCAGGAAGCGCCAAGACGCTCCGAAGACGCTCCCCAGAAGCCTCCCAACTGTCTCCGGAGGCCCCCGACAGCCCTCCGAAGAGACCCCAAGAGGCATCCATGAGGATTCTGACCCACTACCCAGGCATGGTGGCGGGATGGGCCGCAGGCCACTAGATCCGCCGCCCCGTGGTCTCGCCACAGGGGTGCCCGCGTGCTAGATTCTACTGGTTTGGTTTGGGTTCTTTTTCAAAAGCACTCCCCCTGGGGCTTCGGCCCGTCCCGCCATTCCAAGGGGGCCAAGATGGCCCAAGCTGGCCTCCAGGTTCGCCCAAGATGGTCCAAGATGGCCTCCAAGACGGCCTAAGAGGGTCCAAAATGGCCTCCAAGACGGCCCAAGAACCCTTTAGGACGGCCCAAGATGGCCTCAAGATGGCCCAAGACGGCCTATGAGGCCCCCAAGAGGCCTACAAGACGGCCCAAGAGGCCTCCAAGAGGGCCTCCAGGAAGGCCCCGAAGAGGCCAAAATCATTGAGTCCCCATCAGTCGTTGAAAGATTTTAGCATTTGCTTCTTTTCGGCACCCCGACGGCCCGAGACGGCCCCAGAGCACCCAAAGATCGACCCAAGATCGCCCAAGAGACCTCCAAGATGGCCCCAGATGGGCCCAAGAGGCCCCCAAGACGGCCCCAAGAGGGCCCCAAGACGGCCCAAGAGGCCTCCAAGACAGCCCAAAATGGCCTCCAAGACGGCACTGGAGCACCCCAAGAGGACCCCAAGTCGGCCCAGAGAGGCCCTCAAAACGGCTTCCGACGGCGTCCGACGAGCCAGGACGCCATCAAGACGGCACAAGATGGCTCAAAGATGGCCCAAGACGGAACAAGAGGCCCACAGGAGGCCTCCAAGATGGTCCAAGAGGCCCCCAAGAGGGCCTCCAGGAAGGCCCGAAGAGGCCAAAACCATTGATTCCCCATCGGTCTTTGCAAGATTTTAGCATTTGCTTCTTCTCGGCATCCCGACGGCCCGAGACGGCCCCAGAGCACCCAAATATCGGCCCAAGATCGCCCAAGAGACCTCCAAAATGGCCCCAGACGGCCCCAAGAGGCCCCCAAGACGGCCCAAGAGGCCTCCAAGACGGCCCAAGATGGCCTCCAAGACGGCCCTGGAGCACCCCAAGAGGGCCCCAAGTCGGCCCAGAGAGGCCCCCCAGACGGCTTCCGACGCTTCAGACGGGCCAGGAATGCCCTAAAATTGCCGAAGAAGCCCCCGAGAAGCCCCCGAGAAGCCCCCAAAGCTAAAGGCCCCCAAGAGGCCCAAGGAGGCCCCCCAGATGCCTCCAAGAAGCCCCCAGGAAGCTCCCCAGGAGGCCCCAAGAGTAGATGCCCCCTCCTCCTCCTCCTCCTCCTCCTCCTCCTCCTCCTCCTCCTCCTCCTCCTCCTGATCTTCCCCGCCATCCTCCCCAGAGTGTTCTCCGAAGGGTTTCTGCAACGGCCGGAGGAACACCTGGCCCGATAGCTTGGCAGAGCTCTTGCCACAACGCTCGGCCGCATGGGCAATTCCAAAAGGCAGGGGGCAGCGGTGATTCGCCGTAGGCGTCCGCCGCCCCCTGTTGATTTACCACATGGGTGCTCGGCGTGCTAGATCCTATACGGCCTGGCTGGGGCTCTTTTTCCAAAAGAGCACACCCTGGGACTTCGGCCCAGCGCGCCGGCCCCCCGACGGGACCGGAAACAACGTCAACGTCGTCCTGAACAAATCCCCCAAGACGGCCCCAAGATGGCCTCAAAGAGGGCAAGATGGCTCAAGATGGCCTCCAAGATGCCTCCAAGACGGCCCAGATGGCCCCAAGAGACCCGAACATGGCCCCAAGATGCACCCCAGACGGCCCAAGATGGCCTCAAGATGGCCTACGACGGCCTAAAAGGTCCGCAAGAGGCCCCCAAGAGGTCGACAAGACGGCCAAGAGGCCCCCAAGAGAGCCTCCAGGAAGGCCCGAAGAGGCCAAAATCATTGATTCCCCATCGGTCTTGGTAAGATTCTAACATTTGCTTCTTTTCGGCCTCCCAACGGCCCGAGACGGCCCCAGAGCACCCAAAGATCGACCCAAGATCGCCCAGACCTCCAAAATGGCCCCAGATGGGCCCAAGAGGCCCCCAAGACGGCCCCAAGAGGGCCCCAAGACGGCCCAAGAGGCCTCCAAGACGGCCCAAGATGGCCTCCAAGACGGCCCTGGAGCACCCCAAGAGGGCCCCAAGTCGGCCCAGAGAGGCCCCCCAGACGGCTTCCGACGCTTCAGACGGGCCAGGAATGCCAAAAAAATGCCGAAGAAGCCTCCGAGAAGCCCCCAAAGCTCAAGGCCCCAAAGAGGCCCAAGGAGGCCCCCAAGATGCCTCCAAGAGGCGCCCAGGAAGCTCCCCAGGAGGCCCCAAGAGTGCCCCCAGAGGCTGGCTCCCAAGATACCCCCTCCTCCTCCTCCCCCTCCTCCTCCTCCTCTTCTTCTTGTTATTATTAGTAGTAGTATTCTAATCATTTGTGTTTTCATTAATCTTAGCATTATTATCAATATGTTTCTTCTGAGTATTACTAAAAGTTTCTTATCATTCTTCATAATATTAAAAGTATGTGTGTTGTGATGCTCCTTCTTATTATTGCTGGTATTAATATTCGTTGCAGTATTACTAGTAGTGTTAGTATTATTGGTATTCGGTTGTTAGTCTGCTTCGCATTGTTATCAGTATTAGTGTTGTTCGTCTCTTATTATGCTTAGTATTACTATGTTATGTATTATTCTTCTTGTTGTTACTATTAATGTTCTTATTCACATTGTTCTTGTTAGTATTCATAGTATCGTTACTGCTATTATACATCATCATTATCATCATCATCATCATCATCATCATCATCATCATCATCGTCATCCTCCTCCTCATCAACATCATCGTCGTCCTCCTCCTCCGCCTCATCCTCCTCATCTTCCCGCCATCCTCCCCCAAGTGTTCCCTGGAGGGACCGAGCCCCCACGGCGATACACCCCAAACGAACAGCAAGCAATCTGGTAAACAACCGAAAACGAAAGCACTAGACGGCAACCCATCCGAAGCTAGGGCTATTATGAACCCTCGTGCAAGCTGTACCCCCTGCTCATTCTCTTCCTCCTCTTCCCCCTCCTCCTCCCCCTCCTCCTCCTCCTCCTCCTCCTCCTCCTGCTCCTGCTCCTCCTCTTCATCATAATCAACAGCACCATCATCATCAGCAGCACCACAACCACAACCAGCAGCAGCGTCATCATCATCACCATCACCACCACCACCACCACCACCGTCATCATCACCATCATCAGCAACAACAGCAGTAACAACAACATAATCAACAGCATCAGCATCGTAGTCAGTCTCATCAGCAGCATCATCAAGTCCATCGTCATCAGCATCATCAGAATCAGCCTCATCTCCATCATCAGCATCATCAACATTGCCAGCATCATCATCAGAATCAGCAGCAGCATCATCATCAGGAGCAGCATCATCATCAGCACCATCACCATCATCATCAGCAGCATGATCACAATCATCATCATCATCATCAACAACATCAACATCATCATCAGCAGCAGCATCATCCTCAGCAGCAGCAGCATCATCATCATCATCAGCAGCAGCAGCAGCATCAAATATGCGAGTATTGCCCTTGTACGCACTCAACCAGCCTCTGCACCACACCCGGCCGGGTGGAACATCTCTCGTGGTGTAAGCTGGAGGGCTCCCGGCCTCGTCAGGACAGTGCATCGTTTCGTTGTTGACCAAGCAGCTCTCGTGCAGTACCATCTTCATAGCGCGCAAGCATCATCCAATTCTCAAAGAAATGCCCCCCGTGGCAAAATTGTCTTCTTAAAGTTGGTTATGGTGCCGCCACGGTCGCCTGCCTGTGCTCCCGTCCGTGCCCGGGTCACGGGGCAAGGGTCGTACTTCATCATCCGCTTGGGCATGCTGATTATCATCATCATCATCATCATCATCATCATCATCATCATCATCATCATCATCATCATCGTCGTCATCATCATCATCATCATCATCATCATCATCATCATCATCATCATCAGGATCAGCATCAGCATCAGCATCAGCATCAGCATCATCAGTATCAGCATCAGCATCAGCATCAGCATCAGCATCATCAGCATCATCATCAACATCATCATCATCATCATCATCAACATCACCATCATCATCATCATCATCATCACCACCACCACCACCACCACCATCATCATCATCATCATCATCATCCGCCTCGTCATCGTCATCCACCTCCCCCTCCTCTCTCCTCGCGGCTCGGGCGAGCCGCGCCTCCAGCGTCCCTGTGTCGCAGTCAGAGAAGGGCAGAAATCGCACTTTTTGCTACGTTTCGCCCATTGCGGAAAAGCTGTACAACGCCAGTACTGCACAAGGCTTCGCGCATGGCAAACGTGACTTAGCACGCCTGGCCCCTGCGCGCAGCATGAGCGTCGGGAAGACTGGCCTAGCCATGGCACCCTGCCGCTGCGTAGCTGCTTGCATCTCTGCTGATTTGGCGGATTGTAAGCCCATGGCTGCGCTCCTGAACGGCCAATGCTGCATGTCGCTTCGGCCTACTCATAACTCTGCTGTCACGTTCCGAGCCTGGCTCGTGCCAATGTTGAGCTTTAGGTTGAGATCATCGGGTGCGACGAAGAGGTGAGCAGTTCCCGATGCAAGGTTGCGTGTATCCGTGTTCCTGCTGCTCAACTGGTGCCGGAGGGTGTAGAGGTCTATTCGCGTGCTCACATCGGGGACAGTCTGGTTGAGACCCGTCATGAAGGCGTTGGCGTCGCCCGCTAGCTGCAAGCCATCGGCTTCTCCCTGTTTCTGTGATTGAATCCGCAGGTTTTCTGCCTGTGTCTCGATGAGCTCGGTCCTCTGTTTTGCAAGCTGGATCTCTGCAACGAGTGCGGCGGCCGCCACCTCGTTCTCGCTCGCCTGCATAGTCAACTTGTTGATCTTGTTAGTAGACTCCTGGATGATGGCCTGAAGGATCACGGCCGTCTCTGGGTCCACACAGTCGAATTTCGTCACCTCCATGCTCTGCAGTTCGACGCCGCGCTCCGCATAGAAGCTGTCCGCCGCCTGCGTGCCGAACGCCTCCATGACGACGCTGTCGATTCCTGACATAAACGTTTGCAGCGTGACCTTGCTGACAGCCTGGATGAGAGAGCTTCGGGCATGGTGCCAGACGTCGCCTTCGGGGTCGGCAGTTGCGGCGATTGTCATGGACAGGTTCTTGACTCGCCAGAAGATCGTGCCGTCGAGTATGAGTTTGACGCTGTCGCTCGTGCGCACCTCGTAGGCGAAGTACATCATCCTCGAGCGCATGTCGACCTTCGTCGCAGCATCGTGGTCCATGGCCTGCTGGTCTGCAACTTGACTGTTGGTATTGCTCGTGTTCTGCTGATCTGGAACCTGAGTGTTGGCATCATGATCTGGAGGTGTCGAGAAGTCTGACCAATGCATCTCAACAAGCTCGTGGTACGGTGGCAGGAAGAACGCTGAACCCGTGCCATCGCCTTCCGCCCCACTGTGAATAGTAAGCTGCCCACTCGCATCCCGAACGACCATGGACTCGTATGGGAGGACGTGGAGAAGGTGCCTCTCCTCCATGACCTCCTCGTCGGCAGTCGGGGTGTAGACCCCAGCCTCAGCGACAAGCCTCTGCGTCCCAGTCTGCTTGTCCCGGACGAGAAGGGCAGTCTCCGCATCTAAGAAATACACCTGCTGCACCCCCGCAGGAGCAATCTCGGTGGGTTCAGGGACCACGGCCTGCGGGCCCAGCAAGACCCGCTGCGCCCCGCCCGCCTCGTCTACCAGGCGGACGTACTGTCCCTTGAGAAGCACGAAGGTGTCCTTCACCTCGACCAGTACATCGTAAGGTCCGAGGAATAGAAATTGAGGGCCAAGCTCATTGTGTGAGAGACCCGTCTGAATGTTCTTCACCACTGCGTATTGCTGCGGATCCAACAGCGTTCCCGAGCGGATCACCTTCTCGCGGTGTGTGATGATGCAGCCACTCCAGGGCCCGTTCTGCACCCAGTAGCCGGTCGGGTCCTTCACAAGCAGCTGTTGCTGAGGATCCAAGTCGTGAATGGAAGCCAGCGCTACAATGGACATTATAAAGCAAGGCAGGAGTGCGCACGTTAAGGGAATGCACAACTTAGGCCTCTTAAGTTGTTCGCACGCTGCTGCTGTTGCTCTCTCGACATCCCAGTGATCCATCTCGAAGTCCTGGTCCAGGTGCCTTCCCTCCCAGAGTTGCTCAAGCCCGAGGCTTGCTGGGCCAAAGCTGCGGACCCACCTGCCCATACGCCCTGAAGAATTAGCCTGGCGAAGGACCCCCCAACCATCTGAAGTTGTGAGTACCGCAATTGTGAACATTTTCTTCGGTGCCGCTCCCTATGGGGCCACGACCCCCGTGAGGGGTGTGCCGACATGGGCGTGGGCGGCGCATGCGGGCGGTGGCACTGGGGCCATCGGTGGAGCTCCCTATGGGGCCACGAAACGTGTGAGGGGTGTGCCGAAGTGTGTGTGGCTGACGCATGCGGGCGGTGGCGTTGAGGCCTTCGGTGCAGCTCCCTACGGGGCCATGAAACGTGTGAGGGGTGTGCCGAAGTGGGTGTGGTTGACGCATGCGGGCGGTGGCACTCGGGCCTTCGGCGCAGCTCCCTACGTGGACATGAGACGTGTGAGAGGTGTGCCGAAGTAGGCGTGGCTGGCGCATGCGGGCGGTGGCTCTGGGGCCTTCTTTGGAGCTCCCTACAAGAAACGTGTGAGGGGTGTGCCGAATTGGGTGTGGCTGACGCATGCGGGCGGTGGCACTGGGACCTTCGGTGGAGCCCCCATACAGGGCCACGGATCTCGTCAGGGGGGTGCCAGATTGGGTGTGGCTGACGCATGCGGGCGGCAGCACTGGTGCCTTCGGTGGAGCTACCTATGTGGCCACGAAACGTGTGAGGGGTGTGCCGAAGTGTGCGTGTGTGTGGCTAACGCATGCGGGCAGTGGCAGTGTGGCCTTCGGTGGGGCTCCCTGTGGGGCCACGAAACGTGAGAGGGGTGTGCCGAAGTCGGCGTGGCTGACGCATGCGGGCGGTGGCACTGGTGCCTTCGGTGGGGCTGCATGTGGGGCCACGAAACGTGCGAGGGGTGTGCCGAAGTGGGTGTGGCTGACGCATGCGGGCGGTGGCACTGGGGCCTTCGGTGGAGCTCCCTATGGGGCCACGGAGCGGTTCAGGGGTGTGCCGAAGTGGGCGTGGCTGACGCATGCGGGCGGTGGCACTGGCGCCTTCTGTGGAGCTCCCTACGGGGCCACGAAAAGTGTGAGTGGTGTGCCGAAGTGGGTGTGGCTGACGCATGCGGGCGGTGGCTCTAGGGCCTCCAGTGGAGCTCCCTATGGGGTCACGGAACGTGTCAGGGCTGTGCCGACTTGGGTGTGGCTGACGCATGCGGGCGGTGGCGTTGAGGCCTTCGGTGCAGCTCCCCACGGGGCCATGAAACGTGTGAGGGGTGTGCCGAAGTGGGTGTGGCTGACGTATGCGGGCGGTGGCACTGGGGCCTTCAGTGGAGCACCCTATGAGGCCACGAAACGTGTCAAGGGTGTGCCGAATTGGGTGTGGCTGGCGCATGCGGGCGGTGGCACTGGGGCCTTTGGTGGGGCTCCCTAAGGGGCCACGAAGTGTGTGAGGGGTGTGCCGAATTAGGTGTTACGCTTGCGGGCGGTGGCACTGGTGCCTTCGGTGGATCTCCCTATGGGGCCACGAAACGTGTCAAGGGTGTGCCGAATTGGGTGTGGCTGGCGCATGCGGGCGGTGGCACTGGGGCCTTTGGTGGGGCTCCATATGGGGCCACGAAACGTGTGAGGGGTGTGCCGAAGTGGGTGTGGCTGACGCATGCGGGCGGTGGCACTGGTGCCTTCGGTGGATCTCCCTATGGGGCCACGAAACGTGTCAAGGGTGTGCCGAATTGGGTGTGGCTGGCGCATGCGGGCGGTGGCACTGGGGCCTTTGGTGGGGCTCCATATGGGGCCACGAAACGTGTGAGGGGTGTGCCGAAGTGGGTGTGGCTGACGCATGCGGGCGGTGGCACTGGGGCCTTCGGTGCAGCTCCCTACGGGGCCATGAAAAGTGTGAGGGGTATGCCGAAGTGGGTGTGGCTGACGCATGCGGGCGGTGGCACTGGCGCCTTCGGTGGAGCTCCCGATGGGGCCACGAAACGCTGCACTGGGTGGGTGAAACGCAGGGGGGGAAGGAGTAGGGGGAGGAGGGGGAGGAGGAGGAGAGAGGAGGAAGGAAAGAGGGGGGGAGGAGGGAGGGAGGGAACGCGGGGACCGTCTCTTCAAAACGAGGACCCAACACCACAGGATGGTTGGGAAAAAATCTCGCACAGCATCCCACTAGCATCAGCTTCACAAATATCGTGAGAACCCCAAAACACTTCGCGGGATTGGCCTCGCATTTGGAACAGCACTCGGAATTGGGCACGGAACGGGCCTCGGACTAAAAATCCACCGACGACCCATTTCAAAGTGCTTGTTCTTTTGTGTGTTCGACACCCCTCCAAAACAACTTCTAGGGCGTTGCTTTTGAGGAGGAGCGGTGCGGTCCTCTGGTCCCTTAGGGACCTTCCAACAAACACACACACACACAGACACACAAAGATGCGTGTGTGTGTGTGTGTGTGAGGGAAACGCGGGTGTTCGGAGGGCCCTCCCCAGGATCTAAAAAAAGCGACTCTTAAGGGAGGGGGGGCTCTTTGCTTTTTGTGAGTTCCCCGCCCCCCCTCTTGAACCCACACAAAGAAAAACTCGTTCAGAGAGTCGTTTCAGAAAGGTTTTTGGGGGGGCGGTTCTCCCAGGCTCCCTGGAAATCCCCCCTCCCTCAAGACGGAGAGATACAAGGGGCTTGCCTTGCTGGGCGAAGGGGAACCTCGGGAAGTCGCCCATCCTCACCATGCGGGTTGACTGTGCTGCGAACGCGTTTAAGAAACGGTGCTGCGTTGTAGACGCAGAGTGTGTCGGGGGGATGCGGAGTACTACGCGTGTGCGTTGGAGGCGAGAGCTGTGGAATACTGGGCATCGCACTGGAGACGGCCTTTCTGAAGTGCTGCGCGTTGCTTTGGAGACGTCGGGTGTGAACCGACTGGTGCGGCGGGCGGTGCGGGCGGGGCGGGGGGCGGGCGGCGGCGGCAGGCGGCGGGCGCGCTCGAGTTTTCGCGCAACTCCCAAGAGAGCCGTCCTGGCGACGGAGGCCGCAAAGTGCTGGGGCGCGCTGGAGCCGGGAGCTGCGGAGCACCGGGTGCTGCGCGGGAGGCGGAGGCTGCGGCATACGGGGCTGTCGTGGTGGAGATGGAGGCTGCGGAGTACTCGGCGCGGCGTTCGAGAAGCCGGCGGGGCGGGCGGGCGGGGGGGGCCGGCGAACCTCCCCCAAACCCTCCACCAAAAAAAGCAAACAAAAAAAAAACTAACTCAAGGAGGGGGTCCGGGGCGGTTCCTGGAAAGTCCAGGGGACCTTTCGGCCCCCCCGCCCCCCCCTTACAAAATAAAGTTTTGGGGCGGCCCCAAATCGCCCCCCGCCCCCCTATCGCCCCTCAGAAAAGACTGGAGGGGTGGGCGAGGGGCAGTTGAACGCGTTTACTCGGGAGCCCGAAGGAACCTCGCCCCGCCCCCCCCCCCTCCCCCCCAAAAAACACTGTTCGGGGAGGTTCTCGTGGGGGGGGGGGCAGAAAAACCACCCTGGGGAGAAAAAACCTTGATGGCTGTTTTTTGCAGGGAGGGGCCTCGAGTCTGGGTGAAAACCTCCAAGATCCCACCCCCCACCCCCCCAGGAAAAAAATATATAATAGTTCTCGAAGGTTCGCTAGGGGGGAACCTTGAAGCGTGTTTGGGGAGCCTGGGACCCCCCCAAAAAGAAATTCACGCAAAAAACACTGAAGGATAATTTAGGTGTGATCTTCTAAGGATCCCTGGAGGACGGAGGGTTTTCGGGAGGAGCCCTGGGGGGGGCCTGAGAACCTCCCAAAAAACACCGTGAAAAATACGAGTGGGGTGGGAACAAAGTGGGACGCAAACAGAGGCGCAATAGCTCGAAATAATCAAGTGTCCCAGGCCAATAAACTCGCCTGCTTTCGCGAGCGTTGCAGTTCGGACGCAATCCTCGAAAATAATTGCGCGGCGCGTTGACCATCAAGGCCACGGCGTTGACGGGCGCGTCGCCCCTATGTTTCAAAATCGGCCCACCCATTATGGGCCATCCTTTCGCGCCCGACATCGCCGCACAAACAAGTTGCACATTTGTTTTAAGCTGCCCAAGACGTTTCTGAAAAGGGAATCCTCCCCAGCGCCCCGCGCTGGAGCTGACATCGTTGGCGCCTTGGGGTCGGGGCGCGTGGCCCGACCAGCGCGCGATGCGTCGCACTGGCCAGCCGCCGCAAGGTCGCAACTAAGCTTGGGCCAGTGCCGAGGCCGACGCCGATCCTGAGGCCCAGGCAATTTTTGTTTTGAACAACAACAAAAAAAACAAACGAAGCGGCGGATGACACCACGGAGGCTGAGGCCGAGACGCGGAGCACGGCCGGGGCCAGGGCTGGGGCCCAAGGCGAGGCTGGACGCTGGCATTCGGGCCGGGGCCACGGTGGTGAGGCCGGGGTTGGCGCCGAGGTGCAGCGGCGCTGGGGCCCATCCGCGCGAGTGGCGCACGGGGCGCGGCTGGGGCCAGGGGCAGAGCTCGGGCACTGCTGAGCGCTGAAGCCGGCGTGGTCGCAGCGGGAATGTGGCGCTGGGGCGTGAAGCCACGCGGAGTGAGATCCCCGAGCTGGGGCTCCGGCTCGGGGTGGGCCGAGGGCGGGGATAGGTCTGAGCACGTCCAACCCAGACATCCTGGCGTCTCGAAAAAATCGAAGCTGAAGGGGCACCTGGGGAATACAGAGAGACCCCCCGAAACACTGAAAGAATCCTTCCCGTTTACTTTTTCGGGGGGTCCTGGTGAGTCCGGGGACCCCCCCAAAAAAAATGCGAAAGGGAGCTTTCAATATACTTTCTCACGGGCCTGGGCGAATCCCCCACCCCCCCTTCAAAAAAAAAACATTGGGGGTTGTTATTGGGCTTTCTCCCTGAGGTTTTGGGGGCGGTCCTGGGTCGAGAGCAACCCCCCACCCCCCCACCCCAAAACAAAAAACTTGAGGGGGAGTGGGAAGGTTGTCTCGGTAGCCTGAAAGAACATCCCAAGCCCTGAACCCCCCCGAAAAACTAACTCAATGGGGGAGTCGAGGGGGGGTTGGGGCGGTCGTGGGGGGTCCAGAAGAACCCTTTTAAAACAGATATATCTTTACAAAAGCTGAATAATGTTGTTGTGTTCCTCGGAGGCAAGGGAGAGCCCCCCAAAAGAAAACAACTCTAGGTTTTTGGATGGTTTCTCAAGCATCGGGGGAACCCCTATTCCCTCCCGCCAACAAAAAAAGCAAACACATTCGATGAGGGTTTTCGGGCGAGGTCCGTGGGGGGCCGGAAACCCCTCCACCCCGAACAAATAACAACACCTGAGGGCGGAGTTTGGAGCGCTTCCTGGGGAGCCTGGGTAACTCTCCAAAAGGAAAACCGGCAGAACCCGAAATAAAACCTCGGGGGGATCTCGGGAGCCCGGAAGAGATCCCCCGGCCCCCACCCAGTCCGCCCACCCTCCACATTGTTTGATTTTTGTTGCAAATGGGGGGGGCATCGAGAGAACCCCACAAAACCAATTATCCCGGCAAAGCAACCTAACAGCGATGTGTAGAAGCATATCTGAAAGCATTCCCCTTAAGATTCAGATGAAAATCCAGTTGTAGAATTATGCTGTTCTCGCAGTCGTAGTCGCATTCGCGATGACAGTCGCAGCGGCAACGGCAGTCGCAGTCACAGCCTCAGCCTCAGCCTGCCTCAGCCTCAGCCTCAGCCTGCCTCAGCCTCAGCCTGCCTCAGCCTCAGCCTCAGCCTGCTTCAGCCTCAGCCTCAGTCTGCCTTCAGCCTCGGCCTCAGCCTCAGCCTGCCTCAGCCTCAGCCTGCATCAGCCTCAGCCTCAGCCTCAGCCTGCCTCAGCATCAGCCTGCCTCAGCCTCAGCCTCAGCCTGCCTCAGCCTCAGCCTCAGCTGCTTCAGCCTCAGCCTCAGTCTGCCTTCAGCCTCGGCCTCAGCCTCAGCCTGCCTCAGCCTCAGCCTGCCTCGGCCGCAGCATCAGCCTGCCTCAGCATTCAAAATGTGGCCCAGGAATGAAATTCTGGGAACTAGAAGAACACGAAGTGGCCTACAGTTGGCTCCGGGCATCCAAAATCATGCCCAGGAATGAAATTCTGGGAACTCGAAGACACGAAGTGGCCTACAGTTGGCCCCGGGCATTCAAAATGTGGCCCAGGAATGAAATTCTGGGAACTAGAAGAACACGAAGTGGCCTACAGTTGGCTCCGGGCATTCAAAATCATGCCCAGGAATGGAGTTCTGGGAAGTCGAAGAGCACGAAGTGGCCTACGGTTGGCTCCGGGCATCCAAAATGTGGCCCGGGAATGGAGTTCTGGGAAGTCGAAGAGCACGAAGTGGCCTACAGTTGGCTCCGGGCATCCAAAATGTGGCCCGGGAATGGAGTTCTGGGAAGTCGAAGAGCACGAAGTGGCCTACAGTTGGCTCCGGGCATCCAAAATGTGGCCCGGGAATGGAGTTCTGGGAGCACCAAGAGCGATTTTGCGAGGATGTCCCAAGCGATTTCGGCTTCGGCGGCAGCCTCCCCGGGTCCCGCCCAGACCCCCCTGAGGAGTCATGATGCTCTCTTTTGAGACCACTAGAAACCTATCAGCAAGAGCTGTTAGGTAAAAATTATCCCGGCAAAGCAACCTAACAGCGATGTGTAGGAGCATATCTGGAAAGCATTCCCCTTGAGATTCACATGAGAATCCAGTTGTAGAATTCTGCTGTTCTCGCAGTCGTAGTCGCATTCGCGATGACAGTCGCAGTGGCAACGGCAGTCGCAGTCACAGCCTCAGCCTGCCTCAGCCTCAGCCTCAGCCTGCCTCAGCCTCAGCCTCAGCCTGCTTCAGCCTCAGCCTCAGTCTGCCTTCAGCCTCGGCCTCAGCCTCAGCTTGCCTCAGCCTCAGCCATCAGCCTCAGCCTCAGCCTCAGCCTGCCTCAGCATCAGCCTCAGCCTGCAGCCTCAGCCTCAGCCTGCCTCGGCCTCAGCCTCAGCCTCAGCCTGCCTCAGCCTCAGCCTCAGCCTGCCTCAGCCTCAGCCTCAGCCTCAGCCTCAGCCTGCAGCAGCCTCAGCCTCAGCCATCAGCCTCAGCCTCAGCCTCAGCCTGCCTCAGCAGCCTCAGCCTCAGCCTGCCTCTGCCTCAGCCTCAGTCTGCCTTCAGCCTCGGCCTCAGCCTCAGCCTGCCTCAGCCTCCCCTCAGCCTCAGCCTCAGCCTCAGCCTCAGCCTGCCTCAGCCTCAGCCTGCCTCAGCCTCAGCCTCAGCCTGCCTCTGCCTCAGCCTCAGCCTGCTTCAGCCTCAGCCTCAGTCTGCCTTCAGCCTCGGCCTCAGCCTCAGCCTGCCTCAGCCTCAGCCTGCAGCCTCAGCCTCAGCCTCAGCCTCAGCCTGCCTCAGCCTCAGCCTCAGCCTGCTTCAGCCTCGGCCTCAGTCTGCCTTCAGCCTCGGCCTCAGCCTCAGCCTGCCTCAGCCTCAGCCTGCTTCAGCCTGAGCCTCAGCCTCAGCCTGCCTCAGCATCAGCCTGCTTCAGCATCAGCCTCAGCCTCAGCCTGCTTCAGCCTGAGCCTCAGTCTGCCTTCAGCCTCGGCCTCAGCCTCAGCCTGCCTCAGCCTCAGCCTGCCTCAGCCTCAGCCTCAGCCTCAATCAGCATTCAAAATGTGGCCCGGGAATGGAGTTCTGGGAACTCGAAGAACACGAAGTGGCCTGCAGTTGGGTCCCGGCATTCAAAATGATGCCCAGGAATGAAATTCTGGGAACTAGAAGACCACGAAGTGGCCTACAGTTGGCTCCGGGCATTCAAAATCATGCCCAGGAATGGAGTTTTGGAAACTCGAAGAGCACGAAGTGGCCTACAGTTGGCTCCGGGCATACAAAATGTGGCCCGGGAATGGAGTTCTGGGAACTCGAAGACCACGAAGTGGCCTACAGTTGGCTCCGGGCATCCAAAATGTACGCCGGGAATGGAGTTCTGGGAACTCGAAGACCACGAAGTGGCCTACAGTTGGCTCCGGGCATCCAACATGTACGCCAGGAATGGAGTTCTACCAGCGCCAAGAGCGATTTTGCGAGGATGTCCCAGGCGATTTGGGCTTCGGCGGCAGCCGCCCCGGGTCCCGCCCCGACCCCCCTGTGGAGTCATCTGCTGCTCTCTTTTGACACCACTAGAAACCTATCAGTCTTCGCTGTTAGGTAATCACAATTATCCCGGCAAAGCAACCTAACAGCGATGTGTAGAAGCATATATGGAAACATTCCCCTTAAGATCCAGATGAGAATCCAGTTGTAGAATTCTCCTGTTCTCGCAGTCGCAGTCGCATTCGCGATGACAGTCGCAGTGGCAACGGCAGTCACAGTCACAGCCTCAGCCTCAGCCTGCCTCAGTATCAGCCTGCCTCAGCCTCAGCCTCAGCCTGCCTCAGCCTCAGCCTCAGCCTGCTTCAGCCTCAGCCTCAGCCTCAGTCTGCCTTCAGCCTCGGCCTCAGCCTCAGTCTGCCTCAGCCTCAGCCTGCATCAGCCTCAGCCTCAGCCTCAGCCTCAGCCTCAGCCTGCCTCCGCATCAGCCTGCCTCAGCCTCAGCCTCAGCCTGCCTGAGCCTCAGCCTCAGCCTGCCTCAGCCTCAGCCTCAGCCTGCCTCAGCATCAGCCTGCCTCAGCCTCAGCATCAGCCTGCCTCGGCCTCAGCCTCAGCCTGCTTCAGCCTCAGCCTCAGTCTGCCTTCAGCCGCGGCCTCAGCCTCAGCCAGCCTCAGTCTCAGCCTGCATCAGCCTCAGCCTCAGCCTCAGCCTCAGCCTCAGCCTCAGCCTGCATCAGCATCAGCCTCAGCCTCAGCGTCTGCCTCAGCCTGCCTCAGCCACAGCCACAGCTTCAGCCTCAGCCTCAGCCTCAGCCTCAGCCTGCCTCAGCCTCAGCCTGCATCAGCCTCAGCCTCAGCCTGCCTCAGCCTGCCTCAGCCTCAGCCTCAGCCTCAGCCACAGCCTGCCTCAGCCTCAGCCTCAGCCTGCCTCAGCGTCTGCCTCAGCCTGCCTCATCCTCACCCTCAGCCTCAGCCTCAGCCTCAGCCTGCCTCAGCCTGCCTCAGCCTCAGCCTGCCTCAGCCTCAGCCTGCCTCAGCCTCAGCCTCAGTCTGCCTCAGTATCAGCTTGCCTAAGCCTCAGCCTCAGCCTGCCTCAGCCTCAGCCTCAGCCTCAGCCTCAGCTTGCTTCAGCTTCAGCCTCAACCTTAGCCTCAGCCTCAACCTTTTCCTCAGCCTCAGCCTCAGCCTGCATCAGCCTCAGCCTCAGCCTCAGCCTGCCTCAGCATCAGCCTGCTTCAGCCTCAGCCTCTGCCTGCCTCAGCCTCAGCCTCAGTCTGCTTCAGCCTCAGCCTCAGTCTGCCTTCAGCCTCGGCCTCAGCCTCAGCCTGCCTCAGCAGCAGCCTGCCTCGGCCGCAGCATCAGCCTGCCTCAGCATTCAAAATGTGGCCCAGGAATGGAGTTCTGGGAACTAGAAGAACACGAAGTGGCCTACAGTTGGCCCCGGGCATTCAAAATCATGCCCAGGAATGGAGTTCTGGGAACTTGAAGAGCACGAAGTGGCCTACAGTTGGCTCCGGGCATCCAAAATGTGGCCCGGGAATGGAGTTCTGGGAAATCGAAGAGCACGAAGTGGCCTACAGTTGGCTCCGGGCATCCAAAATGTGGCCGGGAATGGAGTTCTGGGAAATCGAAGAGCACGAAGTGGCCTACAGTTGGCTCCGGGCATCCAAAATGTGGCCCGGGAATGGAGTTCTGGGAACTCGAAGACCACGAAGTGGCCTACAGTTGGCTCCGGGCATCCAAAATGTACGCCAGGAATGGAGTTCTAGCAGCGCCAAGAGCGATTTTGCGAGGATGTCCCAGGCGATTTGGGCTCCGGCGGCAGCCGCCCCGGGTCCCGCCCAGACCCCCCTGTGGAGTCATCTGCTGCTCTCTTTTGACACCACTAAAAACCTATCAGTCTTCGCTGTTAGGTAAAAAAAGCACGAGTGCCCCCCCACCAAAACACAAACACTAGAATCATGATTGAGGAGAGTTTTGATGTAGTCTTCTCGGGAGCCTGGGACAGCCCTCCCACCCCCCACAAACAAAGAAATCCCCAATGAAAGTTCAAAAAGGGTTTGGGGGAGGTTCCTGCGGGGTCTGACAGACCCCCCCCCCACAGAGAAGCATTGAGAATGGGGGGAGTCTCTGGAGACTGGGACAATCCACCCCCCCAGAAAAACAACAAACTCACCAAGGGCGGGGTCCTCAAAAGTTCGGGAGCCCAGGAGAAAAATTATCCCGGCGAAGCAACCTAACAGCGATGTGTAGAAGCATATCTGAAAGCATTCCCCTTAAGATTCAGATGAAAATCCAGTTGTAGAATTCTGCTGTTCTCGCAGTCGTAGTCGCATTCGCGATGGCAGTCGCAGCGGCAACGGCAGTCGCAGTCACAGCCTCAACCTCAGCCTGCCTCAGCCTCAGCCTCAGCCTGCCTCAGCCTCAGCCTGCCTCAGCCTCAGCCTGCCTCAGCCTCAGCCTCAGCCTGCTTCAGCCTCAGCCTCAGTCTGCCTTCAGCCTCGGCCTCAGCCCCAGCCTGCCTCAGCCTCAGCCTGCCTCAGCCTCAGCCTCAGCCTCAGCCTGCCTCAGCATCAGCCTGCCTCGGCCTCAGCCTCAGCCTGCCTCAGCCTCGGCCTCAGTCTGCTTCAGCCTCAGCCTCAGTCTGCCTTCAGCCTCGGCCTCAGCCACAGCCTGCCTCAGCCCCAGCCTGCCTCGACCGCAGCATCAGCCTGCCTCAGCATTCAAAATGTGGCCCAGGAAAGGGAGTTCTGGGAAGTCGAAGAGCACGAAGTTGCCTACAGTTGGCTCCGGGCATTCAAAATGTGGCCCGGGAATGGAGTTCTGGGGACTCGAAGACCACGAAGTGGCCTACAGTTGGCTCCGGGCATTCAAAATGTGGCCCGGGTGATGAAGTTCTGGGAACTGAAGAGCACAAGTGGCCTACAGTTGGCTCCGGGCATTCAAAATGTGGCCTGAATGGAGTTCTGGGCGCGAAGACCACGAAGTGGCCTACGTTTGGCTCCCGGCATTCAAATGTGGCCCGGGATGGAGTTCTGGGAAGTCGAAGAGCACGAAGTGGCCTACAGTTGGCTCCCGGCATTCAGAATGTGGCCCGGGAATGGAGTTCTGGGAGGTCGAAGAGCACGAAGTGTGTGACTGTTGGCTTAAAACGACTTCTGCGGCACCCTGTCCGGCACCCGCCCAGACCCCCCTGTGGAGTCATCTGCTGCTCTCTTTTTAGCCCATTAGAAACCTATCAGTCTTCGCTGTTAGGTAAATATACATAACTGGATGTGTTTGACGGGGTTCCCTGGGGCGTCCAAGAGAACCCACATACACACAACAAACACACACACAGACAAATTCGCCGGCCCAACGGGCCAGAGGCGTGCTAAGATCTCCGGTAACTTGTTAACAATATTTCTAGTTCGCGCGCGCGGAGCGGCCCCTGGGGGCCCCCGGACGAAAAGTACCCCGGCAAGGTCCCGAGAGAAGCCCGGGAGAAGCCACCAGACCACTCCAGGGGAGGGTATTTTTCGACACCCCTCACGAGGATCGTGGCCTCCGAGGGGGGAGCCGCAATCGACTACCCCCAAGAGCCCCCCAAGAGGCCCTGGGGGCCTCCAAAACGCCGCCAAGGAGCCCCAAGAGACTCCCAAGAGGTCCCCAAGAGGCCCCCAAGAGGCCCTAAAGAGGGCTCCAGGGCCGGCGGCATGAGCGAAGCGATTAAATAAACAAACAAACAAACAAACAAACAAACAAACAAGGGGTGATGTTCGATGTTTTCTAGGGGGCCTGGGACACACCCCCAAAGCAAAAACAACGATGTGTATTGATATGTATACATATTATTTATGTATATGTACACACATATGTACATATCTATACAAGTATCCCGGCAAAGCAACCTAACAGCGATGTGTAGGAGCATATCTGGAAGCATTCCCCTTAAGATTCAGATGAGAATCCAGTTGTAGAATTCTGCTGTTCTCGCAGTCGTAGTCGCATTCGCGATGACAGTCGCAGTGGCAACGGCAGTCACAGTCACAGCCTCAGCCTGCCTCAGCCTCAGCCTGCCTCAGCCTCAGCCTCAGCCTGCTTCAGCCTCAGCTTCAGTCTGCCTTCAGCCTCGGCGTCAGCCTCAGGCTGCCTCAGCCTCAGCCTGCATCAGCCTCAGCCTCAGCCTCAGCCTGCCTCAGCATCAGCCTGCCTCAGCCTCAGCCTCAGCCTGCCTCAGCCTCAGCCTCAGCCTGCTTCAGCCTCAGCCTCAGTCTGCCTTCAGCCTCGGCCTCAGCCTCAGCCTGCCTCATCCTCAGCCTGCCTCAGCCTCAGCATCAGCCTGCCTCAGCAGTCAAAGTGTGGCCCGGGAATGGAGTTCTGGGAACTGGAAGAACACGAAGTGGCTTACAGTTGGCTCCGGGCATTCAAAATCATGCCCAGGAATGGAGTTCTGGGAACTCGAAGACCACGAAGTGGCCTACAGTTGGCTCTGGGCATCCAAAATGTGGCCCGAGAATGGAGTTCTGGGAACTCGAAGACCACGAAGTGGCTTACAGTTGGCCCCG
>CAUYUJ010006505.1:50000-53196 GCA_963575745.1 Prorocentrum cordatum
TGATGATGGCGATGATGATGAGCATGATGATGATGGTGATGAAATTCATGGTACTGAAGAGCGATGCTGATGACGGCGATGATGATTGTGGTGGTTGCGATGATGATGGTGATGCTCATAGTGATGATTATATCAATGCTGGTGACGATGAAGATGCTGACGCTGCTGATGAGGATGGTGATGGCATTGATGATGGTGATGATGTTGATGATGATGCTGATCGGGATGGTGGTGATGATGGAGGTGGTGGTTATGGTGATGACGTGTTTTGATTGTGCTGCAGGTCATTGAGAATTCGTACTTGAAAACCAACAAACGGATAGGTTCCAAGAAATGTGGACGCGCTGGACAGAACTCCTCTCAGAACTCGCCACCGTAATCGACACAAGGACAGAACTCCTGTCAGAACTCGCCACCGTAGTCGAAACAATACGATGGCACGATCGCTCTGACAGGGCCGGCATGTGACTTTGAATATTGCAGACCTGTGGCACTCGTAATTGGAATGCCGAATGACTCTCATGTTAGATCATTCGATGGCTGGGTTGCACCGGCAGAGCTGCAGCCGAACGGTCTGGCTCAGAATTCGTCGCCATAGCCCTCCTCCTCGCCCTCCCCCTCGGCGGTTTCGATGCCGACCTCCTCGTAGTCTTTCTCCAGCGCAGCCAGATCCTCGCGGGCCTCTGAGAACTCGCCCTCCTCCATGCCCTCGCCGACGTACCAGTGCACGAACGCACGCTTGGAGTACATGAGGTCGAACTTGTGGTCGATGCGGGAGAATACCTCCGCGATGGCCGTGGAGTTGCTGATCATGCAGCACGCGCGCATCACCTTAGCCAAGTCACCACCAGGTACAACGGTGGGCGGCTGGTAATTGATGCCGACCTTGAACCCAGTAGGGCACCAATCAACGAACTGAATTGTGCGCTTCGTCTTGATAGTGGCAACCGATGCGTTCACGTCCTTGGGCACCACGTCGCCTCTGTACATCATGCAACAAGCCATGTACTTGCCGTGGCGGGGGTCGCATTTGACGAACATGGCCGAGGGCTCGAACACGGACATGGTGATCTCAGCCACAGAGAGCTGCTCGTGGTAGGCCTTCTCTGCAGATATCACCGGTGCGTAGCTCGAAAGCATGAAATGGATGCGCGGGTATGGCACCAGGTTCGTCTGGAACTCTGTGATGTCCACGTTGAGCGCGCCATCAAAGCGCAGCGACGCAGTAAGCGAGGATATGATCTGGGCCAAAAGCCTGTTCAAGTTCGTGTAGGTGGGGCGCTCGATGTCCAGGTTCCGCCTGCAAATATCGTACAATGCCTCGTTGTCGTACATTATAGTGACGTCGGTGTGCTCCAGCAAAGAGTGCACACACAGCACTGTGTTGTAAGGCTCCACCACCGCCGTGGCGACCTGCGGGCACGCCCACACCGTGTACGAGACTTTGGTCTTCTTGCCGTAATCCACCGACAGGCGCTCCAGCATCAGGCAGCCGAGCCCAGATCCGGTGCCTCCGCCGACGGCGTTGTAGATCATGAATCCCTGGAGCCCGGTGCAGTTGTCGGCGAGCTTCCGAATGCGGTCCAAGACCAAGTCGACGATCTCCTTGCCGATCGTGTAATGACCGCGCGCGAAGTTGTTGGCCGCGTCCTCCTTCCCAGAAATCAGCTGTTCGGGGTGGAAGAGCTGGCGGTAAGTGCCAGTGCGGACCTCGTCGACAACGGTGGGCTCAAGATCCACCATCACACAACGCGGAACGTGCTTGCCAGCACCCGTCTCCGAGAAGAATGTGTTAAAGGCGTCGTCACCCCCCCCGATTGTCTTGTCGGAGGGCATCTGCCCGTCAGGCTGGATGCCATGCTCGAGGCAGAAAAGTTCCCAGCAAGCGTTCCCGATCTGAACGCCTGCCTGCCCGATGTGGATGCAGATCGCTTCACGCATAGTGTTGAGAAAGCTGCCCGGGCTGCTGGATGGCTTAAAGGGAAGGCCGCAGAAAAAGACTACCGCAGAATGTGGCAGTCTCTCGTGTTGCTTCAGCAAAAACGGTTACAGATGCTGATGGTGAGGAGGAGAAGGAGGTTGAGGATGAGGACGAGAACGAGGATGGTGATTGTGGTGGTGATGGTGATGTCAATGGTGGCGGTAACGGTGACGGCGATGACGATTATGATAATGATTGCTTTGACTATGCTGCAGGTTCTCGTAAATTCATGCCTGACAACCGAGACACATATTGGTTCCGAGAAACGTTGGCGCGCTGGACAGAACTCATCTCAGAACTCGCCACCGTAATCGAAACAAGGACGCGGCTGTTGATGATGATGATGATGATGATGATGATGATGATGGTTCTGATGATGAGGATGATGGGGATGAGGATGATGGGGATGAGGATGAGGATGGTGGGGATGATGATGATGAGGAGGAGGAGGAGGATGGCGATGCCGATGATGATGATGATGATGATGCTGATCGGGATGGTGATCGTGATGATGGTGGTGATGCTTATGATGATGATGATAATGATGGTGATTATGATGATGGTTATGGTGGCAGTGAGGGTGATGATGCTGATGATGATGGTGGTGATGATGATGATACAGCGACGGCGATGATGATGATGATGATGATGATGGTGATGATCATGATTATAGTGATGATGACGTTGATGCTAATGATAATGATGATGGTGATGAGGATTATGACTATGATGATGTGTTGGTGGTGGTGGTGAAGATATAAAGATGACGATGTGGATGAAGATGATGATGATGGTGATCCACTGACCTTCTGCGTGTCGAAGCGTGGGCTTGTGCTGATGCTGGTGCTGATGATGATGATGATGATGATGCTGATGCTAATGCTGATGCTGATAAGAATGCTGATGGTAATACTGATGATGATGCTGATGTTGATGCTGGTAATGACGATGACGATGACGACGACGACGACGACGATGATGATGGTGATGATGCGATGGTGACGGTGGTGATTATCATTCATTGCACCGACCTTGCAGACGTGCTGCAGCGATTTCAGTCAACGCAAAATCGCGAAACGGCGAGCGAAGAACGAAGTGCATTTCACGTGGATGGTTTGTAGCCTTCATTCCTGGCCAAACATATCCGCACGAAATTCACTTCGAAATCCGGAGCGAAATTTTCCAGGACAATCCGAGCCCATCCCATCCTTTTCC
>CAUYUJ010006506.1:0-20000 GCA_963575745.1 Prorocentrum cordatum
GGTCGAGACGGCCCTTCGCCTGCGCTTGGGCGACCGTAGTGCGCGTCCACGGCGCGACACAGACGCCTGGTGCCTCTCCTTCCACGCTGCCTCAAGCGCAGCCTTGGCGCTCTGCTCCCGGTCGGTGAGGGGGGCGGTTCGTTGCTTCCCACTTGCCAGGTCCAGCAGAGTCGTGGTATCTTTGTAGTCTCTGGGGCCTGCAGAGGCACCGAGTGGGTCGTCCGCGATCTTGGCTGCCTGCTGGGCCATGCGCTGGTCCAGGTCGTCGCCCAGGTCCTGGGCGCTGGCGGCCGCAGGAGCTGCTTTGTCGCTCAGGGGGTTGGCGCCGAGATCGGCCTCATGCGCTGCCTTGTCGCGCGGCTGGGGCCTTCCAGGGCAGGCCATAACCCCCATCCCGAGGCAGGATTGCACGCGCGTCGGGAGGCCGAGCGTTCCAGATTTGGACCAGGCAGTCTGCGCAGTACCACTGGGCATTCCCGCTCTTATCCATGAAGGCGCCAATCCAGTCGGGGTAGGCTGGGAGACTGCACGCCAGGTTTCGCCGGCAGCCGGCATCATTGCGAACTCAACGACGATCCAACTAGCTCACCTCGGCCCTTCTGGCCACATGGACACTCCTCGAGACAGAGTTTCTGACACGGGCGTCATCGACGGCGTCACCCGCGCAGACGAGACCGAACGTACCGCTGCCTGCAGGAGCCTGGAGGACCACGGCACGGGTCATACTTGTAGGCCCCCCTGCGGCGCGGCCCTTCCAGCTTTGGTGCTGGACATGCGCTCTTTCGTTCGCTCCCCCACTTCTTCTCCCTCCTCCTCCTCCTGCTCCTCCTCCTCCTCCTCCTCTTCCTCGTCGTCCTCCTCCTTGTACTCCTCCTCCTGCTCCTCCTCCTCCTCCTCCTTGTCCTCCTCCTCCTTCCTCACCCCTCCCCCTTTTCATTCTCCTTTCTCTTCCTCCTCCTCCTCCTCCTCCTCCTTCTCGCTCTTCCTCCTCCTCCTCCTCCTCCCTCCTTCTCGTCCTCCTCCTGCTCCTCCTTCCCCCTTCTCCTCCTCCTCCTCCTCTTCCTCCTCCTACTCCTAGTCGGCGTTGGAGGCATAGGCAATTTGAACTCCGACGGAATGAGGGGTTTCAGTGGAACTCATTCACACGATTTCCGCCCCGTGCATTCTCCAATCCCGGTCGGGTGGGCGAGAGGGAGTAGAGGGGAAGGAGGAACGCAGAGAAGAAACAATTCCGGCAACCACTCCGATACCGTACTTGTTGCGCCCCCTTCTCGCGTAACAGGGCCGTAAGCTTGTGACGGGATGTTCTTGTGCCGCAGCTGTCCAAATGTCTATGAAGGATTGGAGTGTGACCTGGAAATGACAACAAGCCAAAGACGCAGAGAACGGATCCGCCGTACCCATGCTCGAACATGCCAGATTGCCTTGATTGCGAACAATTGGTTAATCAAGTGCCGTCGCTGGACAGAAGTTTCCAGAGGGAAGATGGGAGCCCCAGGGTTCGGAGGCAACCGGAGGGTGCCAATGAAGAACCTCGAAAACCCATGAACGACTCAGAACTTTGGGAACAGCCGCACCAGGAGTTTGGCCTTGAAGCAAGTGAGGAATGTTTTTTGGTTTTAAAAAATGACACAGGAGATAGAACATCAATTGCGCCCGTGGAACCCCATTGGCTCAGCTCTGCATTCATTTGCCCGTCGGCGAGATAAGTTGAATGACGAAAGCCACAAGGAATATGGAGGCCCCAGGTTCGGAGGCCATTGGCTTTCGCCAGTGATGAACGTCGAAATTCCACGACCACTCTGCCGGAGGACAACAGTCATAGGCTGCCGCACTGCAGAGAAAAGCAGGCGACAAAGAGGGAAGTTTGAGGCCCCGAGGTTCGGAGGTCATTGGCTTCTGCCGATGATGGACCTCGAAAACCCATGGACTCCCGCGGGGAGAAGGACGAGAAGGAGGTCTCGAACGATGGAGGCCGACCCACACACTTCGAAAGGTTGTCCCAGGAGATCGACTCGTTTGTTCGCCGCCGGAACGCGAAGGAGGTCTGGGAAGGTGCAAGCCCCGAGGTTCAGAGGCCACCGACTGGTGCCGATGACGAACTTCAAAACCCATGCTCCTCATTGGCGACCCTGAGATCGCAACGCTTCTGAGATTCTTCAGTCATGCAGCATACAGCAACCAACGAAGGAATCACGAAGAGCGCTGTGCAAGCACTGTGCACGGAAGGGGGGATGTCCATGGGAGAATTTGTTGAAGTGCTAGAACTTTTGCTTCGCCGAGGGATTGTGCAGGTTCGGAGGAGGTGGAGCAGGAACAGGAAACTGAGGCAAAGGGACTGGCAACATTTCCCAGCGGGGGCTCCCTCTGAGCGCTTAGGTGCTTGAAGGCACAGTTTTGTGAAGGGTTTGTCATTGAAGAGAGGGCGCGGAAGCGCAACGGACGAACTGTGTACAGCATTTTTGACATTATCGGGGACAATATTGGCCGTTGTTTGTCTGCGGATGAATTGCGGCGCCGCTTGGCTTGCAGCGGCACAGTTCGCACTTTGCCTGAAGTGGAATTCGCTCTTTTGGGGGCGGGAAAGCACTGTAGTGATTGACAGCGTGGGAGACGCATGCGCGACGGAATCATATTTTCCTGGGTAAGTGTGACCGTGCAGAGGACGGAAAGAGCTGAAGGTGAGCATTCCTGAGCACGTTTGGCGCGGGGAGCAGAAGCTGAGCGCGTTTGGCGCGGGTGGCATTTGTCTCGGCGTAGTGAGTAGAGAGCACGAGCGAGGACATCTCCGAGTGCTGGAGCTTCTGTGGAGGTGAAGGGGGGGCGAGTGGGGGGTGGGCGTCTCGGAGTGCAGGAGCTCTGGCTCACAATGTAAAGAGGGGCTCAGGGAAACCCTGTTCGCCAATGCGTTCCCCAATGTGGGCGCGCGAAAAGGCCAGCAACTGTTCCCTTCGCACTGGCCCGTAGGGACTCGTCTGGATCAGCGAGCCTCTCTTGCGGGGCCACCTCGGAGCTCGCCCCCTTGAGCTTAGAGGTATGCCCCCCTGCCTGCCCCATAAGAAGTGTGGGGCTGCGGCGTATTCTAATCACAAGGGATCTTGCTACTTGCACGCGCAGCTCCTTCGTAGGTGTTGACGTTGGCCCCCTTCTGCGGATGAGCTGACCTAGCCTCCACCTCCTCCTCCTCCTCCTCCTCCTCCTCCTCCTCCTTGCTCTCCCCCTCCTCTCCCGCGCCTCCCGCCTCCCGCCTCCCCTCACTCATCTCCCCCTCCCGCCACTCCTGCTCCTCCACGGGGCCGGGTCAGAGGAGCGTGCGCTGGAGGGCCGCTCCGCTGCGGGGAGCCCCGGCTTCTCGGCCTCTGCCCTCGGCTCTTCCGTTGCCCTCCTCCTCCTCCTCCTCCTCCGACTCCCTCCTCCTGCTCCTCGTCTTCTTCCCTCCCTCCACCTATTCCTCCTCATCCTGGTTCACGCCCCCCTCCGGTTCCTGGTTCCTTGTGGCTCGAGATCCCAGCGGGTGCAGCCTCCTCGCCCCCTCCTCCTCCTCCTCCTCCTCCTCCTCGTCCTCCTCCTCCTCCTCCTCCTCCGCCTCTTCTTCGTCGTCCTCCTCCTCCTCCTCCTCGTGCTGCTCCTCCCCCCTTCTTCTTCCCCTTCCGCCTGCCCCGCCTCCTTCTCCTCCTGCTCTGCCTCTCTCTCTCGTGCTGCCCATCGTCCCCCTCTCCTCCCTCTCCTCCCTCTTCCGTCCTTCTCGTCCTCTTCCTCGTTCTCGTTTACGCTCCTCCTCTTTCTTCTCCCTTTCCTTCTCCTCCTTCCTTTCTTCACCGCCCCCCTCCTCCTCCCCCTCTTCCTCCTCCCCTCCTGGTCGCCAGGAGGGCGACGAGGACACCGTCGAGGGGGAGGCGCGCGGAAGATTGGGTCCGGGAGGTGGAGGACTGCAGGGTGCTGAGAATTTCTCGTGACTCGACGGCGACTGGGCGCGGGCGTTCCATGTTGACGTTGACCGCCCTTCGAGGGCTCGTCCTGGGCCCAGGGGCCCACAGGAAACAGTCCAGGATCCAAGGACCCACGGAAAACATCCCTCTGGAAACGCAGGTATCACAGCATACAACCATATGCACATAGGGCACCCCGCCTTGACTATACCTGTCCGGTGCAGTGCCCCTCCCCCCTGGAGTGGTTGAAGGACCGATGGCGAAGGGAATGGGCGTACACAGTAGTAAGGAATGCAGATGCGGGGGGAGGGCGATGAGCAGTAGTGCGGGGGAGGAGGACAAGAAGGTAAAGGGGGGCAGACGGGGGGGCGGAGTGGAGGGTAGAAGTGTAGAGAGGTAATGGGGGACTTGGTGGATTGTGAGGCGCAAGTGCAGAGTGGCGGGCGCGACCTCAGGCTGGGAATGTGCACTTCGAGATCGTTCAGGCTCCCCCCCCGTGCAGGGAAGGGCATGAAGAGAGGAACGGCCAGGAGAAGGACGAGGAGGAGCGAGGAGGAGGATGAGGAGGGAGAGGATGCGGAGAAGGAGGACGATTAGGAGGAGGAGGAGGAGGAGGAGGAGGAGGAGGAGGAGGAGGAGCAGGAGGAGGAGGAGGAGGAGGAGGAGGAGCAGGAGGAGCAGGAGGAGGAGGAGGAGGAATGGAGTGGAACCCGTTGCGGATGCAAGTGCCTGTCCACATTAAAGCGTGGCTCTCTCCTGCCGTCTGACTAGGTCGGACTTGCTCAGAGCCTTGGGGGGGAACCCTGCTTCAATGCGGTTCAAATATTCACGGCCTGTACGCGTGGGGTGACCTGAGCAAGCTTTGCCCAGAGAGCACAATTGCTTGTCGGCGATGGCCCCGCACACGCTACAGAACCAAATCTTCAGAGAGGTGTGGAAGTTTCAGAAAGTGGGATGGATGCAGCCCGCCCCCCGCAACATGTATACGACCCCCAGCAGCGGGAGAGAGGATCTTACCATCTACATTCACGAGACCTGGGCAGTCAGTTTTCCACCACTCCTGGGCGGTGGAAGCTGAAGCCGATCCAAAACATTTAAACCACCTCCTTTCACACTCCGAGAGCCCGTGAGCCGGGAAGAAAGAGGAGAGAGCAGCAGCAGCGGGGCGGGGCGGGGGGGGAGGGGGCGGGGGCACCCTCTCGTTTGTCCTTCCACGCTCCAGCTGGGCAGCACACTTCTCACTCTGAATGGAATCCAGGGTGGCTCGCAGCATGCGCATTCGGATAAGCATGACCTGCTTTTCCTGTATCAAAATCTCCTGGCGGACGTGAGACGGGACCCGACATTCTTGGGCGGCGGCGTCAGCCAACTGATCAGCCACAACGTTCGCTTGGACATGGCAACTATTTGCCCGTCCCTCGAGGATGTCATTCTCATCCTGATGGCTGCGTGTGAAAGCAACAGTGATTAAATGCGGAGGGCGGCCATCGAGTTGACATCGAATTGGGGCCCATAAATCAGCATCGGGGCCCGTCGGGTCGTTTTTTTTTTGGGGGGGATATACCAACCGTTAGCAAGCGGCAGAAAATCCGTGATGTACAACAGGTACCCTCGAGTGGCTTCGAGGGCAAGAAGAAGGGTTCGGATCCCCCCCTCGCAACCACTTGCCGAATCTCACTGAGAGGTCCGAGGATGGAGGCGCGCAGGTTGAGGGGAGCGAGGGAGGAGAAACAAGCAAGCCCTACACCAACACGCCTAAGACGAGGCCACTTAGACTCGGGTCCTCGAGAGGCATCTCCCGAGATTATCACAGGCACGCTCTGGGTCCCTTCTCCAAGACACCCAGACTGGAACTCACTAACGCCTTCGACACACCACTGTTCCTGAACAGCGGGCTCTGGGGCTGCCGTCCACTTCTGGGGAAGCAAGCCTCTCAGCCAATATGCCTCGGCGGTATTCACCTGTGCGAGGGTGGCGGGGGTGAGATATGCGCTATCCTCATACGCAATGAGCCCTCTATTCTGTGCGCATTGCCAATAGCGATGTAGGAGGGTCTCGTCGCACTCCCCGCAACGATCGCACAGACTGGTGCCAGCATACCGTGGAAGCGTCTCCTTGCGCCATGCCTTGGTCCATGCGCCCGCTGAGGCAATCATAGCCATGAGCTCAGTCAGTTGATGGCCATGAGGTGCTGTGGCGAGCTGCCGGATGAGTTGGCGCAGCGAATCATTGTCCACTCCCATGCCTAGATCACCTCCCGCGCACCGAGTACTGGCCTGGACCCACTGCTGGTTTCTCGCCACGTTCTCGAGGTCACGAAGGAGGTGAACGTGCTGGTCCTGATGCTTATCTCCCGTATAAATATAATCTGGAAGTTTCCATTTCGGCCCTGTACGATAACTCCATTTGTTCGATGTGAGCGGGCCCCATCCCAAACGCATCAAGGTCAAAATCGTAGCTGAGAATGGGCCTCTGACTTGTCTGGTCTGAAAACGGAACAGCATGAAGGGTCCTATATATCATGTGCCACGCTGGGGTGATCTCTTTGCGTAGGTCTGGGTGATCTCGCCACATCTTTAACCATGCGTCAACGGTCTGGACTGGAAGACGCACCGCTGGGTCCTGGGGAAACATCTTGAGGTCTGAGATTGTATTGAGGCATCTGCCCTTGGCGCCATTGTAGCATGCCCGGGCCATCAGTCTGCAGTTGCTGCCCGAAAACTCCGTGCACCTGGTGTCCATGCAGGCCAGCGGGGATGCCGCCCTGTGTCTGTAACCTGGCAGTCACACGATATTGGCGAGCAGCCCTCGTGAACCTACGTATTTTCGCCGACATCAACTTATGTTTGGCGTCCCTCAACCTTCTGGTGCTCCGAGCATGGCGCCCGCGCCCGAGGTCAACACCAAGGTACGTGGATTGCGAAACTCCTTTAATGATGAAACCTCGGGCTCGAACAGCCCGAACAATAGCAGCCGTCTCCTGATTGTCTGAAGATGAAATATCCGACTTGGGCGCCACCTTCAGTTGAAACTTAGCCAGCTCTTGACATGTATCCGCAATGCAGCTTATCATATTCATGCGCACTGCGCGCTTGGAACCTTTGGTTGACTGTGAGGGATCGTCCACCCAAAGTCTGTGACCAACAGCTGGATGAAACGCCGTGATCTTGTCCATGCCGAAATGCATTAGAGCTTTGGCACATCTGGTGCCTTTTCTGAGGCCTTGCACCACAGATCTCTTGGGCTCGAAAGTATTCGTGGCCGCTCCCATTTGCTCCAGAGCCTGGGCGATATGCACTGTGTTGGCTTGAGGTAGATCACGACAGCGGGGTACCCGAGCTTGAGAGCTGCCTCCACCAGCGGCTCCCAAGGGATAGTGTCGTAAAAGGACCCGGTGTCTAGCATAGCATGCGCATGAGACGTCTTAAAAGTGTGGGCAAGCTCTTCGTCGATGGCCCGCAGGAGCGCTTCCTGCAGGCGAGAATTCCCCCGCCTAGCAGCATCCCAGCTCGCGGTGTTGAGCTTGGCCCACTCTCGAACCTCACCTTCTCGAATCCTTGGCCATACTCTGCCCAACATTGTAATCGTGCCGATTGACCTGTCGCCCGTAGTCTTTTGGGGCAGGAGTTTGCCCGCAATGGTTTGGGTCTGAATTGGCCAGGTCAACGTCTCCTCGATAGCTGTGAGCAGCAGCGCCATCTCCTGGAGGGCTGCGGGAGGCCAGCGCTGGACGTCCGTCGGTGTGAATCCGTCCACTCCTAAACCTGGTGGCGCCTTCATCGCAGCACAAGCCTCGGGAATGCTGGCGGGGGAGACGGGGGGGAGAGGACTGTCGCGGGCAACATTCCAGATGCGATTGAACACATCTCGGATGGCACTGAGGTCGATTTGGCCTGGGGCCCACAGCTTGCGGAAGTGCTTGGCCTTCTCATCCGTGATGTCCTTGGGATGGTAGGCCGCTCCCTCGGCTGTGGTGACCTCCAAGCCTGGCTCCGACTTGGGCTTGAGGGCCTTGTGAATGATACCATTGGCAGTCGGCTCGGCCACCCGTGCTTGGAAGTTCTTCAGCGATTGGCGCACCGCCGCACGCTGGGGACGATCCGCGATACGATGTGCACATCTTTCCCACGCTTCTCATGCCCTGAGGTCAACGTCTCCACCTGAGCGTAGAAAAGCAAGCCAAGTGGTCCAGTCGGGGTCATTCTGGGGCCGCAGGATGTCCTGGATGCCTTCAGGGATGTCGGAGACGAGCTTGGCGCAGGCAGACCGGTAGCTGTCCAACTGCACCTTGCCGTTGTCACGAGGGGCATGCCTGGCCAGGCCTGCCGTGACTGTAGCCACTCGCATCCACCACTGTGCTCGCACGTCACGAAGGTGGAGCTGGCGCCTGTGAGACGCCTCGTGTACTCTGCATTCTCTGAACTGCGGGCCGTGTGCCCTAGGTTGGCCTGTCATCTCCTGCCCATGATGCTTATGAACCACGCGTTCAACTGTGGAGGCGAACGCGGCATACAAACTTGAGATTGTAGCGGATAGATCGGGGTTGAGCCGAAGCAGTACGGAGGACAGCAGGGGCGGGTGGACATATCCTAGACAATCCGACCCCGAAGCAAACCCAGCTTCCTGCGGAGTGTCGGCCCACAACTGCTGGGGAATGCTAGTACTTGGTTCGGGGTGGGGCGCCTCGGGGCCAGTCGGAGGCCTGTCATTGGGCTCAGGCTCTCGGGTGTCTTCCGCTTGCTGGTTTTGAAACTCGGGTCTCATGGTGGGCTGGCTCGAGTTGGGGAAGGACTCTGCTGCCGCTGCCGACAGCCCTTTTCCCTGCCCCGCAAAGCTGGCCTGGCGGACCTGCTCAGGAATTGGCCTCTGCGCGACAGAGGCATCGCACATGTCTTCCACGACGGGGGGAGGGGGGGGGGCGGGAGGGGGGTGCGGGTGGGTGGGTGGGTTCGCCAGCCCACGGGTCTGGCTCGTGTGGCCATTCGTCGAGCTGATCGTGTTCGGATTGAAACTGCACGGGGAAGTCCGAACCTGTCCCAACAGGTTCAGACTGCTCTTGCTCCTCCCTCGGAGCGCTAGAAATCGATTGCTTTTGAAAACGATCCCCAAACACAATTTGCAACTGCTGACTGCGTTTCTCATGGGCCTCTTGTTGGGCCGCGAGACGCTGTGCCTCAGCAAGGCTGCTTGTGGACCCAGGGGTGGGGGTCGCGCGAGGTCTCGCTACTAATCTACGAGGAGTCACAAGCACACGGGTTCTCAGCGAAAGCCCTGAGCTCCGAAGAACATTCTCAATCCTGCGTGCGGCCTCCACGGGGCGTCTTTCACTTGCTTGAGATCTTTAATAAACGGGGCGGCAAACTGCGAGCAAACGAGATAATCTAGAAGGGAATCGTGTTTGTTTTTTTCACAGCGCACGCGCCGCCGCCAGGTGCCTCGCGCACTGCCGCGCCCAGCTCCGCGAGCCAGCTGGATGCCTTCGGCACGCTCGGCGCCGCGTTGAAATCGCCCGCGATGGCCCGCGGGAGCCGCGCCGCCTTCAGCGGCCCGCCCAGGCGACCGCAGCGCTGCTTGTCGGCCCCCCGTATGCCGAGCGAGGGCCTGCCGTGGCGGAGCACCGGCAGGATGCTGTACCCTGTCAGGTTGACGACCATGGGGAGGAACCCATCGAGCACTGGTTGCCCACCTCCAGTTGCGACGCTGCCACTTTCGCTGCAGGGGGCACATGAGCCTGTGGATGAACCCGTCCAAGAAAAAACTCTCCGCCTTCGTTGGAGCGAAGTCGCTTCCTAGCTGTCGCGATCTTGCCTGACTCCCGCGCAGGATTGCAGCACAGCCGAAGGTGCTCCTCCCGAGCCCGCCTCTGCCATTTCACAATCTCAGCTTTGTCATGAAGATGTGCTTCCAGCAAGCCCCAAAATTGATACTGCTGGAGATGTTGACGCATGTACAACCAGGTCTTCTCTGATAACTCAGTCACATTCGCGACGGATGCGTGAGTCTCGTCCCCCGCTCCAGACTTCTGGGACTGGAGCTTCCCTGTCGTCATTTGTCACGATGATGCCTCTGCCGAAGATGCCGTGGCGGCGCTGCCCTTGCCCTTAGCCTTGGTGGCCTGGGCCTTGGCTGCGAACTTCGCCTCGTAGATCTTCTTAGCCTCGTCCAGCAGCTTCTGCTCGCGCTCGAGCTGCTGGTCGACTTCAGGCACCGGATGACCTGCTGCGTCCACTGGCGGAGTCGCCATCTTCGGCCGTGCTCTTCTGGGCCTCTGGGCTCGCAGAAGTGGCGCCGCCCTCAGTGGCTTCGCCTGTGGCCGTCTTCCTCTTCTTGGCCATCCTCTCGGTGATGGACTGCTTGAACTTCTGCGCTTGCTGTAACCATCCCTTGATCAGCTGCCCCGTGGTGTCGAGGTCGCTGCGGGTGGCCTGCAGGTCGGCGTGCAACTTCTGTGGGTCTGCCTTTTCCTGGTCTGTACACTCCATGGAGTCGAGCTGCGTTAAAAAGTCCTCGTCCCACTCCAAGCGAAACATGGGTCCCTTGCCTTCGCCAGAGGCATTGGCCGATGGGGTGTGGGAATCTGCGGCGACGCCCTGTGCGTAGGCCAGCGCTTTGGTGCCGACAGCTTAGCCTCTTTAGCCTCCGCGAGCTTGAGAGCTGCTGCCCGCTCCTTGGCGACGGCTGCCTCGTAGTTAGACTTCAACCTGATGACTGATGCCACTGCTTGGTCATGCAAATGCTCGGCATGTCGCAAGGCACCATCTGCTCGCCGAAGGTTGTCGACGGGATTGGTGTCGCTTGCATGCGCCTCCCCGCTGCTGGCGATGCGCGCCAGCTGGTCCTGCAAGGTGGACCGCAAGGCGCTGTCCTGTGTGGCGTTGATCGCCTGCTGCAGGAGATGCTGTGCCTCAACGCCTTTGCCTCCATTGCGTGTGCCTCCGCCACCGCTGGCCGAGCCATTGGCTGAGCCGCGCCTGCCACCCTTTGGGCCTGGCGATGGGCTGCGGCTGCGGGGCTTGAGGATGCCTGGCGGCGCCGCGTCGAGCTGCTCGAGCGCGTCGTGGAAGACCTCCTCGTCATGCGATGCACCGAAGGTCACTTGCCTGCGGCTCGGACTGCGCTGGCGAGCGCCGCCTGCACGTGCCGCCGCAGGCTTCTCGTAGAGCTCGACGAAGCGCTGGCAATGTTGGCACTGCTTGTTCTGCCTGCGGAGCACGGTGTTCCACTCGCAGCGACCACACTCACAGCGGGTCCACTGAACGTAGGAGTTCTTCCACATGGCCATATCGGATGAAACTGGAATTGCCTCGGTCTTGGTCGTGCAGTTTCACGGGCGTAGTGACACTGCAAGTCCCTCAAGCGGTTGCTTGAGGGAGGAGGAGGAGAAGGAGGAGGAGGAGGAGGAGGAGGAGAGGCCGGGGGATTGTGGAGTCCCTGTGGGTTCCAAACGATTATTTACGATATTTCAAGTTGCTCCTCATCATTATTCTGATATTTCCCTCTCTCGCATTCTCTCTCTCTCTCAATCTCTCCCACTCCCATTCCCATTCCATTCCCATTCACATTCCCAATACCATTACCATTACCATTCCCATCCCCATTCCCATTCCCATTCACATTACCATTACCATTACCTTTACCTTTATCTTTACCTTTACCCTTGTCATTACCATTACCATTACCATGGCCATTACAATTGCCATTGTCATTGCCATTGCCATTCCCATTGCCATTGCCATTGCCATTGCCATTGCCATTACGAGTGCCGTTGCCATTGCCATTGTATTGCCATTGCCAGTCGCCACCCCGTTACCATTACCATTACCGTTACCATTACCATTAC
This sequence comes from Prorocentrum cordatum, assembly GCA_963575745.1. NCBI lineage: Eukaryota > Dinophyceae > Prorocentrales > Prorocentraceae > Prorocentrum > Prorocentrum cordatum. The sequence continues at coordinate 11,770 of CAUYUJ010006506.1, forward strand.
CATTACCACTACCATTCCCATTACCATTAGCCACTACCATTACCATTGCCATTACCATTAGCATTACCAACACCATTGCCATTACCATTACCATTACCATTATCATTACCATTACCGCTGCCATCACCATTACAATTCCCATTCCCATCACCATTGCCATTACCATTACCGTTACCAGTACCATTACCATTACCATTGCCATTATCATTACCACTACCACTACCATTTCCATTCCCGTTCCCGTTCCAATTTCCACTACGATTCCCATTCCCATTCCCATTCCCATTCCCATCCCCATCCCCATTACCATTACCATTACCATGACCATGACCATGACCATTACCATTACCATTGCCATGGCCATTGCTATTGCCATTGCCATTGCCGCTGCCATTCCCATTGCCGTTGCCATTGCCATTACCATTACCATTGCCATCGCCGTTGCCATTGCCATTGCCAATCGCTACCCCGTTACCATTGCCATAACCATTACCATTACCGTTACCGTCACCATTACCATTCCCAGTGCCATTACCATTACCACTGTCATTGCCATTACCATTACCATTGCCATTGCCAGTGCCACTCGCCACTACCATTACCACTGCCATTCGCCACTACCATTACCATTATCATTGCCATTGCCATTGCCATTCGCCACTACCGTTAACATTGCCAGTGCCATTACCATTCCGATTCACATTCCCATGCCCAATGCCATTACCATTACCATTACCATTACCATTACCATTACCATTACCATTACAACAGCCATTGCCATTACCATTGCCATTATCATTACCTCTACCTCTACCTTTACCTTTACCCTTACCCTTACCATTCCCATTTCCGTTACCACTACCACTGCCATTTCCATTCCCGTTCCCATATCCATTCCCATTCACATTCCCGTTCCCGTTCCCATTCACATTACCATTACCATTACCATTGCCATTGCCATTACCATGGCCATTACCATTGCCATTGCCATTCCCATTGATATTGCCATTGCCATTGCCATTGCCATTACCGTTGCCATTGTCATTGTCATTGCCATTGCCATTGCCAGTCGCTACCCCGTTACCACTATCATTACCGTTACCATCACCAGTACCATTACCATTACCTCTGTCATTACCATTACCATTCGCATTGCCATTGCCATTGCCATTAGCCACTATCATTGCCATTGCCAGTACCATTTCCATTGCCATTCCCATTCCCATGACCATTACCATTACCATTACCATTATCATTTCCATTACCATTACCATTACCTTTACCTCTACCTTTACCTTTACCCTTACCCTTACCCTTATCATTCCCATTTCCGTTACCACTACCACTACCATTTCCATTCCCGTTCTCGTTCCCATTCCCATTCACATTCCCGTTCCCATTCCCACTACCATTGCCATTACCATTACACTTACCATTGCCGTTGCCATTGCCATGGCCATTATCATTGTCATTGCCATTGCCATTGCCAATCCCGTTGCCATTGCCATTACCATTGCCATTGTCATTGTCATTGCCATTGCCAATCGCTACCCCGTTACCATTACCATTAAAGTTACCATTACAATTACCAGTACCATTACCATTACCTCTGTCATTATAATTTCCATTACCATTACCATTACCATTACCATTACCATTACCATTACCATTACCATTACCATTACCATTACCATTACCATTACCATTACCATTGCCATTGCCATTGCCATTGCCATTGCCATTCGCCACTACCATTACCATTGCCAGTACCATTTCCATTCCCATTCCAATTCCCATTCCCATTCCCATTCCCATTACCGCTGCCATTACCATTAGACTTCCAATACCATTACCATTTCCATTACCATTACCAGTGCCATTACCATTACCACTACCACTACCACAATCATTTCCATTCCCGTTCCCGTTCCCATTCCCACTCCCATTCCCATTACCATTACCATTACCACTGCCATTGCCATTGCCATTACCATTGCCATTGTCATTGCCTCGCTACCCCGTTACCACTATCATTACCGTAACCATTACCAGTACCATTACCATTACCACTGTCATTACCATTACCATTACCATTGCCATTGCCATTGCCATTGCCATTGCCATTCGAGGATTTCAGTAGGAATCATTCAGTGGAGGGTTTCAGTAGGAATCCACATGTGGAGGATTTCAGTAGGAATCATTCAGCGGGGGGGTTCGATAGGAACCCTTCTGTCGAGGATTTCAGTGTGAATCCTTCTTATGAGGGCGTTTAATAGAAATCCTTCTAGGGGGGAGGGCAGACGTGGCCACGTCGCATTTCTTTTTTCCTCCTGGCGTCCCCCCCCCCAAGGAAAAACAAAAAATCTGGGGGGGGGGGGCACGCCAGCATTTTTTTTTTTTTTTTTTTTTTTTTTTTTTTTTTTTTTCTCTCTGGGGGGGGGGGGACACCAGGAGACACACAAAAAGGCAGAGAGTAGGAGGAGGGAGAGGGAGGAGGAGGAGAGGAGAGAGAGGCGGAGGAGGAGGAGGAGGAGGACGACGACACAGAGCAGAGTTTGCCCAGAAACAGTCGCGAACTCAGCGTGAAAGCCTCGCGCGCGCGCTTTGGAACCACAGGGACTCCACAATCCCCCGTTCTCGAGGAGGAGGAGGAGGAGGAGGAGGAGGAGGAGGAGGACGCGGGCCGTGCTTCCGCCCGACCGCGATCGTCGGCGGGAAATCGGTCGGCGCCCCGCGGCCAGCGGGGGCCCCCGACGAGCCGACGAGGATATTAGTAGCACTAGGCCAGTAACAAGACGTCGTAGTCGGGCCTATGGAAAGGTTATGTTCTGGCCCCTGGGAGAGCAACGCCATGCACGGATACATATGGCGCGAAGTCTTGCAGAAAATCGTCTCCATGAGAAAAGTGAGCCGCGTCATCTGTCTGGTACCGTGTCGAACGTAACATCTTGACGCTTCCCAGTAATGCACCATACGGCCTGAATAATCCCCAAGGCCGCGACCAAGATGGCTTCGACTGAGATCTGGAGGCCCTTAGATTCCCTGAATTGCCCAATGTTGGCCTCTGGGTTACCAAGGGACCTCCGCAGACACTTCCGAGATAGTCCGAAGGGCTCTCGAGACGCCCAGGCGATCTTCAAGACTGCTGACAACGGTCCACAGGCCACGAGCCTCCCGAAGCCTCTAGAAAGTTTCCTTCGGGAAACTGCTGGGTGTATCTGCTCTCTGCAACGGGATCTCTCGGGGCCTGTTAACTCATCAATCACAGACTCCTGAAACGTCCATCAGGAAGTATGCCCCCACATGGTGATCCTTGCGCGAAGATGCCCATACCCATCCGATGCTGTGAGTTTGGCTTGGACCGCGCTAGAACATGCATAAGCGCTCGAAGCGCGCGTGGTTCTAGTGTGTGTATTATATTTTGCCTCTTCGAATCTTCGGCCCTGTCTGCTCCCATCGCCCGAGCGGGCCCCAAATCGCTTCCCGGACGGTCCCACAGAGCACCAGAACGGCCCAAGACCGCCTCAAGAACAGTCCGAGGGGCCCGAGAGCGCCCAAGAGGCCCCGAGGCGGCCCAATACGGCCTCAAGACGGCTCGCGAGGCTTCCCCACCCCACACGCCCCAAAAGGCTTCCCAGAGGATCCGCGAGAGGGCTTGAGGAGGAGGCAACATGGATTTTCCTATAGATTTTGAAATTCTGGCCTTTTCGGGCAAAGAATGGCTGGCTCTGACGGTCTGAGAGATCGCAGCAAGACGGCCCAAGAGGCGCCAAACATTGTTTCTAGACGGCTCAAGAGGATCCATAGCCGGCCCCAGAGGGCCCCAAGACCAGCCCCAACATTGCCCGAGAGGGCCCAACAAGGCCCCTAAGTGGGCCTCCGGTAGAGCCCCAAGACGGCCAAATCTGAGCAATACAGTCCAGAAGGGCCCGAGGACTGTTCGAACAGGCTTCTGGCGTTCAGGTCGGGATGTTCGGCCCCACGAGAGCCCCCAAACGCCCCCCAAGAGGGCCCAGTGTAGTTTTTCGATACATTTCAACGTGCTCGCTTTTTCCAGGACGAACGTGGCTCCTCAGGAGGCCACAAAACGGCCCAAGGAGTCTTCCAGACTGCCTGAAAGGCTTGGCAAGACGCCTCAAAATGCCCCAACGAAGGACACACCGAATTGACATTTCGAGCCCTCCCCCCAAAGATGGTCCTTGACTCTACCACGGAGCCCCTAAGACGCCATCAAGGCGCCCAGAAACCCCCAAGAGGCATCCACGACGCCCCCAAAGCTCCCAAAACGCTCTCAAGGGCCCCCTCCCAGAAGCCCCACAAGCTCTATCACTCTTAAGTATGAGCTTGATGCGCCTTATGACCGTGTATTCCGATCGAACTCGTGAACCTCATAATCCCTACGAACCCCATGATCCTCATGACCCCTATGAGACATACGACACCTACGAACCTTGTGAGCCATGCGAACCCCATGAGCCCTACGAGGCCTATGAGCCCTACGCGCCCTCCAAGAGGCCCCCGAGACCCTCCCTTGTGAGCCCTATAAGCCCCATCAGCCCTACGAGCCCATTAGCCCAATGAGCTCCTGAACCCTACCACACTTATGAGCCCGACGACTCTTAGGAGCCTAGGAGGAGGAGGAGGAGGAGGAGGAGGAGGAGGAGGAGGAGGAGGAGGGAGGAGGAGGAGGAGGAGGAGAGGAGGAGAAGGAAAGGAGGAGGAGGTCCTGAACACTACCGCACCTATGAGCCCAGGAGGAGAGAGGAGGAGGAGGAGGAGAGGAGGAGGAGGAGGAGAGGAGGAGGAGGAGGAGGAGGAGAGGTAGGCGGAGGAGGAGGCGGAGGAGGAGGAGGAGGAGGAGGAGGAGGAGGAGGAGGAGGAGGAGGAGGAGGAGGGGAGCTGCGGAGGATGAGCCGGGGTGGCCGACGAGGGCATCGCCGTCAGTTAGCGGCGGAGAGGCCTCCTCCATGAGCGAGCTGTTCAGCCAGCTCGTCCAGCAGGGCGCCGCCGGAGGGGGCGCGCCCCAGGCTCCGACCCCGATGGCCTGCCGCGCGGGCGGGGCGAACCACCCGGGGGGCCGAAGCCCTCGAGGGAGCTCCCGCGAACTTACGTTGCGCATTCCTGTCTCAGCCTCGTGGGCGGGACCAGGGCTCGAGCTCAACGGTGTGTTTGTGATTTCGTGGGCCGTTTTCTTTTTGATCTCGTTCCGCAGCAGAGGCAGGCAGAACGACGACAGAGCGAAGGCACACGAAACCAAACAGAACACGGAACGCATTGTTCAGCTCGGAGCTGCAGGATACAGCAGAAGGGGGCAGAAGAGAGCGAGCGACAGGGGGGAGCACCCGCTAGCAGGGTGAGTGGTTTCGTTGTTTGTTTTTGTTGACCCTTCACTGCGCACTGCATCTCTCCGTTCCGCCTCGGGTCCCATCGTCGACGATGCTCGTTCGATGCTGCACCGCAGGCAGTTTGGCCCGAAGGGCCGCTGTGGGGGCGAAGCGCGTAGTCTCTTCTTCTTTTCGCTTGGGGCTCGATCCGAAACAAAGGCGCGAGGATGACCAAGAGGAGGAGGAGGAGGAGGAGGAGGAGGAGGAGGAGAGGAGGAGGAGGAGGAGGAGGAGGAGAGGCGGAGGAGGAGGAGGATGAGGGAGTAGGAGGAGAGGAGAGGAGGAGGAGGGGAGGAGGAGAGGAGGAGGAGGAGGAGGAGGAGGAGGAGGAGGAGGAGGAGGAGGGGGAGGAGGAGGATGGAGGAGGAGAGAGGAGGAGGAAGAGGAGGAGGACGAGGAGGAGGAGGAGGAGGAGGAGGAGGAAGAAGAATAATAATAATCAGAATAAGAAGAAGAATAATAATAAGAAGAATAAGAATAAGAAGAAGACTAATAAGAAGAAGACGAATAATAAGAATAATAAGAAGAATAATAAGAAGACTAAGAAGAAGAATAAGAAGAATAATAATACGAATAATAAGAAGAAGCATAAGAAAAAGAAGAAGACGAAGAAGAATAATACTAATACTAAGAAGAATAAGAATAATACGAAGAAGAAGAAGAAGACGAAGCCGACGAAGAATAATAATAATAATAAGAAGAAGAAGAATAATAATAAGAAGCAGAAGAAACATAATAATAATAAGAATAAGAAGACGACGAATAAGAATAAGAATAATAAGAAGACGAAGCATAATAATAATACGAATAATAAGAAGACGAATAAGAAGAATAATACGAATAAGAAGACGAATAATAAGACGAATAATAATAATAATAAGACGAAGAAGAAGAAGACGACTAAGAAGAATAAGACTAATAATAATAAGAATAAGAAGAAGAATAAGAAGAACAATAAGAAGAATAATAATAAAAAGAATACGAAGAAGAAGAATAATAAGCATAAGAAGAAGAATACTAATACTAATAAGAAGAAGAATAATAAGAGGAGGAGGAGGAGGAGGAGGAGGAGGGGAGGAGGAGGAGGAGAAGCAGGAGGAGGAGGAGGAGGCGGAGAGGGCTGTTGGGGACGGACCTAAAGCCAGGGTGAACCGATCAAACAATCTCGGACGCGTTGGAATCGAACCCGTCCTCCAGGGGGACCGAACGACGCGTCGAGGCCTCCACCCGAGCCCGCGCTCAGGGGAGGTCATCTTCGGTCAGCCCGAGCTGACCCAAAAACTTGGGCTCTCGCCGCGAAGGCACGACAACGACCGCCCCTCCTGGGTCCGCGGAGTCGGGCGCGGGGCCATCCCCACCAGCCAGCGAGTCGACCAAGTCCTCACGCTCGGCGAGGTCAGGGCCACCGAAGGCCCCCCAGGACCAGGTCTTCCTTGCCCATCTTATAGGACAGAAGCTTGCCCAAGCGAATCTGGCGAAGCTGGTCGGCCAGTCCACCTGTGCCCCTCTTGGGCCCGTGGCGCTGGCTCATGGAACCTCTGGAAACCGAGCCACCGCCCGAGACGGCCCCGCAGCGGCAACGGAGGAGAAGCCTTCCCTTCGGGCCACCCTGGGCCGTGAAAGCGGAGGCCTTCAAAAAGGCATGCCCCCAAGATGGAAAACAGAACGCTCATGCTCCTCCCAAGTCGTCGTTGTCTTATCCATTGTTTTGCCGATCGGCGCGGGCCCTCGCACCCCACCTCCCCCCCACATGAAGTGGATCTTGGCTGTTTGTTGGCGCCTGTTTTGAGCAGGTGGAGTCTCCCCCATAGGGCGCACTGCTGCAATTAGTCGCACTAAGCAGAGGTCCAGAGCTAGACCCCCCCCTCCCCCCCCGTTCCACCCAATGTCGAAACGCCGAATAAGAACACGCTCACCAACACGGCCCAAGCTCCAACTCCCCCCCCGCCGTCCTCTCCCCCAGCGGGGGCGCGCGTCCTCGGCTGGCACCTGTTCGGCACCCTCGGGTGGGGGCCCCACGTGCTGCGGCCTCGGACAGGAGGCCTGCCGAGTCGCGCTCGGGCAGGCCTGACAGGTTGAGGAGACATCGACCTGGCATCGGCGATACATCGCCGATAGATCGGCGATAGGTCCCCGATAGTGGATCCGCACGTTCCTGTGCAGGTTGGGGCTATCGGGCCCCGATCGGCGATCAATGGGCGGTTGGGGGTCGATGCATCATCCCCCCTATGCCTATCTCCCTTCTATCGTTGCCCCTGAAAGGTGCACCTTGAGCGTGCCAGCCCACCTCCCTCGTGGCCAGGCTGCGCAGGCCACGATGCAAACTTGCATGCTCTGCAGTGACGGTAGCTTCGTTGGCCTTCCGCTCCCAATGGGTGGGCAATCCTGCATCGATATCGCTCGGCGTTGCGTGCGCCTTCGATTGGGAAACCTCGACGTCCTCAGGCTGAACTGCGCCCCAAAACGGCCCCCAGAGTTGGCCCCTGGGGGCCCCATGGTCATTCGAGAACCCTGGCCCTTTCACGAGGGCGTCGATCGTAGACTGGCAGTCGATGTACAGCTGAAACGGGGGGAGACCTACACGCGTCAGCATTTGAACCACATAGTCCTCTCCGTCCTTACTGGTATGGGCAGGGGCCGCACTCATGGGAACAGGTCCGAACGCCGCGCTGATGGCCTCCCCTGTGGCCGAGATCGACACGATGGACCACCCCGCTTTAGCTAGCTCGTTCATCCCCGCCGACCCGTCCAGGGACAGTAGCCCCGAAAGAGTGCCCGTCCCTGGTCGATTGCACCACAGCAACTGCCCCTCATCTGGAACAGCGTCAAACAGCGCCCTGGGAATAC
>CAUYUJ010006506.1:25660-28160 GCA_963575745.1 Prorocentrum cordatum
CACCTCCTCTCCCTCCTCCTCTTCTTCCTCCTCCTCCTCCTCATTTTACCTCCCTTCCTCGTCCTCCTCCTCCTCCTCCTCTTCGTCTTTCTGTTCGTCCTCCTCTTCGTCCTCCTCCTCCTCTTCCTCTTCCTTTTCCTCCTCCTCCTCCTCTTCCTCCTCCTCCTCCTCCTCCTCCTCCTCCTCCTCCTCCTGGGGCCCGCTTGGGAGCCTGTTGAGGCCCTCTTGGGGCCCTCATGGGGCTCTCTTGTGTTGTCTTGGGGCCCTCTGGGGCCTTCTTGGGTCCCTTTGGGGCCGCCGGGGGTTCCTCTTGGATAATTGTTCGCCCCATTTTGAGGGCCTCTGGAGCCGCCATGGGATAATCTTTGGAGTCTCTTGGGCGCGTTGGGCCCGTCTGGGGGCCCTGTTGGACCGTTTTGGGCCCCTGTGGGGCGCCGCTCCGGCCGTCTTGGGACGAGCTTTGGGGCCTCTTGGGCCGTCTGGGGCCCCCTTGGGACGGAAAAGGGGAGAACCTGAAGCACATGCAACAACCCGAGGGGCAACCCGAAAACTGCCATTCATGCCAATAGTATAAATTTAGCGTTGGTACATCATAATGCAGTAGTCTTAGTAGGGATCGGATTGTGCCGCCTGGTTTGCGATTATTTTCCGTGTTCCAGGCGTAGTTATGGGATTGCATATATAAGCTATAATTGTATACGTATCTACATACAAACCTATACATATCTATATTTACACATACTTAGATTTAAGGTGAGCCTCATGCGCAGGATCCACGACCAGGAGGTCGGAACGAAACGCATATATGTGTATGTATGTATGCATGTAGATATGTATGTATGTGTGTATGTATGTGCGTACGTACGTACGTATGTTTGTCTGTATGTATGTATGAAGGGATTTCCTTCTATAGTGAGGATTTCCTCATATAGTGAGGGGTTCCCTTCTATCTCTGCTTTTCGCCTGGGAGGGGAGGGGGCTTCTTTTGATGTTTCCTTTTTGTTTTTATTCGTAAGGCATTTCCTTCTATAGTAAAGGGTTTCCTCCTATGGCTAGGCATTTACTTCTATAGCCAGGGGATTTCATGTTATAAGAAGGGAATTCTTTCTGTAGTAAGGGATTCCGTTGAATGTGTTCCTTATTTGTAAGGGACTTCCTTTTATGATGAGGGAAGGCTTTCCTTCCATAGTAAAGGGTTCCTTATGTAGTAAGGGGTTTCTTTATATACTATGGTAAGGGCTTTCTTTCTAGAGTAAAGGAATTATTTATATAATAAGGGGATTTCCTTGAATGATTTCCTTACGTCCCACAGAAGGGGTACGCTAAAAGGGGTTCCAACCGTCCAATCACCCAACAACCATTTTAAAGTAACTTTTAAGTCACTGCTCGCCGACCTGCTCGCCGATTCCCGCGTTGTGCCCAGCTCATCAACTCTGGCGCGGTCCAGCTCGCCGACGCTCGGGCCGACCAGATCGCCAAAGCCAGCGCAGACCAGTTTGCCGGTTCCCACACGGACCAGCTCGCCGACTCCCACGCCGTCCTGCTCACCGACTCCCTCGCCGACCCGCTCGCCGACTCCCGTGCCGACCAGATCGCCCCCGCTAGCGACATTATGCATTTGCTTTTGGCAGACACTCAAAGCTCTGGTCGGGGGATGGCCTACTTGGATGGTATCAAGGTTGTCGATTCTAACGAAGTTGCGTTGTCAACCAGTTTTGCAAGGATACCCCACAGAACCTGACACCACAGGCTCCGACTACGCCGCCGACCAGCAGCCGCCGGATGACGTTGATGACAAATGCGACTGTCGACTGCGGGACGGCCTCCGGACGGCGGGCGCGTGCGACTCTGGTTGCTACGACACATGTGGTGACAATGAACCCTTCTGGGGCTGCGGCTTGGCTTGTGGGAGCGGCCAATATTGGGTCACGACGTCATGCGAATGTTGCTGCTAGCTGGCACCGGAGGCCGTATACTGTGTCGGCGACAGTACATACTGGGATGCCGGGGATGACGCCTGCGACACTGATCCACCGTGGCTTCGAGCTCTGAGCGCCACTTCGGTTCGGCCGAGCTTTTTGAGGTCGTTCCGAGTTTGCTTCTCCTCCCCTCCCTCCCTTTGCGATCACAATGCTGCATTGCAAGTTCTTAGTTTTTTTTCTTCACCCGCGCTGCCCCCTAGCCGCGGGGGCGGCGTCCACCGCCCCTGGGGGCGTCAGGGACGGTTCGCTCTGGGAGCGTCCCGGGCCCTGTGCCTCCCTCGTGCGTTTTTCAATGTCTTGACATAGTTTTCTGCCTGTCGCTCTCGTTGTCCTGTTGTTTCCGTTTTTTTTGTTCTTGCCCGTCACCTCTTCCCTTCCCTGTTTCTCCTGCGTTGCGCTGGCAACGACGGCACTTCGAACTCGTCCATTTGGCTCGTCCCAGTTTCTCTTGGCGGGGGGCCCTGCTCGATGGTGCCTGCTCTTGTCTCGTGTGGGGTTCCTGTGCGGGTGCCACCTCA
>CAUYUJ010006506.1:35660-53180 GCA_963575745.1 Prorocentrum cordatum
GCGGGACAGCCCTAAAAAGGCTGTCAAGCGAGCGAAGCACTTGCTGCAGCAGATGGACTTCATTGGCTTCTACGAGGACTGGGAGACGGACTACCAGATACTGCAGGAGAAGATCTTTGCCAGAGTCATGGACCAAGCGGGGCCACAGTCCCTGTGGATGCAGGCATGGTCCTCCTTCCGAATATGCCTCTTCCACTTCGGCACCATCGTTGGGAGGATGTATATATATATATATATATTTATATATACACCTGTATATATATACACATATATACATTTTTATATGTATATAAATATATATGTGTTTGCGTATGTGTATGTGTATATATGTATATGTACATGTATATGTACATGTATATGCATATGTATTTGCATATGTGTATGTATGTATGTGTATATATATATATATATATATATATGTTTGTGTATATGTATATGTGTATGTACATGTAGCTATACATAATCGCACCCACCTCCACATACATATATACATATACATGTATATATGTATACATATGTATGTGTGTATATATGCATATATATAATTATTCATAATTACATATATGCATCTACGCATGTATACATATATATAATGTGTATGCATGTATACATGTATGTATGTATGTATGTATGAATGCATGTATGTATGTATGTATGTATAGATATAGGTAGGTAGAGGATGCGGCTGAAGACGCGCAAGTACTCTTCAGAGGTCACGAGCAAGACAATGCGGGACCTGCTGCGGAAGCACACCAGGTATGATCAGGAGGTCTTCGACTTCGCCCAGAACATCTCCGGCAGAACGTTTCGTGGCCCCATAGGGAGCTCCACCGAAAGTCCCAGTGGGTGTGCCCGCATGCGTCCCGCACACCCATTTCAGCCCACCCCTCACACGTTTCGTCGCCCCATAGGGAGCTCCACCGAAGGTCCCAGTGGGTGTGCCCGCATGCGTCCCGCACGCCCATTTCGGTACACCCCTCACACGTTCCGCGGCCCCATAGGGAGCCCAACCGAAGGTCCCAGTGGGTGTGCCCGCATGCGTCCCGCACACCCATTTCGGCACACCCCTCACACGTTTCGTGGCCCCATAGGGAGCTCCACCGAAGGTCCCAGTGGGTTGTTTGCATTGCGTCACCGCACACCCATGTCGGAACAACCCTCACACGCTTGGGCCCATAGGGAGCTCCACCGAAGGTCCCCAGTGGGTGTGCCCCGCATGCGTCCCGCCCACCCATTCGGACACACCCTTCATACGTTTCGTGGCCCCATAGGGAGCTCCACCGAAGGTCCCAGTGGGTGTGCCCGCATGCGTCCCGCACACCCATTTCGGCCCACCCCTCACACGCTTCGTGGCCCCATAGGGAGCTCCACCGAAGGTCTCAGTGGGTGTGTGCGCATGCGTCCCGCACACCTATTTCGGCCCACCCCTCACACGTTTCGTAGCCCCGTAGGGAGCTCCACCGAAGGTCCTTGTGGGTGTGTAATTTCGGCACACCCCTCACACGCTTCGTGGCCCCATAGGAGCTCTGCCGAAGGTCCCAGTGGCACCGTCCGCATGCGCCCCCGCCATCGATTTCGGCCCACCCCTCACACGTTTCGTGGCCCCATAGGAGCTCCGCCGATGGTCCCAGTGGCACAGTCCGCACGCGTTCCCGCCACGCATTTCGGCACACCCCTCACACGTTTCGTGGCCCCACAGGAGCTCCGCCGAAGGTCCCATTGGCAACGGCGGCATGCGTCCCCGCCGCTCATTTCGGCACACCCCTCACACGTTTCGTAGCCCCATAGGGAGCTCCGCCGAAGGTCCCGGTGGCACAGTCCACATGCGTCTCCGCCATTCATGTCGGCCCACCCCTCACACGCTTCGTGGCCCCATAGGAGCTCCGCCGAAGGTCCTGGTGGCACAGTCCGCATGCGTCCCCGCCATTCATGTCAGCACACTCCTCACACGTTTCGTGGTCCCATAGGAGCTCCGCCGAAGGTCCCCGTGGCACAGTCCGCATGCGTTCCCGCCATTCATGTCGGCACACCCCTCACACGTTTCGTGGCCCCACAGGAGCTCCGCCGAACGTCCCAGTGGCACAGTCCGCGTGCGTTCCTGCCACTCATTTCGGCACACCCCTCACACGTTTCGTGGCCCCATAGGAACTCCACCGACGGCCCCCGTAGCGCAGTCCGCATGCGTCCCCGCCATTTATTTCGGCACACCCCTCACACGTTTCGTGGCCCCATCGGAGCTCCGCCGAAGGCCCCAGTGGCACAGTCCGCACGCGCCCCCGCCATTCATTTCGGCCCACACCTCACACGTTTCGTGGCCCCATAGGGAACTCCACCGAAGGTCCCCGTGGCGCAGTCCGCATGCCTCTCCCTTGCGCAGTACAGCGTTACGTGGCCCCATATGGAGCCCCACCGCGCAGTACAGCGTTGCGTGGCCCCATATGGAGCCCCACCGCAGGTCCCAGCCAGCCAGCCAGTTCTCTTTGCTCCGCGCAGCGGGCGACCCGCGCGCGTCGCTGGGACCCCTCCGGGGCGACCTGCGCGCGTCGCGGGGGCTCCGTGCTGCGTTCTGCCCAGCGCCTCGCTCGCCCGTCGTCGCTCTGCCCAGCGGCAAGAGCCTTGCCCGCTATCAGCCAGCCAGCTAGCTCTCTTTGCTTCGCGCAGTGGACGACCCGCGCGCGTCGCTGGGACCCCTCCGGGGCGACCTGCGCGCGTCGCGGGGACTCCGCGCTGCGCTGCGCCCGCAGCCTTGGACTTTTGAGCGCGCGGGCAAAGAGGGAGTAAAGGAAGGGGAGGAAGCGGGCGCGATCCTCGCGGGGGGGCGCGCCGACATTGGCGTCGCGGCGCGCGGGCGATGCCGTCGGGGAGTCCCGGGGAAGCTCCTTGCGGCGGCCACGCCCAGCGTCACGAGTACTCAGAGGCAGTCATTGTCAAACTATTGACAGTCATACACAATTGCACCACGCTTTGTCATATTCGCATTCACGCACGTAGACTCGCTCGCACGCAGATTCATTCACAGTCAGACGCACGCGCGCAGATTCACCCTCGCTCAGTTTCCCTACGTACTCAGATCAATCGTTTTCGTTCGTGTTGTGTACCACGCCACTCATGTCGGCACACCCCTAGCACGGTTCGTTGCCTCATAGGGATCGCCACCGAAAAAGTGAATCACTATTGCGGTACTCGCACCTGCATATTGTTGGGTCCCTCGTCAGGCTAATTTTCGCTTCTAACTGGTGCTCCCGCTGCAGCGTGCGCATCATTTTTGGATCGGCGCCTTGCTCTTGTCGTTCAGAATCGCGCTCCCGCCCGTGCGCGGGCAAGTTTTCGGAATTCGAACCTTTCGTCATCGTTGTCGCCCCTCTCACTTCCCCTCCTCCGCCTTCCCCTGGTCCTCCTGTTCCTCCCGCTCCTTCCACTCCAGCTCTTGCTTTTGCTGTTCGTCCTCGTCCGGCTCCTCCCGCTCATCTTCTCGCTCGCCCGCCACCTCCTACTCCCGTGCACGCCGCTCTCCTTTTCCGATTGCGCAGGACACGACGCGTTTTTTTGTTGGAGCTGCAGGTCGGCAGTGGTACGCGTTCGCGGCTAGAGAAACCATCAACGCAATGGGAAGGGATGGGAAGGAGGAGTCAGATGTCAAATGAGGCGCGAGCGCACCTAGCTTGCCTGCTCCCCCTCTCCCTCGTCCTTCCTTTCTTTGCCTCGTCCTCCGTCCCCTCCCCCTGTCCCCTGCGACTCCTCCACCTCTTCCTTCTCCACTTTCTCCTCGCCTCTCCACCATCCCCCTCATCTCCTTGCCCCTCCTCCTCTGCTTCCTTCGTCCTCTCCCCTTCCCCCCTTCTCTTCCTGCTCCCGCCCCTTCTCCCTGTTTTCCCTCCTCCCCCGCGCCTGCCCAGCAATACGGGGGCCTCCTCCTTTTCCGCCCTCTCCTCCTGCTCCTCTTCCTCCTCGTTCCCTCCCCTTCCCCACTCCTGACGCCGAGCCACCGGCAACCGCTATTGCATCATCATCGCGGCACGCCGCTGCAACATCGGTAAGGTGTCGGCATGTTGGCGGCCAACCTAATACCTGGCGTGCCGACGTTACAGAACAACCAGCGAACTCGCAGAACGCCAAATACACCACGCCGTAGCGAACAAAGACGCATAGTAATAGTGCGAAAAGGACGGCATTGAACATCGTGAGCAGAGTACTCAGAAAAGTGGCCAAATGATTGACCAGTACGGTTACCGCTTGAGTCCGAACGGCTACAATCATGCCAATGCCAATATTGGCGATGAACCTGCAGCAAGAATTTGAGAAGCAATTGGGGATTGAATAGCACGAACAGGTATAGAACACATTGATGGCCCGTCCTCACCGCGGCATCCCACAGCACAAACGGTCATGCTTCGGCGTGTTGGTGGCCAAGCCATGACACAACAACGGGCAAGCCAGCAGGACGCCAAGTGTAATCCACCGTGGTGCACAAACGACGCAGAAGAGCAATGCAGAAGAATAGTGAGAACTGTGCTTGCCCACCTTGCCTCCCTCTCTCCTCCTCCTCCTCCGCCCCTCCTCTCTCCTCCTCTCTCCTCCTCATCCGCTCCTCCTCCTCCCCTCCTCCTCCTCCTCCCCCCTTCCTCCTTTCTCCTCCCTTGAATCTTCCCTGCCTCTTCCACCTCCTCCTCTCATCATCTCCCTCCTCCTCCTCCTCCTCCTCCTCCTCCTCCTCCTCCTCCTCCTCCTCCTCCTCTCTCCCCCTTCCCCTGTCCCCCTTCCCCTTCTTCTGCGTCGAGGTGCAGCTGCAGTTCGCGACCATCGACCCCGAGGGCGAGAACGGCGGAAGTGAGCCCCGCGCGGGGGAGGTGCACGCGGGAGCGAGGAAGCACACTGCGCGGGATCAGGTTGGAGAAGGGAGGAGGAGAAGGAGGCGGAGGATGAGGACGAAGAGGAGGAGGAGGAGGAGGAGGAGGAGGAGGAGGAGGAGGAGGGGAGGAGGAGGAGGAGGAGAGGAGGAGGATGGGGAGGAGGAGAGGAGGAGGAGGAGGAGGAGGATGAGGGGAGGAGGAGGGAGGAGGACGAGGCGGACGAGGAGGGATCAGGTCGGCTGATAAGAAGGTTGCGGCTGAACTCCGGCAAGTCGCTGTGATTGATCGCCCCCCCATGGGGCCATGATACAATTTTTTGGGCTAGGGCTCCTACTCATACTGCTATTCCCACGAGTGGGGTGCGAAGAGCGGCTGTGGTTCTTTGTTGCGGTGGTGCGCCAGGAGGGGGGCAGGAGGAAGGTGAGGAGGAGGAGGAGGAGGAGGAGGAGGAGGGGAGGAGGAGGAGGGAGGAGGAGGAGGGGAGGAGGAGGAGGACGGAGGAGGAGGAGGAGGAGGAAGGAGGAGGAGGAGAGGAGGTAGGAAGGAGAGGAGGAGGAGGAGGAGGAGGCGGAGGAGGAGAGGAGGAGGAGGAGGAGGAGGAGGAGCAGGAGGAGGAGGAGAGAGGAGGAGGAGGAGATTTCTTTTTTTTGGAGGGAGGAGGAGGAGGAGGAGGAGGAGGAGGGAGTGAGGAGAGGAGGAGGAGGGGAGGAGGAGGAGGGGAGGAGGAGGAGGAGCACCAGGAGGGAGGAGGAGGAGGAGGCGAGGAGGAGGAGGGAGGAGGAGGAGGAGTATGAGGAGGCGGAGGAGGGAGGAGGAGGAGGAGGAGGAGGAGGAGGAGGAGGGGGATGAGGATGAGGAGGATGAGGAGGAGGAGAAGGATGAGGAGGATGATGAGGAGGAGGAGGCCTGGAAACGTGCTCTGAACGCCGCCAAACGTTCAGAAACAGCTGTGGCTTGACCTTGTTGAGTCGTTAGGGGCCAGGGCTTATCTATTCCTCTCTTCCACGCGTGCGCGCCGCCACCAGCACTGCTGCCGCTGGCGTCGGCGTTGGCGTCGCAGTCGCTGTCGCTGTCGTTGTCGCGCCGTCGTCGCCGTCGCCGTCGCCCTCCCCCCTTCCACCCCTCCTGCGCCCCTCCAGCTATCGAACTGGCAGACGGCGGGAACCTCGCGGAGATGTTGAAGGCGATGTTCAACAAGGGTGGCGCTAGCGGGGACGCTGATGAGGAAGAGTACCGGCCCCAGCGATTGGCAGGAGGAGGAGGAGGAGGAGGAGGAGGAGGAGGAGGAGGAGGAGGAGGTAGAAAAGAGGGTGGACAGGAGGATGAGAGGAAGGAGGAGGAGGAGGAAGGAGGAGGATGAGGAGGAGGAGGTAGGAGGAGGAGGACGGAGGAGGAGGAGGAGGAGGAGGAGGAGGAGGAGTGGGATGGGGATGAGGATGAGGAGGAGGAGGAAGGAGGAGGAGGAGGAGGATGAGGAGGAGGAGACCTGGAAACGTGCTCTGAGAACGCCGCCAAAACGTTCAGAAACAGCTGTGGGCTTGACCTTGTTGAGTAGTCAGGAGGAGGAAGGAAGGGGGAGGAGGAGGAAGGAGGTAGGAGGGGAGGAGGAGGAGGAGGAGTGAGGAAGGAGGAGGAGGCAGGAGTGAGGAGGAGGAGAGGGGGAGATAGGATAGGATAGGACGAATAAACCACAATGAAGGTCCGTGGCTCGGAATGGCCACTGGCCGAAAACAAAACGAGTTAGGAGGGAGGCACTGGGGCGAGAGGATCCTCACCCTCCTCGGCCGCCTCATCCTCAGCACGGAGCAGAGGAGCCTCGGCTGTGGCAGGCGGCCGCGCGCCTAGCTCCTCTCGACGTCGTACTCTGTCGTAGAGCGCCTTCATTCTGAGTTCGTAGTCGTACTCAGGCTTGGCGCCAAGGTCGTTGACCACCTGTGTCGTCTGGACCTGGCGCCTCGAAGCTACATTCACCTGAACATTACACGCGGGGATCGCTGCCTCCAGCAAAGCTCTGACTCTGGGATTCGGCGCAAACCCCCTCCTGAACCTAGAGAGGACTTCACCCCCCGTCCGAGTGGGGGGCCTACACTCTCTCTTGAGCTTGATGGCCTTCTCTTGGCCCCACGCTCCGCAGCGAACACACAGGAGCTGGGCCCTCTGGAGGTCAGATGTGGCTCGCGCGGACGCCAGCCTGGTCCCCGACACTGCCACCAGCCTATGCCCAAAGTCCTGGACAGTGAACTGCTCTAAAAAATTGGGCGTCCCCTGGCAGCCTGTCATCGGCAGGTTTCCTACCTGGGGGGCCACGCAAAAACATTGTACACATTGCCATCCCAGCTCACCCCACACGCAGTCGTGCCACCCCGTCCTCGCCACCCGCCTCGCTCTCTTCCCGAAGGACAGTGGGCGCTGCCAGCGCTGGGCCCCCGTATCTTCAAAAAGGGGCAGCACTGCAGCCGCGACCTTGGCGAAATTGATTGCTCGCTCTTCTGCCAACTCAAGATCTGTGAGGAGGGCAGGGCTCGGAGCAGGGTGGAGACAAGCAGCATTCTTCGCCTCTCGGACAGCACGACAGTTGGCTAGAGCCAGGCGCTTTTCTGCTTCATCTAATTCGTCAATGACCTGCATACTGCGGTGGGCCTCGACATGAAACACCGTAACATGTTTGCGCCCTGGGAGGGAGCGAGCAAACTTGTGAACAACCCCAAAAACATTAGATGCTCTCAACTGCCTGTCCACTGCGTTGTCAAACTGCCTGATAGCACTCAAACAGTCAGCTGCAACCGAGCAAGTTCTGTCAGCAATCTGCGTTGTGATGCTCAAGGCTACATTCTCGGCAACGCTTGGAATCTGCGGCAGGTGGCCTGGCACTACTCCTTTCATTACCCCAACAATCTGGTCTCCTGGCGCCTGTACAACCACGGACCAGGCCGCTCGCTCAAGCTCTCGCAATCCTGGCTTGGAACATGAGCCATCAACTGCAAGTTCGAGCGCTGGGGAATCAGACAAGCCTGCTAATTCTTCGGGCAGGGTATCAAGAGGGTTCCCACCCCCGTCCTCCAACATAACCTCAGAAGAGCAAGAGGGGGAAGGAACGTCATGCTCATGATACAGGTACAAACCACGGGTGAATATCGGGTCATCAGGCTCGATCGCTGCCTGCATAAAAATTGCAGGCACAAGCTTCTTCTCGTGCTGCAACTACTGCTGCTAGCTGACATTCAGGCAGACGGTGCTTGCTGGTATCTTCACACCCACACTCACAGAGACCGTCCGTCGCGTAGCCAGCTATATTCGCACGGCTTCGCGTCCAAACACCGTCACAGGCGCAGCAGCTGATCAGGAATTTCTGATGTTTGCTGGAGCGCCTGCTTACTGAACTAATCACTCGCTCGATGAAGTCGAACCAGGCTCTCATCGGGATGGGCTCATCGGGGCTCACTCGAGGCTCACTCACCTTCTCTGCTAGTGCTATCCCGTGCTTTCTCTGAATGCCTGCACACAGCAACTGACCGAGCAAACCTGGTGATATTTGATCGATTGCCACCTCACAACCTCGATGATCAGTAAATTTCGTCGCTGACGTCACTGCCCAGCCTGCTCGCTGCGCCGCCAGAACAGCTCGACGTATGGGCCCTCTGCTGTTCGCCCAGCTCATCGCAGTGTCGTGCTCTGGTCGTACTTCATCCCAGATCTGCAGGAGCCTCTGCGCACTGATCGTGGCGTAGGAGCTGGTGCTGGCAACCCACAGCATTCGGCACCGTTGCCCCGCTTGCGCCACTGCCAGCTTCGCCGGCGAGTCGCCATTGAGTACAACCTTGGCCGTCAAGCTGGCACCTCCATGCGCAGGTAGCCTGCACCGCGCATGGGCAGCTCGTAGTTTGCGCCATTCTGTGCCATCCATGCCTGCAATCTCTGCACCGTAGCAAGCTTCTGGAGTGATGCCAACTTCTACGATCTTTCCACACGCCTGAGCTTTGTCTACACCAGCAATAGCTTTGCGAAAGCGTCGTAGCTTCCGAAGCAGTCGTACCATTTTCATTCCACGCTTCTGCCTCTGCTTGCTGGCACCGCCAGCGCCACGACGCCTGCCTTCACTGATGTCAGTCCCAACGTGCACCGCGTTCTGCTTAGCCACCTCTTGTGGTAGCCCAGCCGCTGCCGCAATTTGTTGGGCCAAAGATAGCGAGCTGCCAGCAACTACCAGCTTGTCATTGATCGTGGCTTCTGTCATATCATATACCTCCACAAAGTCACGGTGTGCACTGACCGCCAATTGCACCACAACTTCTGGGTTGCTGCTGGATGGCCTCATACGGTTGTCACCGATGTAGCTCCGAAAGTCATCCATGCATGCCGTTGAACCAGCCAGCCAAACTCACCGACAGCCCACACTTTAATCGACATGTCACAACATGCATCACCTGCAGGGAGTCCGATCACTGGGAAGAGAACCGACTCACTGTGATGGCCCCGCAGCCTGAGAATCCGCGGCGCACGCCACATGTTGTAGGCCAGCTTGATGTAGCCTGAGGGCGCGCCCTTAGTCATATACTTGTCTCTGAGCCGTGACAATCGGATCTTCTCGTAGTACTTGTTGTAATCAGCAATAATGGTAACACCATGTCGCGCGGTGGCAGAGTCTGCTTCAGCCTCCGCAGCCTGGACCCATGCACAATCGAGCGCGCTGCGTCCTCGTCCAGCTCCCCAGTAAGGCCTGTCCAGTGCCGCTTGCATCTGATCCAGTACACCACGCCTAGCCCTCTGCCACACTCGATAGAATCCTGCATACAATACTATCAGACGATGCACTTCTGACTTCCATTTTCGGAATCATCGGGGTGAGCACCCGCGTGAGCTGTCGTGGGGGCAAGCCAATGGCTTCAGCACGTGTGAACAAATTCGACACTATTTCCAAATCGTCATCATCCAACAGTGCGAAACGGCGCGGATGTATTCCATCAACTGAGGCTGACGTCATCTCTGGAAACGACCGCGCAACCGCACGTACCTGTTCCACCGTCATTGGTGGCAAATGTCTTCTGTCAGGAATCCAAGCTTCCGCAGGCCCCTTTGCACTCTGCCATAGCCGTCGATGAGCTTCTACTTCATGCGCCAGCACGTCGTGCGGATGCGCTGACAATCCTCTCTCAGTATGTGCCACTGTCGCAACGTATTCCGGCTTGTACTTGGTCGTTTTCTGCAGCATTCGAGCTCCCCCTGCCGGTGCAGTAGCGCACCAACCCCTCCACTCTTGAGGCGCATGTCGCGATTCACTTCGCTCTGCCAGCTCAAGGTCTTCAGCAATGTGCTGTACAAAACTGTCGCATATCTCAGGATCAATAGCCACATCTAAAAAACTCCTAGCTTCACGGGCAGCCTGGTCCAGTCTGGCATCTAGACCTTGCCCCGGATACTCTACCATGGACAACGCCGCCGCCTCTTCAGCAACTCGCAGGCTCATGCTGATGTCATTGGTCGCTGAGCGTTGCATCTGAGCAATATGGTTGATAGCATGCGTGAGCCCCCTCCAGCCGTCGGCTATCACTTTGGCGTCGGCTGGGTCCTTCATCGTGTAGTCTATCGTCGCCCATCTCGCTTGCAATGGCTTCCCGAAAGCACCGTAATTCAGCGTAGAACTGCCTGCCACACCACCAATCTGTCTCGCGGCAAGCGATGCAAATAACGTCCAAGCTCTCGATAGAAGGCACCCACCTGCCATCGCTCCCACATTCTCATCACAGCACGCTTGTCTTGCAGCATCAGTCACTGCTCTGGCAACGCGCCAGCACGGTGGTTCTGGTTGAGGCCCGACAGTTCCTTTTTTTCCCAAGGAAGGTACTGCAGAATAGACCAGCTTCCGCATGCTCGCCGCCGTTCCTTTGAGGTGCAATAATACAGGCCGATGAGGCCTCCTGGGCCACAACATGTCTGCACGAACATCAGAGAACGCCCGTTTCGCTGCCGTGCTCAACGCAAAATAATCAATCACAGTGTTGCCAGCACCACCACGACACGTGACTGCCTCTGATGACCGTATAATCGTGCCGCTGAGGGTAGGGGAGCTTGATGCATTCAACTCTCCTGGTGGGGGATTCCAATCACCTGCAATTGCAACGGGCTGCCCAGGCCACTCGCAATCGAGCCAACTCTTGCAAGCAACTGTGCATTTGTCCCGCAGCCCCTACACCTGTGAACAAGCACACATTGAAAATGCGTAGCTCAACTGACCAATTCGCTAGGTCCACAACCACATGCTGGATCCGATGCTCCCATACCTGCGTAGGACCAACAACAGGAGGTCGCAGCCCATGTCCGTCACGAGCAAATACTGCTACACCTGCTCTTGGGGGCACTCCAGAAGTGGGATAGCCTGCCAGCGCCATTATGCGCCATCCACGTCCATGTGCCCATGAGGTCAGAGCCTCAAGTTGATCGGCTAGGTGCCCGATCTCCTGGGCCAAGAGGATCTCAGCTGAAGCAATTTGCAATCTACTTTTGAGTGTTTGCTTGCCTCCACTCGCGTTGAAGGTCTCTATCATGCGTGCCACTTCTTGAGCAGTATCATCTGCTCCCAAAGGCCGTGCATGTCTCCCCTCAGCCAAACCACACACTCTGATCGCAACACCATCTGTTCTGGCCGTGCTGCTCCTGTGTGTGTGTGTGTGTGTGTGGGGGGGGGGGCCGTTCAGGTGCGGGGCGACGCTCCGACGCTTTCAGGACACTGGGCACCACCCGCGTGGGCGCTTCGGGTCTGCCCCCCCCCAAAAAAAAAACAAAAAAAAATGGCATGCAATCCTCGCCGTTGGTGTAACTCCCCGTCGCCCGTTCAGCCACGCAAGTCCATCAGTCGTCGCCGTGCTGCTCCTGGGGGGGAGGGCGCGACGCTCCGACGCTTTCAGGACACTGGGCACCACCCGCATGGGCGCTTCGGGTCTGTCCCCCCCCCCCCACTTGGCGTTCAACACTCGCCGTCAGTGTAGCTGAACTCATCGGCAAGGCAGTCATCTTCCCTCGCAGGTCGAGATACAATCGCCGAACTGCTCTTGGGGGGGGGGCGCGCGGCGCTCCGTCGCTTTCAGGGCACTGGGCACCACCCGTATGGGCGCTTCGGGTCTGCCCCCCCAGTTGGCGTGAAATCCCCGCCGTCAGTGTCACCATCCACATCGGCAAGGCAATCGCCCATCATCATCATGTTACCCCTGCCGCTGCTTCTTCCTCTACTGCTCCTCAAAGTTAGAGAACGCCTGCATTCTTCGACATTGCCGTCTGCTTGCTGGGACAGTGCTCGCTTCTGGCCCTCCGACAGTTTGAGCCCTGGTTCGTCATCGGTGTGCATCCCTGCATTGTCACCACCATCATCAGCATGAGCAGCCACATTAGCAGCATGAGGTTTAGCAAACGCCTTCTGAATATGCTCCCGTAGCTTGGCCCAAGTGTCTGACTTGATGAATTCTCGCACCTCAGGTTCGAGCTGATCTTCCTCAAACTCAAGCTTGACTCCATGGTCAGCTGGGCACGCCGTAGGATGTCTCGGCGGTGCCATCGCTTCGGCTCTCCTCGTGAACTCCTCGTTGAGCGCTTCAACCTCCAGCCTCTGAGCCTCGAGGGCCTCGCGCCTCGCTGCCAAGGGAGCCTGCATCGCCTCAAACTGGCGCTGCTTCTCGTCCAGCTCCTCCTGCATCTTGCGGTGCTGGTTCTTGGCCTTCTCCAATGCTTGTTGCGCACGCCTGTGCACCGTTTGTGGCGGTAGCATAGCCTTGCGTGCACTCTTCGCCTCATCGAGGTTCTGCTGCGTCGTCTTGCGTAGCTCAGCCAGCGCTGGGTCGTCCCCGATTGAGGCCAAGCGTTTGTGCAACTTGTCGATACTTTCGGCCATCTGCGTGAAGGACTTGTCGCGCTCAGCCGATTGTCCTTCACCGTCAGTCTCCATGGCATCAGGACCACGTTCCTCCGAAACTGTGCGGGGAGGGGCTGACGCCGGCCACGGGCGCGGCCCACCTCCGCTCGTACCTCCACCAAGCTTCGGCCACACTGGGTCCTCCTCGATCGCTGCCATGAGCTTGTCAACTTTGGCGGACAGCTGCGCAGCTGCAGAGACGTCACTTCCTTTGCCCCTGCCTTCGCTCTTTCTGCCTCGGCCGTCGCCTTTGTCTTTGATTGCTGCAGCGTGCGCCATACGTGCTGCCTTGACAACTCGCTGCGGCGCCGCCTTCCCACATAGGCACTGCACTCTGCTGGCCCAGTTGGCCGCCCTCCCGCATGAGCACGCCCACACAGGTTTGCGGGGGCCGAAAAGGACCGCCCCCTCCTTCTCCATGCCGCCGTCGCGAGCGGCCTGCACTGAGCAGGCGGTCCTGACCTGGGCTGACAGGCCGCACTCTCGAAGATCAGCCGCGGACTAGCGGTATCCGTTCGGTCCCCTGTGGAACAAAGCATCTTGAGCCAAAATGGTTACGGGCAGGGGGAGGGGGAGGAGGAGGAGGAGGAGGAGGAGGAGGGGGAGGAGGAGGAGAGGAGGAGAAGGGATGATGTGATTGATGATGATGATGATGATGATGATGATGATGATGATGCTGGATGATTGATGATGATGATGATGATGATGATGATGATGATGATGTGATGATGATGTGATGATGCTGCTGATGATGATGATGATGATGTTGAGTTGATGATGATGATGATGATGATGATGATGATGATGATGATGATGATGATGATGATGATGATGATGATGATGATGATGATGATGATGTGATGATGAGGATGATGTGAGGGATGAGGAGAGGAGACGGAGGAGGAGGAGGAGGAGGAGGAGGAGGAGGAAGAGGGGGAGGAGGAGCATGATGAGGAGGAGGAGGGGAGGAAGGAGGAGTAGGAGGCGGAGGAGGAGGAGGAGGAGGAGGGTGGAGGAGGAGGCAGGAGGAGGAGGAGGAGGAGGACGAGGAGGAGGAGGGAGGAGGAGGAGGAGGAGGAGGAGGAGAGGGAGGAGGAGGAGGAGGAGTAGGAGGAGGAGGAGGAGGAGAGGAGGAGGGGAGAGGAGGAGGAGGAGGAGGAGGAGGAGGAGGATTATGAGGAGGAGAAGGTGGAGGAGGAGAAGGAAACGGAGAAGGAGGAGGAGGAGGCGGAGGAGGAGGAGGAGGAGGAGGAGGAGGAGGAGGAGGAGGAGGAGGAGGAGGAGGAGGAAGAGAAGGAGGACGAAGAAGAGGAGCGCTGGGGACGTTCTTGTGCATGTCTGGATGCCTTCAGAGGCTTCTGGTGGCCTCTGGGGACCTCCAGAGGCCACCGTAGGCATCCAGGGACCTCTTGAGACGTCCAGGGGCCTCCTGGAACCTCCTGGGACGTCCGGATACTCCGTGCCCCCAGATGATTTTTGCCCCACATGATGCGGAACGACTTATTTCAGGGAAGTTTGGGCCTTTGGGTGACCATTTCGTGAATGGGGCAATTGCCAGGACGAGCGCACACCCCCTCACACTCCTTCTGACCCGAAGGCTGTCCAGTAGTATATATGGATAATGATGATTGATGTTTTTGTTGATGGTGGTGGCATTGTTGTTCATGGCTGTTACTATGATACTGCTGACGCTGAGGAGGAACATGATGATGATGCTGCTGATGATGGTGGTGATGCTGATAATGATGATGCTGCTGATGATGACGATGCTTATATATGATGGTGATGAGGATAATGACGACGTTGACGATGCTGATTAACTGTGATGATGCTGATGATGAGGATGATGACGATGACGATGGTGATGATGATGCTGATGATGATGATGATGATGATGCTGATGCTGATGCTGATGTTGATGATGATGATGATGATGATGATGATGATGATGATGATGATGATGATAATGAGGATGATGATGATGATGCTGACGATGCTGATGCTGCTGATGATGCTGCTGGTGCTGCTGATGCTGCTGATGATGATGATGATGATGATGCTGATGATGATGATGATGATGATGATGATCTGCTGATGATGATGACGCTGATGATGACGATGATGATGATGGTGATGATGATGGTGATGAGGATGATGATGAGAAGGAAGGGGAGGGGGAGGAGGAGTAGGAGGAGGAGGAGGAGGAGGAGGAGGAGGATGAGGAGGATGAGGAGGAGGACGGAGGACTAGAAGGATAATGAGAGAGGAGGAGGAGGAGTAGGAGAAGGAGGAGGAGGAAGAGGAAGAGGGGAGTGAGGAGGAGGAGGAGGAGGAAGAAGAGAAGGAGGAGGACGAGGAGGAGCGCTTCGGACGATGTTATGCATCTCTGGATGGCTCCAGAGGCTTCTGTTGGCCTCTGGGGACCTCCAGAGGCCACTGGAGGCATTCAGGGATCTCTTGAGACGTCCAGTGCCTCCTGGAACCTCCGGGGACGTCCGGATACTCCGTGGCCCCAGATGTTTTTTGCCCCGCATGATGCGTAACGGCTGCTTTTTGCGAAGTTTGGGCCTTTGGGTGACCATTTCGTGCATGGGGCAATTGCCAGGACGAGTGCACGGCCCCTCACACTCCTTCTGACCCGAAGGTGGTCCAGTAGTACAATTGGATTTGAATGATTACCATCCATCCTGTGGTGTTGGGTCCTCGTTTTGAAGAGACAGCGCCCCGCGTTCCTCACTCATTCCTCCTCCCCCTTCTCCCTCCTTCCATCCCCCTCATCATCAGCAGCATCATCATCATCACAGCAATAATCATCAGACTACTCATCATCATCGTTGTCATCATCATCATCATCACCATCATCACCATCATCACCATCATCATCATCATCATCATCCTCCTCGTCATCATCAGTATCATCATCGCCATCGCCATCGTCATAGTCATCTTCATCGCAATCATCAGTGGGGGTGCCCGCATTCGACCGCCACACCCAGTAATTACAAGGTTTCGTGGCACATGCGTCCGCCACACCCAGTACAGCGTTTCGTGGCCCCATAGGGAGCTCCACCGACGGCCGCAGTGGGGGTGCCCGCATGCGTCCGCCACACCCATTTTTTATATTTTGTATTCTCACCCCTCACACGTTTCGTGGACTTATGGGGAGCTCCACCCAAGGCCTCAGTGCGGGTGGCCACATGCGTCCGCCACACCCAGTACAGCGCTTCGTGGCCCCATAGGGAGTTCCACAGGAAGCCCAGTGGGGGTGGCCACATGCGTCCGCCACACCCAGTACAGCGTTTCGTGGCCTCATAGGGAGCTCCACCCAAGCCCCAGTGGGGGTGGCCACATGCGTCAGTCACGCCCAGCACAGCGTTCCGTGGCCTTATAGGGAGCTCCACCGAAGGCCCCATTGGGAGTGCCCGCATGCGTCCGCCACACTCAGTACAGCGCTTCGTGGCCCCATAGGGAGCTCCATCCAAGGCCCCAGTGGGGGTGGCCACATGCGCCCGCCACACCCAGTACAGCGTTTCGTGGCTTCATAGGGAGCTCCACCGGTTGCCCCAGTGGGGGTGTCCGCATGCGTCCGCCACACTCAATACAGCTTTTGGTGGCCCCGTAGGGAGCCCCACCTGAGGCCCTAGTGAGGATGGCCACATGCGTCCGCCACGCCCAGCACAGCTTTCCGTGGCCCCATAGGGAGCTCCACCGCAGGCCCCAGTGGGGTTGCCGCTACACCCAGTGCAGCGTTTCGTGGCCCCATAGGGAGCTCCACCGAAGGTCCCAGTGGGACCGCCCGCACGCGCCCGCCACACCCAGTACAGCGTTTCGTGGCCCCACAAGGAGCTCCACCCAAGGCCCAGGTGAACCCGCATGCGTCCGCCACACCCAGTACAGCGTTTCGTGGCCCCATAGGGAGCTCCAGCGAAGGTCCCAGTGGAACCGCCCGTGTGTGCCCACCCCACCTAGTACAGCGTTTCGTGGCCCCATATGGGGGCTCCACCGAAGGCCCCAGTGGCACCGCCCGCATGCGTTTCCACAACCCACTACCGCGCGTCGTGGCCCCATAGGGAGCTCCACCGAAGGCCCCAGTGGGGGTGTCCGCATGCGTCCCCCCACCCATTACGGCACGCCCCATCACGCTTTGCGTGGCCCACCGGAAGCGGCACCCATAACGCGCTACTCACAACTACACATGGCTGGACCCTTCGCCAGGATAATTGTTGTTTTTGTTGATGGTGGTGCCATTTTTTGGTTCAAGGTTGTTACTATGATGCTCGTGACGTTGAGGAGGAACATGCGGATGATGATGCTGCTGCGGATGACGACGATTAACTATGATGATGATGATGAGGATGATGACGATTATGATGATGATGCTACTGCTGATGATGATAACGCTGATAGCGATGATTATGATAATGATGATGATTCAGTATGGTGATGATGGCGATAATGGCAATGATGACGATGACGATGATAATGACGATGCTGATGCTGCTGCTGATGATGATGCTGATGATGATGATGAACGATGATGATGACGATGATGATGCTGCTGCTGATGATGATGGTGGTGATGATGATGATGATGCTGATGATGATGATGATGATGATGATGATGATGATGATGATGATGATAATGATGATGATGATGATGATGATGATGATGATGATGATGATGATGATGATCGTGATGATGATGATGATGATGATGATGATGATGATGGTGATGGCGATGGCGGTGGTGATGATGAGGAAGATGATGAT
>CAUYUJ010006507.1:0-53176 GCA_963575745.1 Prorocentrum cordatum
CTCCCTCCTCCCTCCTCCAGGTTTGGCTCGAGCGGTTGCACAACCGGTTCCGTGCCGATCCCCGCCGCGACGCCCTATCGGGCCGCCATCTCCCAGGCGCGACGCCTGCCTACTCTCCTCCCTCCTATCCCCAGCGGCCTCGTGACGAGCCCGCTCCTCATCGCAGAGCGTGCAAGCAGCGCGCTAACGCCCGCACACTTTTAAGGGTGCACAAGGCTGCGATGATGCTTTCGCAGCACCACTCCTTCCAGGGTATCCCCCAGCAAGGCGCTGTTCCTTCTACCTTACCCCCTCCTCACGCGCCGCCTCTCTCGCCAACATCTGGGCTGCAGCAGCACGGCATGGCTACTTCTCCCACCCAGCGTTTGGCTGCTCCTCCCTCACCGTCTCTTTATGCCACGCGCCTTCCCAGGGACTTTTTTCCTCCACCCCAGCAGCCAGTGCACCAGAAAGGCAGCGCCCCTCCCGAGTTCTGGTATTGCCTGCAATGTGGCCGGGCCAACACCACAATGGACGTCTCATGTCCCAACTGTTTTCCGACTCGGGCAGCAGGTCATCAGCATGCGACGTTTGGCCCAGCCAAAGGTCAGAGGCAGCACAGACCCCTGCATGATGGGGGCGCGGGGCCGGGCCACAAGGGCCCTCGCTCTTTTTCCGGAAGCACAGGAGGGGTGCACTTGGGCAAGGGCCAGGCACCGACAGAGGCGCCATCTTTCGATCAGGTGGCTGCATGGGCAGCGGAATACGGCCTGCTCCCCGCACCCCCAGGAGACCATGCGGTCCAAGCGGATGGGATCTCCAGCAAAGAGCGCAACAAGCGCGAGAAGGACGAAGCTCGTAGAGCTCGCGAGTACCAGCGCAGAGATGGGGAGCAGCCTGCCTCGAAGGCTCCTGGCACCCCACACGGTGCTAGGGACACAGGCATCATAGGACAGTCTCCCCAGACACAGCCTTCCCCTTTTGCGCCTCCTCACGACGGTGCGGCCACTCCCCCTACACTCTTCGGCCCAACCTCTGTACGGCAGTCTCCTTTCCTTTCGGCCGAACAGGCCTCCGCCTCGCTCGGCGCGCTGGATCCTGCCACTGAGCTCTCGGTGGAGGAGCTCACAGCGCAATGCCCTACCCTTGCCCCAGACGAGGCGCACTCTCACTCAGCCTGGCTTTACCCCCCGCTCGAGCCCGACCGCCTGTTGGAGCACCGCAAGGCCCTTGCAATGAGCAAGGAGGCACTAATCCTGCAGCTTAGGGCCTCAACTCTCCTAGGACACTCCGATATGCGTATCACCGAGATCCGAAAGGAGATTTCACTAGTTAACTTTCAATTGGCCAACGCGAGGGATCCGCTGGCCAAGATTAGTGAGCAAGAGCACGCGGTGGCCTCCCTGCAGGCTGATTGTGAGCAATTGGCAGCCAAACAAGCGCAGGCGGAGGAGCACGTGCGCAACATCGCCCTGGCCCTTCAGACCGCACAAGCGGACCTCAGCCAGGCTTCCATGCTACTAGCTTAATTCAAGTCGCAAGCACCGCCAGCCGCCGCCATCACTGACTCGCTCATGATGGGGGACGCGGCGGATGAGCCAGGTGCAGTACAGCGCACTGCGGCACTCTCTGCAACGCATACAGGTGAGGAGCAAGCCGACCCACATGACCTGGGAACGGCCACGCCCCTCACTGCTGCGCCGCTCTCTCCCCCGCTCCTCCATTGCCCTGCGCCCCCCCCAGGCATCCAAGGGTTGGAACAGCCTTACATCACATCACTCTCCGCGGCCATGCAAAGTAACGCCGAGGCCATGGCCAGGGGGGTTGCCACCATCAAGGCAAGTTTTGACTCCCAGGCCCAAGCCATGCGCAACTCAGTAGACACCCTAGTCTCACAGATCAAGGCCGGGCAACTAGTGCCAGCCGCCGTTTCTAGCCACGGCGCCACGGTCCGGGGGGGGGCCACAGCGCCGTTAGGATGCGAACAGGCCCGCGCTTCCCCCAAAGCAGGCCCGCTATTCCGCCTAGGTTTCGTGCCCAAACCCGGGCCAGCGCCAGTGCCCGAGACGCCGACAGGGGAGGCGATCACCACTGCGCCCACGTTTCAAGATAGCTCGGTTCGGGAGGTTGCTATAAACCAGCAAAGCCCGACAGCAGCTTCCGTAAAGGAACCCAACGGCATGCCCCCGCCCACCCGTTCTGCCAGCCAGCTTGGGCGGGACCTCTCCGATGAAAAAGGGGAGCCAGTCTCCTTGGCATCCTCCCGCCGCAGCGCAAGCGCTCAGGCCAGGGGCAGATCCGCACGCGCGGGTCAGGCCGAAGAGCGCGCGCTTTCAGGCATCAGCGAGGAAGATTTTGTAGCTAGGCAGGCAGCACGCAGCAAGAGCCCTCGTGGCTCACGACGTTCCAGGCCCGCGACAGCCGAGGCTGAGCCTACGGCACGTGCAGGGGCACCCGCCACGGCTACCCCACGCAGTCCTGCAGATGCAATGGCAGAAGCAGAGGCTGCGGACCTTCGCGCTGAAGCCGAGGCCCACGCGGCACAAGCTGCTCAGGACGATTTAGCCCAGGCAGCGCGCGACGGCACGGTTTTTCAGGTCGCCCCCCCGGACACTGCCCACGGGTGAACCTGGGGGGGCGGCAAGGTATACGCCGCAGCCCGCTTCCGCCCATGGGGTGGATGCTACCGGTGCTTACGGCTACATCCATACAGCTGGTCAGGGACTTCGATGTCATTTTTCCAGCCCTCCACTCCTCCTCCATCCCCACCTGGCACAGCTTGGTCTTCGATACTCCCTACGCGGCATTTGACTCCGCGGATATATATATACTGACGCCAGCGGAGGGGCCTCCAAAGGAGATCTCGCTGGCCCGCCAGCGTGGGCTTTTCTGGTCTTTGCATGGCTTAACGGCACACGTCACTTTCTAGGCTTCCTAGGGTGTCCCACCCCGGAGATAATGGGAGCAACTAGAGTCTCCGCTAAAGCGGAATTCGATGCCGCCACCTGGGCGGCGCTATGGGCTTTACAGTCCCCCCTTCCTCCCGCCGTTCCTCTCACCTTTCACTCAGACAACATGGGCGTAGTCGCCACCGCCCAAGGCGGCACCGTGGCCGAGCCACTAATGGAACATAGAAGCCGCCTCGACAGTCTGTGCAAGGTACTTGGCCTGAAACGTCGCCTCACATGGCAGCACGTGCACGGTCACCAAGCTGACCCGCTCAACGAAATGGTTGACACGGTCGCCAGACTGTACTCCCTCGCACTGCTACCTCCTCCAGTGCTCCCGCCCCTCATGAGCTTTCTCCAAGACAATGCGCACATTTTGGAATGGCTATGGCTTGAGTGCCTTCCTCAGCAACAGCGAGCGCTTCACCCGCCGAACCATCAAGTTAGTCTTAATCCTCCTCTCCCCCCACGCACCTCGCTTGCTGATGTTTTTCCAGGTCTCTCAAAAGAGGCAGCCCCGATCGCAGACGCCACGGCATCATGCTGTCTCAGGCTAGCATCAGCCAACATTCTCTCTCTCACGCCTGCTTCGCGCATCTCCCAAAGAGCCAGGCTTACAGGCGTGGCCGTCAAAGGACGCCTCCACCAACTGGCCGCCGCCTTTCAACGCAATGGGCTCGACGTTATCGGTATGCAAGAGACGCGAGTCACAGCCACGGGCTCTGGCAAACGCCAGGTCCCCCCGTACGTAGTCTTCCTGTCAAAGTCTCAAGCTGGAACTCATGCTTGCGGCTGCGCGCTATGGGTCAACCTTACCACGCCCGTTTTTCCCAATGCCAAAGGCATTCCCACTTTCCCTATTAAGTCCCACAGTGTGCGTATCGTACACCAAGACCCGCGCATTATCGCGGCCGTCATCAATCAGAACGGCCTACGCTTCAGCATCCTCGTGGCACACGCTCACCATTCCGGGCGTCCTCTCCACGAGCAGGCCGCATGGTGGCAGCACCTTAGACACGTGCACGACCATATTTTACCGCAGCCCACCCCTACTCTTGTCCTTATGGACTCCAATGCTGCAGTGGGCACGCAAATATCAGCGGCCATTGGCCCCCAACACGCGGAGCAAGTTAACACGGCTGGCTCCTTTTTCCATCGATTCCTACTTGCATCTAATCTTTGGCTGCCGGCCACCTTTGTGCCACACCCTCTGGGAGCGGGCACATGGATCGCGCCAGCACGTGACCCCGCCTTCAAACAGCACTGGAAGCGCAGGGACTACATAGCTATACCCATAGGCACCTCTGCCAATGAATGCGAAGTCAAGTACTCTCTTACTTTAGCACTCGCAGTACTAGACCACGCTGCCCCGTGCTTATCATGCCGTTTCAAGTTACAGCTTCGACCTAACGAGGACCAGGGACGCCAGGTCATGCGTATTCCGCACGATCCCACAGCATACCTCGACCCGACGGCCAGACAGCTTTTTGAAGACACTTTCTCGCCTCCCCCTGAAGCTTTAACTTTCGACTTGCACGCCTCCGACCACGCGCTCATCCTGGACAGGGAGGCGCGCAATGCCATGATACAGGCATTTCCCCGACCCCGCACGGCTACAGGTCGCGCGCCTTCCAATTCCCGCATCTCCATGGCCACCCTTACGCTTATGGATGCCAGAGCTCAAACCATCAGCCAAGCCAACACGCTTCAACATGAAGCAAGCAACCGTTTCTTGCTGGCAGCTATCGCGGCTTGGAAGCGATATGTGCGATTCAGGCAAGCATTTACACGTCCTAAAGCGGCCTTGCTACATCACGACGAGCTCTCGCTGATGCCCGCAGTTAATAATGTTTTTGCCAAACTTGCGGAGCTCGGCGCTGCTCTCCGCAGCATGCGTGCCAGCATGGCTGACCCTAATGCCTCCATTAAATGGAAGCCCAGGATACGCATGGCCTGCTTGCATCAGTTTTTTAAAAAAAAAAAAAAAAAAAAAAAAAAAAAAAAAAAAAAAAAA
The DNA here is from genome assembly GCA_963575745.1 of Prorocentrum cordatum. Taxonomy (NCBI): domain Eukaryota; class Dinophyceae; order Prorocentrales; family Prorocentraceae; genus Prorocentrum; species Prorocentrum cordatum. Next base: position 4,942 of record CAUYUJ010006507.1, read on the forward strand.
ATAACATAAAAAAAAAAAAAATAAAAAAACAAAAAGTAAAAACATAAAAAAAAAAAAAAAAAAAAAATTAAAAAAAAAAAAAAAAAAAAAAAATAAAAACAAAAAACAAACAAAAAAAAAAAAAAAAAAATAAACAAAAATAAATAAAAAAAAAATCAAAAACATAAAAAAAAAAAAAAAAAAAAAAAATAATAAAAAAAATAACAAAAAAAAAAAAAAAAAAAAATAAAAAGAAAATAAAAAAAAAAAATAAAAAAAAAAAAAAAAAAAAAAAAAAAAAAAAAAAAAAAAAAATTTATAAAATAAAAAAAAACAAAAAAAAATAAAAAATAAAGATAAAAAGCATCCCCATCCTCACCCACACGCGTTGCTAAAACCCGCTTTCCTCATGCCTGCTCTGCGCCTACCATAGGCACCGCACACGCGGCTGCCATTCAATTACGCGCACGCGTAAGCGCCATCAGGGCCATCGTCCTAGAACAATTCACACAGGCAGTACGTTGCTCCGTCGACCTGGATGCCGCTTTTCACCTGCAAGGCATTGCTGCCGAAGTGCACGAGGCATGGCAGACCTCACAACAGCGCACTGCCTTTGCGCGCTTACGTACGCTGGGCGTGGGTTCTAAAAAGAAGCTACGCTCCTCTCCCCTACCTATCCTCTCCACGGCAGCGGGCACCTTCGTGGTAGACGCCACCCAAGCGGCCGACACGTGGTTGTCCAATTTTGCTCGACAGGAGCATGGTGCAGTTATCCCGCTCAAGCATGCCAAGGCATACGACGCTAGTGAATCGTATCTGCCAGCTGACCTTACTGTGGATATTCCCCCTCCATACTCCCTCTTCTCCCTAGCGCAAATCGAGCGCGCCTATGCCAGGACCCCAGACTCGGCAGCCAGCGTGGATGGCTTTAAAGGAGCCTTTGTCAAGTCGTTTCACCGTCTACTTGCGAAGCAGTACTACCCGGTCCACCTCAAGGCGCAGGTGCGCCTTGAGGAACCGCTGGCTTGGCGGGGAGGGTACAACTTCGACATTTTTAAAGGCAAAGGCAAAGGCAATCCGGCCATAATGGCAAACTCCCGCTCGGTAATGCCCCCCCCCCCCCACTTCTCCAAGCGGCATCGTGCCCTATTGCGCAAAGAACTGGTGGAATATCTTCCTCCCATGGCAGGCGCCTCCCAGTCTGGTGGCATCGCTGGACGGGGCACAGATTTCGCCACGCTCGCGGTCTTAGCGCACCAAGCCTACGCAAATAGCCAGCGCATTTCCTCAGCGTACATATTTATAGATGCTGTCTCAGCCTTTTACAGGGCCCTCCGACAGCTTATATTTTACTGCGACTCGCAACAAGCTGACCTCTACTACTTAGTTGCTTCCCTTGATCTCCCCCAGGAGACAGGTGAAGAACTAATGAGACATTTGCTCTCTGCCCCTCCTATACTGCAGGAGGCTGGTCTCCCCCCGCATCTCCATGCACAAATCTCGGCTGCATACGAGCATACCTGGGCCTTCTACCCAGGCGCCTCAGGGGTAGCACTCACATTACGTGGCACCATTCCAGGACAGCAGCTCGGATACGTTCTTTTCAACTTCCTCATGGCCCGAGCCAATAACGAAGCTGTCAGGCAGCTCACCGAATCACCGCTTGCACACCTTATTCTCAATGTCCAGGTGGACAAAGCTGCCCCGCGCTCATTTTTCGCTCATCACAAGGATAACATAGCCTCCGCAGAGACAGATGTGCACCATTATCTGGACTCGTGCTTTTTCGATGATGGTGCCTATGCCTTCCTTGGTTCCACTAAGGAGCTCTTTGACGCCATGCCCGTGCTAATGGCCATCTTAGTCGAAGCCTACGCACTCTCAGGTATCAAGCTAAATTTTCAAGTCAACAAAACCATGTGCCTTTTTCAGTTTAGAGGGGAAGCTTCCATATCCCTTCGTCGCAAGCTCTGGGACCCCCAAGGGCTCAGTGGGCACATGCTAGTCTCACCTACTCTAGGGCATTCGCCTTTTTCCCTCCACTTCGCCAGAATATACACATATCTAGGTACGCACCTGGACGAAAAGGGCAGTATAGGCCCCGAGCTCGCCCACAGGCGATCGGAGGCGGCCCCCAGCTGGCGCAATCTTGCCCGTCAATTCTTGCGCCACTCTTCCAGTACGTGGCTTCATGAGCATCTGCATTTACTGGACTCCCTCATCCTCTCCCCCCGCCTTTTCAATGCCGCTGTTTGGCCATTGCTCACTGGACCGCAAATAGTCTCCTTACAAGGAGAGTTCATGAGAATGCACAGGCGCTTGCTCCACCTCCCAAGGTGCGACAGCACGGCAGAGCGGGACTCATTTGTCCTGGCCAAGGTCTGCAGACCCCCTCTACCGCATATCTTTAGTGCAATGCGTCTGCGCCTCTTTGGTAGGCTCCTCCGCACGGGACCTCCGCACCTCACCTCCCTGCTGGCCAAGTTAGCCGCAGACGTCCCAGACTCATGGCTTGCCCTGGTGCAGAAGGACCTACAGTGGCTGGGCGAATTTTCTGCCAATCTAGCTCAAATGCCCTCGCCAATGACGCACCTGGACCAGTGGGAGGCCCTCGCTCTCCAATCCCACGCAGGATGGAAGCGTCGAATTCGCAATGCCCTTACAGCGGGAGCACAGCATTTCGCTCGCGCAGCACTCGCCGAGGCAGCTGCCAAGCACTTTTTTGCCATTACTGTCCCATGTGGGATCCCCCTGCCGACGGACCATGCACAGCACCCGATCGAGCAGCAGCGCCTGGCAGCGCACTACCCAGCGGTGCTCACCTGCCCATGGTGCCCGCGCACATTTTTAAAATTTCGGGGGCTAAAACAACACGTTGCCCAGGTGCACTGGACCTTGTCCCACAGGGTCAAAGGCCTAGTACCGGACACCCAGGTGTGCCCGGCTTGCAGTCTCCCCTTTGGCTCACGCGCCAGTCTCATGCAGCACCTTTGTTTCGACTCCTTCATATGTGCTCTTTACCTCCTCTGCCATGCCCAGCGCCTTCCCCAAGAGCAAATCGCCGCGCTTGCTATGCAACGCTGCGAAAATGCCAAACTACAAGTGAAGTCAGGCGTAGGTCGCTGGCGTGTTGCATTACCGGCACATCGCGCCAAGCGTGCTACCACACAGCACTATCGTGACTTCGCCAAACACCTGTCGCAAGCGGACGCTCGCGCCATAATGGCGGTTACAGACTACGCGCTGGACTCTGCAGCCGTCTCTTTACTTTTTCCCGCCGATGTTCCTCCGCCACTGCCTCCTCCTCTTCCTGCGCTGCCTGAATGGCCATTTCAACCGAAGGATTTTTCTGGTCTAGCGACCAGCGAAGTTCCAGCCCGTATCAGGCGCAAGGAAATATTAATTCTCAATCTTTTTTCTGGCCGCAGGCGCGAAGGGGATATCCAGCATCATCTGGAATCATTCACGCCTGACCCCTCGATCGAGGTACATATACTGTCGGTCGATATTGCTATCGACCCCGACTCAGGCGATCTCACCAAGTCGGAGACTATCAAGCTCTGGCAACAACATATTTATGCCGGTAGAGTGGTGGTTTCAGGTGGGGGTCCACCTTGCGAAACCTTTTGCGCGGCCCGCTGGAAGCCCAACGGACCACCGCCGCTGCGCACTACCGAGCACCACTGGGGCATCCCCAACGCTACGCCCAAGCAATCCCGCCAATTGCAGATAGCCAACTTGCTACTCGCTTCATTGGTCCTCCTCTTTGCCGCTCATTTGGAAATGGGCACCTCGGCATGGATGGAACATCCATGCCCTGCCCACTGGGAACCCAGGGCGCAGCCTAGCTGGATATGGAGGCCTTTAATGGCCCTGGCTGCTGCACCGGCGGTCCGCACCACGGACATCGACCAGTGCATGTTTCAGCCGTCTTGCCGCCCTCCTAACGAATTCGGTAAAGCCCCCACGCGCTTGCTATCGCTCCGCCTTCCCTCGCCCCCAGCGCTCCTAACTAACCGTCCCCAAGGGGCCAAGTGCACGCACCCACGGGGGTCACATCGTACACTTCTAGGTAAGGACGAGAATGACCGCTTTTTCACTGCAGACAAAAAAAAACTATCCTTCTGCCCTTTGCGAATGTCTCGCCCAGGCTATGTACCAGGACGTTATTTTACCATTTATTGACGACCCACAGGATCCTCTTCCCCAGACGGACCCCTCGGTTCTGGCTCCTCTTCTCCGCTTCTCCGCATCCATGACCAGCGACTTTTGGCTAGGCCCCGACTTTGTTGATTCCTCCGCCCCTCCCACCCGTGCTAAAGTGGATGGGGAGCTGGACCGCTTCCGCAGACTTTTGGCTCTCACCAGGCCCTGCGAGCCGCGGCGCCATAGCGACCTCCCCTCAGAGGCTCACGAGCAGCTTGATCCCGCCGATCAGGACTCGGAAGCGGAACAAGAGGCCATGCACTTTTTGGGCACAGCCCCCATTTTTCCCTCCACCCTCCCTCCGCCGCCACCCCCGCCCTCCCTAACTCTGGATCAGAAAAGGCGCATCCAGTGCAATAGGGAAAGGGCCAGACAAATCAGGGCAGAGCGTTCCCGCCAAGCGGCACGCCCCGTCCCGCTCACGGGCATTTCCCTCTCTCACATGTGGCACCCTGCTTCGCCCGCCCCGCAGGACTTCAACGCCGACATCTTCGACACTTAGCTGGCGTCTCATGTCCAGACGGCCATGGGTGCTGGCGCCGCGTGAAGCCAGGCCAAAGCATCCCCCACCGGGCCAATTTCGGTCCGCCTCAGCTCCTCCACCCCTTCTTTCGCCTGCCCAATTCGCCCAGGTAGCCAAAGCGGTGCAGCGCTCTCTGTCCAGCACCCCATCAGCCTCAGATCCCCCGCGGCCGCCAGGAGATTTCAGCGGCCCCCCCATGGGTCGAGGCAGGCACATTTACGGGGCCACTTTTCATCCTCCGCCACCTCCGCCCGCCTTGCCTCCCTTGCCGCCCCCAGATCATCCCAGGGTGCCTGCCAAAGCAGCCATTCCGGAAGGCTGGATAGGCCAGGCAGCCTCTCCTTTTTCGCCACCCCTCTCAGCGTGCACCTCGCCTCCACCCCAGCGCGAGCCTCGCAAACAGTCTCGTAAAGCTGCGCCACACAGGAGCCAGCCGAGCAGGGCTTCTAGTCCCCCAGCATCGCCTAGAAGGCTGGATCAGGTGGACGACGCCTCATGTTCCTCTGCCTCCTCACCATTTCCTCCGCATGACTCTCCAGAGCCGGCGGAACAGTCCGCTGCGCCCCGCGCCTCTGCAACTCGCAAGCGCAAACAGGTCTCATTTGCGGACGAGTTCACGGCCAAATCCCCTAAGGTGGCCCATAATTCGCGCTTGCGCACCGAGCCGCGCAAAAGCGCGCTCAAGCAGCCAACGCCGCTACGCAGGGAGCCTGCGGAGGCACAAAGCAGCCCGCAGGAGTCCCTCGGCCCGCCGTCACCTCCAGCCTCTCCTCCCCCTAGGCAACATAGGGCTCGCAAGGCCAAGGTGCACCGCGCGGCCCATGCAGCTCAGCGCTCACGCTCGCCTGCCAAAGCGTCTGATGCAGCCTCGGACGAGCAGCGCAGCACAGTGCTCAAGGAGCACGAGAATAGAATTGCCCAGCTCAAAGAGGAGCATAGGCAGGACCAGCTCCGTATCGACAGGATACAGAGGGAGCGCCTCAGGCTTCAGTTGCGAGAAGGCGAAAGCCTTTCGCATTGCGGTCAGCGTCTTTCGCCCAGGAGGCCGCGTAAACCTCACGAAGGAGGTGATGCTGCCAGGCGCTAGACCTTTGCCAGGCAGCTAGCCCTCAGCCTAAGCCTTACCTCTCCCTCCTTCCTCTTATCAGCTCCCCTTTCTGCCTCACCCCCATCAGGCCATGAGGAGCGAGCCCAGTATCCTGGGCAACGCCGACGCAGACGAGGACACGCCCGCTGCTGAGGCGTACCCGGGACGACACTTAGATCCGCGCAGCATCTCGCCACCAGCCTCTCGTTTGGCTTCCTTATGGAAGCATTTGGCTGAGCGGCTTCTCTTGGCTCACCAGCAAGTCTACCGCTTTCTCAGCGGCGGCGCGAGGCGCCACGCACTCATTCTGTCTCCCACCACGGTGTACCAGCATACTGCGGTACCCCAGTGGCAAGCCACATGGCAGCTCGAGAGCGGGCCGCCCGCATGGCCACACGCGCGCTTACGTAGGCCCTGTGCTTCACCTAGATTTGCCCACGGCCGTTAATCGCTCACTCGAGCGCTGGCATGGGCGCTGGCGCGAGGCCAACTCCCCTAACCTACTCCACATTTACCCTCAATGTGCTGCGGGGGATGGCCCCTATGATGCCCGTTTCTCACCCACCATAGGGCTAGTTACTGCTTACGTGCCTGACCAGCTTTTTCTGGACCTACTCCAATCGGGGGCCTGGGAGCACTCCTCCCTCAGCCCTCATCGTCTTTTGCAGGATGCAGCGGCTGGCAGCCCCATCCTTATAGACTTCCAGGCCATGATCATGGTTCGGCCATTCTGCCTCCCGTTGTCCTACCTCGCTCGAATCCTCCGTCTCCCGGAACCCTAATCCCTCAGGCCATGCCGACCCCAGAGGCGCAGCACCTGCCGCAGTTCGAGCACGGCGACTTCCGCTGCGCCCCCACTGAGGCAGTGCCACCACCGCCTACTGTCGTGCAGTGGCTGGTAGTGATAACGACAGGCCACATTTCGCTTTGGTCCCCATTGCCCATCAATGTAGGGCTCCTAATGGAGCAATTCCATGGGCAGGAGACCAGGCTGCCATCCTCTGCGGAAAGGCCGCGCTTTTTTCACCCCCCTATTCTACAGGAGACGGATGCACGGCCCATCCTATTTGGCACGGGCATACCCTACCGCACTGGCCTCTCGCTGCGGGTCAACATGCGTAGCGGTAACATCCTCATCCCTATAGACTCCGCACCAAGCCAAGCATGCATCAGCCGGCCCGTCAGGAGAGTCCTCCTCGCACAGATGCAAGCATAAGCCCGCTAGGTTTCACTCATATTTGGCCGTTGGCTTATGGGCTTTTTCTTTTTGTTCCCTCGGCACTCCCCCCTTTCTCTCAGCGCACCCCACGCCGCCATGGTGCCCATGCCTCCCGCGGGCGGTTCCGCAGCGGCCGCGGCGGATGCGGGCGCGGCCGAGGCCAGCAGGGCGCCGCCTGACACGCGGGAGCTCTTCGGCCTCTCAGGAGACACGTATGCTGGTTCGGCATGGCAGGGCTCCCAATACACGGCCGCCACGCGGGAGTTCAAAAAGTAGTGGCCTTCCACATACCCTGGCGAGTGGAAGATGCCCAACGGCATGCTCTACCCGTTCGTTTGGAAGCTCAAGTCGCTGGACGTCATCGACGGCCAGGTCGTCGAAACCTGGGACTGGGAGTGGATCGAGACCCCAGGCCTGGCGACCATCTCCGAGGTGGAGGCCATGCTGCGGGTCCACTACAACCAGCAGCAGGCTGCCGCGCAAGAGGCCCAGGCGCGAGCGGCGGCGACAGCGGCAGGTCTCTCGGCGCTCTCGGCTGCCGCCCGCACTCTCAACCCGTCGCCCTTCGGTACCTGAGCGAGCCACATAGAGTGCTGCATCAGTCAGCGCCCTGCTAGGTCGTCCTAAGCGACATCGGCGCAACTAGCAGCGCGTCCGCTTAGGTGGTGGGCTAGCCTAATACTCTCCTTTTGACCATCTTACCTCTTCTGGTTTCTCTTTACCTCGGCAGCCCACCACCTAAACAGTTGGAGCCATGCCGCTCCAAGTCAAGGGCGGTCGAGCCGTCCTGCATAGCTGAGTAGTAGGCTACGCAAGTCTAGCAGCATCCAGCCAATCCCGACATAGTGCGGCTCAGCAACTCTGAGCAGCCCCGCTAACAGTGAGGCGGCTAAACGCCGCTCACATATCTCAATTCGCAGACTCGCCACGGCTGAGTCTTCACGCATAGGTAGTGGGCTAGCACACTTCTCGGATCCTGGTTCACCTGCAGCCCACCACCTACACAGCCCAAGCCACCACACGAGCCAAACTCTAACAAAGGAGACGACGCGTCTCCAATTTAAGGTCGGCCGAGCCGACATACAGTCCGCCGCAGTGGGTCCTTCAGGTACACACGCTCACTGCAACTCTTTCGGCGCCAGTCGGCACCATCTCAGATCAACATGGGATGGGCGCCCATGGTGCAGCCGTCAATGCGCCACACAGGGGCGGAGCCAGCCTAATACATACCGCGGCAGCCCACCTAGTCACTCTTTTTTCTACCGGCCCCCCCTTGGAGGGCCTGTGCAAGAGTAGTTGCCAGTCATGGGCGCGACTTCTCACTTTGCCGCACGAGTGCGGCCAACGCGGCACATTTTAGAAGCCTCGCTAAACAGCGTCGGCTAAGATCACACAGCAATTCGCAGACTCGCCACGGCTGAGTCTCCTAGGTGGTGAGCTAGCCTAATACTCTGGGTTCACCTTGGCAGCTCACTACCTAGACAGTCCTAGCCATAAGTGCCTCGTGGGAGGCCCGCGGCACTATGCCTCGGCTCGTCTCTTTGGCCCCCGTCCAGGTGTAGCAGGGTCCCCTTGGTCCCTGTGTGCCTGTGAGGGGCCACACGGAGGTGGGTCTCTGTTGTCTGGTCTCGGCTAGCGCCCAGGCACACCCACCTCCCCGCCGCGGACGGCCCGTACAGGCCTTTCAGCTGCAGCGTCCGCCCTGCAGCACGGCAATGCCATTCTGGCCCTCCTTCCTCCCCCCGCCTCATATGGATTCCCCCGCTCTTCCTCCAGTCCAGCTCTCCTCCCCTGGAGGTTTGGACAGCCGCACGGCGGCCTGGCCAATTTGGCCCTCCGTCCAGCTCTTCCCTCTCCTTCAGCCGACCGAAACTAGGACGGCACACCTAGGCAGGTCTCTCCTTTTCCAGCCTTGCACTGCTCTCTGCCTCGAGGGCTGCCCTGCTATGGGCAACGAAGCAGGGCCCCGCTGATGTCTCTCTTCGCACGGCGCTGCAAACTCCTCCTCTCTCTTATATGCTTCCTCTCTTCCCCTCCCGCAGCGCCAATACCTCTCTCCCGACAGTTTTCGGGACGAGAGCGGAAGCAGCTCAGCGTCCATGCTCTCGGGCTTCTCGTGTGCAGCCTGTGCCAGTCCTGTTGGCCGCTGCGCTCAAGCTACCTGCAACGAGCTTAGTACAGTCAAAGCCTCCTTCTCCTCCTCCTCCTCCTCCTCCTCCTCCTCCTCCTCCCTCCCTCCCTCCCTCCCTCCCTCCCTCCCTCCCTCCCTCCCTCCCTCCCTCCCCGGGCTCGGGGACATGTCAGGATGGGTGGCACAGCGGCCTGGCGGCACAGCAGGGTGAGGACAGCCAGCACGGGCGGGAGGGAGGGGAAGGGAAAAGAGCGGGGAGGCTCCAGAACAGCAGGAAGGAGGGAGGAGGGGGGGAGGCGGAGGAAGAGGCAAGGAGGAAGAGAGGGGAGGGACATAACAAGCTGTAGGCGCGCTCGCGCCGTACCTGACATGCTGCCCCTCCCGCCCATCGCTTCCCATTGCGCTGATTTCTCTCTCTCTCTCTCTCTCTCTCTCTCTCTACCTCTCTCTCCACCGGTGGGCACATGCGGGTGCCATAGCGGACAAGGACCCCCCAGAAGGACGCCTTCGAGTTATGCGCAATCAGAAAGGGAGGTACATTTGATGAGGAGGAGGTGGTGGCGGATGAGCAGGAGGATGAGCAGGAGGAAGGAGGGCGACTGAGGACGGCAGAGGAGAACGCGGAGGAATAGCAGCAGCAGGAGCAGGACTGGGAAGAGCAGGAAGAGCAGGGGGACCAGGGAAGGCGGAGCGGGGAAAAAAGCGGGGAGTCAACGATGAGGAAGGACTCGGATCCAGAAAAATGGCCCGCGGTAGGGCGAGAGCGCCATTGAGAGCAACGGGAGCAAAGCGCCGATCCCAAAATGAGGCCCACGCTGCAGCGAAAGCACCGTGTAAAAACACCGAAGCATTCCGGCTCCTAGAAGAAATGAAACCAATCAATGGCTTAAATCATGGAGGGCGCGCCGCTGGATGGCCCCAAGGGGGGAGGGACCCCCCCCCCCTTTCCCCGATCCGTCGTCGGGGAACCCCTCCCCCCCCCGTTTCCCGATCCGTCGTCGGGTACCCCCCCCACCCCCCTTTCCCGATCCGTCCGTCGTCGGGGACCCCCCCCATCCCCCCATTTCAAAAAGGGGGGGGAGGCGGTTCCGAACCCCCTTCGCCACGGCGCCCCTGGGCTCCGGAACCCGACCCCTACCACCCCTAACACTACCACCCCGACCACCCGTAACCCGAACCCCAAACCCTAAACCTGGCCCCAAACAGCACTCAGTACTCATTATTCACTACTCACTACCCACTACTCACTACTCGCTACTCACTACTCACTTCTCACTACTCACTGCTCACTACTCACGACGTACTACTCACTACCCACTACTCACTACCCACTACCCACTACCCACTACTCACTACTCACGACTCACTACTCCCAACCCACTACTCAATACTCACTATGCACTACCCACTAGTCAGTTCGCACTACTCACTAAACACTACTCACTCCCCACTACTCACTACTCATTCATCACTACTCACTAGACTCACACTTCCCTACTCACTACTCACTGCCCACAACTGCTCGCCACTCGCTACTCCCTACTCCTTACACCATATTCACTGCTCACTACTCACTACTCACTTCTCGCTATTCCTTACTCGCTACTCGCTACCCCAAACACAATATTCACTACCCACTACGCACTACTCACTACTCAAGACTCACTACTCGCTACTCCCTACTCACGAGTCACTAGTCACTGTCACATGTCACTACGCACTACCCACCACTCAGTACTCACTACTCACTACTCACGACTCACTACTTACTACACCCTGAGCACTACCCACTACTCAATATCCACTTTTCACTTAATACCACTCAGTAGTCACTACTCCCTACTCACTACTCACTACTCACTCCTCACTACTCGCTACTCCCTACTCGCTACGCCCTACTCCCTATTCACTAGTCACTACTTACGACTCCCTCCTCACTACTTACTACTCACACTGCTCTACTCGCTACTCACTATGCACTACTCGGTACTCCCTACTCGCTACCCACTACCCACTACTCGCTACTCACTACTCACGAGTCATTATTCACCACTTCCTACTCGCTACTCCCTACTCGTCGCTGCTCACTACTCCCTACTCACTACTCGCTACTGACTACTCCCTCATCATTACTCACTACTCATAATGCCGTACTCGTTACTCACTATTCACGACTCGCTACTCCCTACTCGCTACTCACTTCTCACTACCCACTCCCCACTACCCACTACACACTACTCACTACTCGCTACCCACTACTCACTACTCGCTACTCCCTACTCGCTACTCATTACTCCCTACTCACTACCCACTACTGCCTACGCCCTTCCGATTACTCACTACTCATCATGCCCTACTCGCCACTCACTATTCACTACTCGCTACTCTCTACTCGCTACTCACCACTCACTACTCACTACTCACGACCCACTACTCACTACTCACTACTCACTACTCACGGCTCACTCCTCCCTACTCACTGCCCACTATTCACTACTCACTCCTCACCACTCGCCTCTATCTACTCGCACTACTCATTGTTCACTACTCACTACTCAGTACTCACTAGTCACTATTCTCTTTCGACTCACTACTCACTACTCAGCATCCCGAGGCCAGGCCCCCCCCCTTGCGGGAGAGGCCCCCCCCCGGCCCCCTGTTCGGCGCCCAGGGGGGGAAGGGGGGGAGGGGGGGTCGAACCCCCCCTCCAGCGCCAAGGGGGGGAGGGGGGGCTGGTCCAGAACCACCCCCCTCGCCTTCAAGGGAGGGGAGGGGGGGGGTTCGGACCCCCCCCTTTAAGGGGGGGGGTCGAAAATCTCACCCCCCCTTTGAAGGGGGGAAGGGGGGGGTTCGGCGAGCACACCACCCCTTTTCAATTACAGGGTCATGCACAGGCGCGCATCTAATTCATGTGTGTAAAGAAAGGCATGCAATGAGAGGGCGCAATGCCGCTGGACGTCTTCGGGGGAGAGAGAGGAGAGTAGCATTCATAGATTTGGGATGAGGAGGCAGGACGGGATGAGAGGGAAGGAGAGGGAAAAGGAAGGAGGAGGGAGAAGAAAGAAGGCGGACCCCACCGAGTCTCCGCTGGCGCGGCCTCGGTGGATCTGGGCCCAGGGTGGCCCGCGTCCCCAAACGTTTGGGGCCCGATCTGGGCACCCATGCCTGGCACCTCGTCGGCCCCTTCCCGTGGTCCTTCCCTGCCGCCCTCTGCCGTCGCAATGCCACCGCTCCCTCCCTGAAGAGATGAATCCGGGGAGGCCCGGTGGAAAAGGTTGAAGGCCTGAGGCCCGCCCAAGAAACACAACCCCTCCTCCTCCTCCTCCTCCTCCTCCTCCTCCTCCTCGTCCTCCTCCTCCTCCTCCTCCTCCTCCTCCTCCTCCTCCTCCTCCTCCCCTCCTCCTTCCCCCCTCCTCCTCCTCCCCCTCTCCCCCTACCCCCCCCCCCCACCCCCCTCCTCTTCCTCCTCCTCCTCCGCATCATCATCAGCAGCAGCAGCATCAGCATCATCCTCATCACCAACCATCATCATCATCATCTCTCAGCATCATCTTCAGCATGATCATGATCATGATCATCGTCATCATCAGCATCATCATCATCATCAGCATCATCAGCATCATAATCAGCATCAGCAACATCATCAGAATCATCAGCATCATCAGCATCATCAGCAGCATCATAATCAGCATCAGCATCATCATAATCATCATCAACATCATCAGCAGCATCATCACCATCATCATCACTGAACATCTTAAGGTGTTCCACGGTTTGTGCACCCTCGCCCTTTCCGCCTTAAGAGCGTCCAGGGAGGCCCAACAGACCCCCCGTGTCGTCCCAGGACGGCCCCCGAGACCACCAAAAGACCACAAACGGCCCTCAATAATGGCCCCAAGAGGGGCCCAATAGGGGGAACACGTAATGATACTTCGATCCATTCCCAAAACATAGCCCCCGAAATCCCCAAGAGGCCCCCAAGAGGCCCCGGGAAGCCCCCCAAGACACCTCCAAGAGGCCCCCGAGATACCCCAAAAAGCCTTCAAGAGGCCACAGGGGGGCCTACCAAGTAACCCCGAGAGGTCTCTCAGAGGCCTATGGTCAGAGACCAAGGCACTGTGGCGGATTGGGCCGAAGGCATCTGGCGGCGGGGCTCCGAACTTGGGGATGACGATGGCTGACGCGGGTTAAATTGGGAAGTGGTCCCCCCGATGGGGTACTGCAGTCCTGGACCCAACAATCCTCTCCAGTCCCCTTACGAATGCGATGTCTTGGCTGCCGCGCCACTGGGCACCAGAAGCAAAAGGAGTGGCACTATGCTGGCAAATCTTGTGCCAAGGAATGTTACTCATGTGTCCGCAATGCATTGCGTGCACTTGAACGCGTATGCGAGCAGTGCACCATGGTTGTACATGTGTGATGTCATGTAATACGACACGCTGATGCCAGCTGGATCGAAAGACTGCGCGTATCATGGGGCTTTCTGTGGCGCGACTGCTCCTCCTCCTCCTCATGATCCTCCTCATCCTCATCCTCATCATCATCATCATCATCATCATCATCATCATCATCATCATCAGCATCATCCTCATCATCAGCATCGTCATCATCAGCATCAGCATCATCCTCATCCTCAGCAGCATCATCATCACCATCACCAACACCGCCATCATCATTATCATCATCATCATCATCATCATCAGCATCATCATCATCACCATCATCACCATCATCATCATCATCATCATCATCATCATCATCATCCACATCCTCATCCTCATCCTCATCCTGATCCTCGTCCCCCCTAGGTTCTCCAGGACGCCTAAGTCCTGAAGAACGCTGTCAGATGCCGCTTCCTTTCCTTCGCGTCCTCCCCATCCTCCTCCTTCTCCTTACGCCTCCACCTCCTCCTCCTCCTCCACCTCCTCCTCTTCCAACTTCTCTTCTCTTCTCCTCCTCCTCCTCCTCCTCCCCCTCCACCTCCTCCTCCTCCTCCTCCTCCTCCTTCCTTACGTGTTCGATCATGGACCCCTCGCCACGCATCTTGGCCTCTGACGACCGCCGAAAGACCACCGGAAACCGCCAGCGGGCGCGCGCCCCGCCACGGGCGTTGGGACCCGACACAGTCTTCGGCGGTCTTCGGCGGTCTTTCGGCGGTCTTCGGCGGTTTTCGACAATCTTCGGCGATCTTTCGGCGGTCTTCGGAGGTTTTCCGGCGGTGTTCGGCGGTCTTTTGGCGATCTTCGGCGGTGTTCGGCGGTCTTCGGCGGTTTTCGGCGGTCCTTCGGCGGTCTTCGGCGGTAGGGACGGTGGCCCGACACGGTTTTCGGCGATCTTCGGCGGTCACCGGTGTGAAAGCAGGATATTTCGCGTTAGCAAGGGAACCCTGATCGAACACGTAACTTCCTGATTCTCTCAGGACGCCAGAGGTCCGAGTTGGCGGTGGCCGATGCGTTTCACTCTCCCGCGTGTCCTCTTGAGGCCGGCCCACGCGTGGACCGCGTGGGTCAGCTTGTGCACCCGCAGCACCTCTCGGGGAACGCCGTGATGGCCGCTGGTCCCGCCCCCCCCGCACGCTCTCTGACAGATTCTGCCTGGGGGGGAGACGACAGGACTTGTTCGTGTCGCGACGACGGCACGAGCCTGCCATAGATCGGGAGGAGGCCGAGCGACAGTACCAAAGGAATGTGGACGAGGAGCACGGGAGGAGGAAAAGGGGGATCGAAAAGCTTAGGGCTTGAGAAATGCTGGCCCTTTCTTGGGTTGTGGAAGGCGCAGAAAGGCCTCTGAAGCTTCTGGGAGCCCCCACTGACCTCCGGATACCTCCAAAGGCAGAGGACTCAGATGGAACGAGGAACGAGGAATCAGGGAGGGGCGGAGGAGAAGAAGAAGATCGGGAAAAAAGGTGAGGGTGGAGGAGGGGGGTAGGCGGAGCAGGAGGACGGAGGATAATGAACGAGGGGGAGAGAGAGGGGCAGGGAGGGTACCCTTCTCCTCTATCCCACTTCCTGACTAACAACTCATCCTCGTCGCTCTACCGGAAGTGCTGGTAATTAGGCCGATCCTGGCGTTTCGCCTGATAGTTCTTCACCAGGTATGAACTCCAAGCTTCCAAATAACTCTACGAATGGAAAGAGGGTCGTTTCCAAAGCGCGGCTCTCGCATTAGCGAAGTCGGTTCCTTTCCAAAAAAGAGCCCTCGTTTGAGACTTCCTCGATGCATACGTTCCGAGTCCCGAAGAGTAGCATTGTGCACCACTATGAATATTGAAGGGCTCAGTTTCAAGACAGGCTCTCGCCTGAATGGACGGCCTGTGAGGCGCTCGTCTTTCAAGGGCGCACTGCCCGCAGTGAGTAGGAATGACTGCAGGAACCTATGATGAGGGGTCTGGGTCGTGGATCAAAATAACCATTCACTGAACTTTATGGCCCAACCCCTTTGAACTTCTCGTTGCCAGCAGGATGGGCAATTTACACAACTTGTTCTCGCCAGAATGGCGAGGGGGGCGCTTCCCGCAGTGGTCAGGAGTACTTGCAGGGACCAATGAGGACGGGACTTGTGACGGGAGGCGAATTGCAGCACCGTTGATGCATCTCGACTTCCCTCTGGACCTCCTCATCCCCCTCCTGACGCTGCAGCTGGGGGCATTCGGGGACGGACGGAAACCCCCTTTAGTGAAAGGTGGTTTTCTGAAAACGACCGCGGGCCCAACCCTTGCGGGCGCAAGCCTGGAAAATGACAGCCGCGGCGCCCTCTCGAGAACCGAAAACGGACAATTCACTAATCGACATTTTTTTTTTTTTACTGCGAGCACTGGTGCGCGTGACGACCGATTGTGGCAACCACGCTGCCAAGCTGCCGATTTCGAGCCAGAGTGGACTGGATGGATTACGGCGTCGCGTATCGTCCCCTCAGCTTTCCTCCTTCTCCTCCCAAAATGTGCGCTGAACAAAAAAAAAAACAATTCACTAATCGACATGTCAGGGTGGGGGTTCTGTCCACCCCCGACCGAGGGATGAGGGCCGAGCTCCGACGCTGCCATCCCCTTCCCCCGGGGAGGGGATCAAACCAGCTGGGCCACACGAGAAGTAAGACAGGACCACCAGGAGCGCAGACGATGACTACCTACCAGACCACCCCAACCCAACCCGAAGACCCGAATTTCGGGTTGGGGGGGGGTACGGGACACGTCCACATCTACATCTGCACATCTACACGTCTACACATCTACATCTACATCCACACATCTACATCTACATCTGCACATCTACACATCTACATCTACATCTGATGCATATGTGCTTTTTCAATGTTCCCCGACCCCCCCCCCACTGGAAATGGAGGGCAAATCGGGGCCTTCGGGTTGAGTTGGGGTGTTTTGGTGGGCGGTGAGACGACCTCCCAGGCGGCGGAGCAGCTGTGTCCTCCGATTACCCCCTTGTGGGGAGGGGGGGGGGGGAGGGAGCGAGCCAGCGAGCGCGCGACGTCGGTCCGGCGGGACCGGCCCTCGGAGGGCAGCGCGGGGTGGGGGGGGGCAGAGCCCTGAGGAGACGCGAGACGTGCTGGGGGCAGGAGTCGAAAAGGGGAGCCGGCTTCGGAGAGGTCGAAGCCGGGATCGGAAAGACGACCAGCTGCAGAGAGATGGGAGCCGGGGTCGGAGACGAAACGATCCTCCTCCTGAGGCCAGCCCACGCGTGGGACGCGCCCGTCTGCCTGCGCGCCCGCGGCGCCGCGTGGATGCCAGGGCCAAGCGGGCAGACGCCGGCCAGGCCCCTGAGGGAGCACCGCCCCTCCCCCAAAAGACGGGCTGGGCGGGCAGACAATAAGGCCTCCGACGGGGAGGCTGGAGACACCTCGTCGTCATCGTCCTCGTCGTCGCCGTCGCCGTCGTCGCCGCCGCCGTCGTCGTCGTCGCGTGGGCCTGCAACAAAATAGCACCAAGAGGGCCCATGCCCCGACCGCATCGCGCACTACCCTTTCTCAAAACCTGGCGCGAGCTGGCGAAAGAAATCCGCCGATCCGGCGTGTGAGCTTACGAAAGCTACATCCTGAGCTTCAGCTCTGCTGGGGGGGGGGCCGGGGTGGCTCTGCCGGGGTAGGGGGGGAGGGGGGGGGGTTCATCGGGTTCACCCTTTCTTTCCCCCCCCCCCTCGGGAATCCCAAACCGCCCCAAGACGGTCCAAAAGGGGCCCAAGAAGCCAACAAGACGGTCCAGGAGGCGCCCGAAACGGCCCAAGAGCGCTCCTGGACGCACAAGATGGCCTGAAGACGGCCCAAGAGGCCTCCAAGACGCCTCAAGGAGATCCCAAGAGGACCCCCAAGAGGGCCCCAAGAGGGTACAATAATAAAGTTGCTAATAAGTTTTGAAGCATTTTGGCATTATCGCCTTTTCCGTCTTGAAGCGCCGAAGACGGCCCAAGAGGCCCCCAAGATCGCCCCAAGACAGCCCGAGAGACCCCCAAGAGGAGCCAAGACGGTCCAAGAGGGACCCAACATAGCCCTGGAGGCCCCCGAAGACGACCTCGAGAGGCCCCCCAGATGGCCTCAAGAGGGTGAACCCGAACGGACCCTTCTAGTCCTCCACCCCAAGATGACCCCAAGAGCCCCCAAGATGCCCCCGAGGCGCCCCCAAGGGGCCCCCAGAGGCCCCACAGAGGTCCCCAAGAGGCCCCCAAGAGGACCCCGAGAGGCCCCCAAGAGGCCCCAAAGGCCCCCAAGAAGCCCCAAGAACCAAGAGGCCCCAAGAGACGCTGACTCGCGTGCTGCCAGGCCAGAGGTGCACGGCCTGACTTGGTATTGCTCGGAACCGAAAGCGATGAACGAAGAACCTTCCACCCGTCGCCGTCACCAGTCGTCGGTCGTCGGCCGTCGGCAGCCGTTCGCCGTCAGTCGTCGTCGTCGTCGTCGTCGTCGTCGTCGTCGTCGTCGTCGTCGTCGTCGTCGTCGTCGTCGTCGTCGTCGTCGTCGTCGTCGTCGTCGTCGTCGTCGTCGTCGTCGTCGTCGTCGTCGTCGTCGTCGTCGTCAGTTCGTCGTCATTAACTCCTTCGTCGGTCGTCGTCGTAATTATCCCGCTCGTCGACCGTTGGTCGTCCGTTGTCGCCGTCATCGTCCATTTCAACAACAATAGCATCAGGAGCGCCCCGGATCGGCGGCACTGGCCGGAGGCCACTACAATAGTGGCAAATACCCACAGCATGCATCACAACTGGGCCCGGCCCGCACAGTTATGTGCTTCTAGCCTCCTAGTTGGGGTCCAAGCAGATGGGGTCGGACGATCGCCGATGCATCGCCGATGCATCGGCGACGCAGGTGATGCAGCGACGCTGGTGCTGCATCGGCCCGTCGGCGTGGAGAACTTCGGGCCCCATGTCGCGCCGCATCGCCGACGCAGCGGCGAGGCGGCGCGAGCCTCCGACCCCGCCCACTCGGACCCCTCCCCTGGGAGGCCAGGGAGCACACCAGCGGAGCCACCGTGGGCCGGGGGGAGAGAGGAGGAGGAGGAGGAGGAGGAAGGAGGAGGAGGATGAGGAGGAGGAGAGAGGAGAGAGGAGGAAGGAGGAGGAGGAGGAGGAGGAGGAAGAGGAGGAGGATGGAGGGAGGAGGAGGAGGAGGGGAGGGGGCCCCGCAGCGGGCAGCGGTGTGCGCAGAGCCCCGGGTGCGGCACGGCACCTCGGAGGCAGGCCAGCCGAGACATCGGCGGCTACCTGCAGGATCCGACGCAGCGGGCAAAAAATGGCCACCTCGGTACAGAAATCACGCCTGGAGCCCCAGACCCCATGTCCTCCTCCTCCTCCTCCTCCTCCTCCTCCTCCTCCTCCTCCTCCTCCTCCTCCTCCGGCCCAGGAATTGAACATGCCCTCCTGCGTCCTGCTTCGAGCCAGGCCGGGCTGGGAGGGTCCCGGGGCCCGAAGCGGGGCGAGGGCGCCCGTGGCGAAAAAAGTGGCAGCGCCCGGATCTCTCTCCGGGCTCCTCCCCCGCCCGACCCCAGTCCGCCCCAAATCGTCCCCCGGGGCCCCCTCCCGGGGTCCGGCCTCCTCGAGACGGATCTCCGGCCGTGGCGAGGAGAGGCCCCCCGAGGGCCGCCAGAACAAAGGGCGAGCTAAGCGCTGGGGAGGGCCGCGGTTGTCTCGGCTGGCCCCCCTCTGAGCATCCGCGTCTCGCCCCAGGTACAGTCGGGCCCAGGCCAGCATGCAGTGGAGGCCAGTCCACAAGAAACTTCCCACGGGAAGCCCAACCCTGAGACCCCAGGACGTCCACTGGTTTTGGGTGTGGGCACGTCCAGCAATCCATCGCAGAACCATCGGAACCCAAGAAAACAGGGTACCCTGGACGCAATCAGGGTGCTTCTTGGCATGGGCTTCCCCTGCAACGTCCTTCCAGGGGACCCTCCCCAGGATGCACAAGAGCGTCCAACGAGCACGAGAAGCACGAGGGTACCCTCCCCGAACCGACCTCGGTCTTGTACAGTCGGGGCCTTGACCTAAGGAACCCTAAATAAGGAACGAGGCCCCTTTTTTCCATAAGTTAAACTTCGATCTCCGGTCGAAAACATAAGGAACACCTGAGGCAAGCTGCGAAACACGTAAGGAACGCGGAGCCCCTCCCCAACGAAAAGGGTTCCTTCTCCAGGGCCCCGACTGTACCCCAGCCCGGCTGCACCCCGCGGACGAGGCACGGCACGGCACGGCAAGGCACCGCACTCGCGCCGCAGCAGGTGGCGGACGCAGGTCGGCCTGCGCGCGGCCAGCGAGCTCTGGCCGAGCGAAACGGCGCCCACGCGCACGTAGTCAGAGCCGCAGGCAGGACGGCGCGAGGCTGCTGCTCGACGTGTCTCGGCGGCGGCCCGGCGACACGCCGTGCCTCGGCACCGGACAGCGTGCCGCTCCGCTCCGCGGTGCGAGACTTGATCGGGAGCGGCCGAGAGGGGGGTGTCCAAGAGGGGGGCGTGCAGATCATGGCCGGCGGCACGTGCGCGGCCCAGCGGAGGGGCCAGGGACGCAATGAAACGAGAAGAGGCGCCATGAGATCTGGGGAAATATCATGGCCCCCGCCACGATATCCACCCCCCCTCCTCCTCCTCCTCCTCCTCCTCCTCCTCCTCCTCCTCCTCTTCCTCCTCCCTCCTCCTCCTCCCCCCTCCGGGTAGGTGGGCAATCTTGGGTCTTCCTCCTCCTCCTCCTCCTCCTCCTCCTCCTCCTCCTCCTCCTCCTCCTCCTCCTCCTCCTCCTCCTCCTCCTCCTCCTCCTCCTCCTCCTCCTCCTCCTCCCCCCTCCTATCCTCACCCCCCTCTCTGCCGCCCCCGACTTGAGGGGAAGCTCGGAACGCCGACGCCGAGGACGTTGGGAAGTGGTCCGCGTGTGCCGCGCTGGAGGGGCCCCTGCACTCCTCCTCCTCCTCCTCCTCCTCCTCCTCCTCCCCTCCTCCTCCCGACCTCCTCCCCCTCCTCCTCCTCCTCCTCCTCCTCCTCCTCCTCCTTCCTCTCCTCCTCCTCCTCCTCCTCCTCCTCCTCTCCTCCTCCTCCTCCTCCCCCCTCCTCTCCCTCCCTCTCCTCCTCCTCCTCCTCCTCCTCCTCTCCTCCTCCTCCTCCTCCTCCTCCTCCTCCTCCTCCTCCTCCTCCTCCTCCTCCTCCTCTTCCTCCTCCTCCGAACCAGCGGAGCGGCGCGCTGAGCAAAGGCCCCCGACCAAAAGGAAGTGCGGAGCCCCGATCCTCGATCCGATGGCGAAGACGCCGACGACGCCGACGGCGACGGCACCAGGGGACCTGCATCACGGCGGCGCCCCGGATCCACTGGGTGACGGGCGTGCCCAGGAAGATCTCCGCTGCCGAGTCCTGACTGGGTAATTACGGGTGCCCTGCCTGAAGGAGAGACCTCCTCCTGCTCCTCAGCCTGACCGTCCTTTGCTCTTCGAAACTGTCCGATCCCCTTCCTCATCCCGGTCATCACCCTTCTCATCACAGGGCCTGAGGTGCGGAAGGCAAACCCACTCAGTAATATCCGTGACCATCCCCTCGGGCACACGTTGACCCAGATTACGGATCCGTGGATCTAGCCCGTGGGCGTAGGGGGGGGAAAGGTCCCCCCCTCGCCCTAAACATGAAGCCAGCGCCGCATGACTTTGCCACGGTGCGAGCCGATTCTTGTATGGAAACGGAACGCCCCGCTAATCCACGCACTTTGATCCTGTTTTCCGTTCCCTCGATCCCTCTCCCCTTTCATCATACTCCTCATTCTGGTGAGGCATCAATCGGTCGGTTGGTCGTCAATCCGGGCGGCTGGCACTGCCTGCCCAGACCTCCGACATACAGTTTCTGTTCCCAGTCCGTCGGCTCCTGTGCTCTGGAACCCTTCCGTGGAGCCGGCGCTTCATCCTGGGCCGTCGTCTGTCAGTCCTGGGGCCTGGGAGCGGCTCCTCGGCGGCTGAAGGCAGCGCTAACAGAAAATAAAATGGCTTGATTTGCGTGTAATGAAAGAGACGGGTCCTGAGGGAAACGGGTCCTGGAGACCAGGGCGTGCCCTTGGGACCTGCTCTGCATCTTGAGTAGTTCTTTGACGGCCCAGGGGCCCGGAGAGGGCCACGGAAGCCCGCAAACTCGCGACAAGAGTACGGGACATGGGACCCGTTTCGCTCAAGAACCCTTTACCCCAACGCGAGCAATCCGAAATTTTCGAGGCATCCCGTCGGGTCGTGCGAGCCAGAGGCCGCGATCTCGAAGATGATAGCGCCGGCCGCCAAGAATGTGAGCCCCGCGTCGAGCCTCGGCAGCAGGACGGGGCGCGAGGCGGCGGGGGAGGTTCGGGGGCTGGAAGCGGCCCCGCACGGGGGGTTGAAGAGGCGAGGGGCACAACGGGGGGACCCCGTCCCCCCTCATCCCCGTCTCTCCTCCTCCCCCCTTATTTTTTTCGAGCGCATACCGCCAGCCTCCCGCGGGCCGCCGTCTCCTCACGGCAGACTGGGAGAAGCTATTTCACATGATGGATACATGCGCAGTTATGTATGTGTCTGTAGTTGTGTATATATGTGTGCACATACCGCCGACGGTCTGCCAGCGACTCAGCAAGACCCGTAGCTTGCCACGGGCAAATTGGACAGGGTGGTCGCTAGACGCCCGTCGGGGGGGGCGCCTCTCCTCCTCGTGCACATCCCCAACCTTCACCCCATCCCATGACGAATACCATGCTAACACCATCACAATGCCCATTAGCACACGTGTGCGCCATGATTCGAAGGTGCCATGCAGACGCCAATATGCATAGATTTACCTACACGCATACATGCATGCATGCATGCATGTATACTTGCATGCATGCAGATGTACTTACATACCTACAATATGCATACACCAGTCCAGACAGACCGACCATCAGACAGCTCGACATACATACATGCATGCATACATACGTGAGTACATGCATACATGCATACATACATACATACGTTCATGCAGGCATGCATACATACATATGTACACCAGTACATGCATACATAATACATACATGCATACAAACATGCATGCATGCAATCGTGAATAACGACATGCAGGCAGACGGACATGTATACACACTTACAGACACATGTGCAAAGCTGCACATGCATACGTATACAGGTAGCGTGTAAGGATGTACACGGGCGAACAGGCCTGGGACCACAGAAGAGTAAGGATCAATTGAACCTTTCAGACCACGGTCACGCGCGGCAGCCGATCATGTGTGTGTGTGGCGCGCGCACCTGCACGCGCGTCGTCCTCCTTGGCGCGTCCTCCCGATACGTCGCCACCGGGGTCTGACATGGAACTTCGGTAAATGTATCGGGTGTGCCACGCGTCATTCATCCAAGGGCAGCGCTCCAGGCAAACCATACGACATCAAATACGATGGCCCCCAAACGAGTCGCCGCATCCTCCATGGGAGCGTGGACTCGCGCTCACTACGGGAATAATGTCGGAGCCCTTTGCTCCCAAGCGGGTGGTTTGAGGGGCCGTGCTGGTTGTTAGTGCACATTACGCCTGCACGTAGTCTGGAAGACAATGTCGGTTTTCGTTGGTTGACGCTTGCCCGTGTCCGAGCTCGAAAAGGCGGAGGTTGGGGGGTGAGTCCGACGTGAAACGGAGACCCCCCCTACCGGGAAATCGATTTCGGTTTCGGGTTCGTGTCGTGCGTGCCGTGCGTGCGTGCGGGCGAGGCGAAGCTGCGTAGGCGGGCGAGAGGAAACCCTCCTGTGGCTGGGCCGCGGCCGGACCAAATGTTTCTCCTCCGGCGGCCGCTGGCCCGACGTGTCCCGCCGGCGTCCCGCTGGTGTCCCGAAATCCTTCTGTGGCTGGGCCGCGGCGGGACCAAATGTTTCTCCTCTGGCGGCCGCTGGCCCGCGGTGTCCCGCCGGTGTCCCGCTGGTGTCCCGCGGGTGTCCCGTCGGTGTCCCGTGGTGTCCCGTGGTGTCCCGTTGAGTGAGATCTATAGTGATCGGAGGTGAGGTGGTGAGATCGAAGTGGAACGGAGAGCCCCCCTACCGGGAAATCGATTTCGGTTTCGTGTTCGTGCGTGCCGTGCGTGCGGGCGAGGCGAAGCTGCGTGGGCAGGCGAGAGGAAAGTCTCCTGTGGATGAGGCGCGGCCGGACCAAATGTGTCTCTTCCGGGCGGCCGGTGGCGCGCGGTGTCCCGCCGGTGTCCCGCCGGTGTCCCGTCGGTGTTCCTGTGGCTGAGGCGCGGCCGGACCAAATGTGTCTCTTCCGGGCGGCCGGTGGCGCGCGGTGTCCCGCCGGTGTCCCGCTGGTGTCCCGTCGGTGTCCCGTCGGTGTCCCGATGATAATGTTGATGCTGATTATGATGATGATTATGATGATGATGGTGATGATGATGATGGTGATGAGGATGATGATGTTGATGATGGCGATGATGATGATGATGATGATGATGATGATGATGGTGATGATGATGATGATGTTGAAGATGATGATGATGATGATGATGATGATGATGATGATGATGATGATGACGCCGATTGTGAGATCGATTGTGATATCGAAAGTGAGACCGAATGTGAGATCGATTGTGAGATCGATAGTGAGATCGATTGTGAGATCGATAGTCAGATCGATTATGAGATGATGATGGTGATGATGGTGATGATGGTGCTGATGGTGATGATGATGGTGCTGATGGTGATGATGACGTTGATGATGTTGATGATGGTGGTGTCCCGATGACAATGATGTTGATGATGATGTTGATGATGGTGATGATGATGTTGATGATGATGATGGTGTCCCGATGATGATGATGATGATGATGATGATGATGATGATGATGACGTTGATGATGATGATGTCGATGATGATGATGGTGTCCCGATGGTGATGATGACGATGGTAATTGTGTGGATGATGATGATGATGACGATAATGGTGTCCCGATGATGATGATGATGATGATGATGATGATGATGATGATGATGATGATGATGATTATGATGATGATGATGATGATGATGATGATGACGATGTTGAGGATGATGATGGGATGATGATGATGATGGTGTCCCGATGATGATGGTGTTGATGATGATGATGATGTTGATGATTATGGTGTCCCTATGATGATGAGTATGATGGTGATGATGATGATTGATGATGGTGATGATGATGGTGTCCCGATGATGATAATGATGATGCTGATGTTGATGATGACGATGTTGCTCGTCGTCGAGTACATGACCAAGTACTTGCTGGTGGTAAGGAGATGAGGGGGGAGGGTTCGAATGTGAGCTCTATTCTGAGAGCTCGGAGACCGAATGTGAGATCGATTGCGAGATCGATTGTGATATCGATAGTGAGATCGACTGTGAGATCGATAATGAGATCGATTGTGAGATCGAAAGTGAGACCGAATGTGAAACCGAATGTGAGATCGATTGTGAGATCGATTGTGAGATCGATAGTGAGATCGATAGTGAGACCGAATGTGAGACCGAATGTGAGATCGACTGTGAGATCGATTGTGAGATCGATAGTGAGATCGACAGTGAGACCGAATGTGAGACCGAATGTGGGATTGATTGTGAGATCGATTGTGAGATCGATAGTGAGATCGATAGGGAGATCGATAGTGATATCGATAGTGATATCGATAGTGAGATCGAATGCGAGATCGATAGCGAGATCGATTGAGTGAGACGTTGGTTCCCCCTCCCCCCTCACCTCCTTATCACCCGCAGGGTGGTCGTATAGGTATCGATATGGAGATCGATATGGTGTCCCAAGGTGTCCCGTGGTGTCCCGTTCAGTGAGATCGATAGTGAGATCGATAGTGAAACCGATAACTAGTCAGATCGAGAGGTGTCCCGCGGTGTCCCGTGGTGTCCCGTGGTGGCCCGTGGTGGCCCGTGGTGTCCCGTTGAGTGAGATCGATAGTGAGATCGATCGTGAGATCGACAAGTGTCCCGTGGTGTCCCGTGGTGTCCCGTGGTCTCCCGTTGAGTGAGATCGATAGTGAGATCGATTGAGCCACAACCTCCTTATCACCCGAAGGGTGGTCGTATAGGTATAAAGCCTCAGGCTGGTGGACCGTTGGCGCGGGGTTGAAGGTTTCGGCCACGAAATGCGTGCTGTGGTGGGCAAGGAAGAAGTCAACGCCAGCGACGCAAGAATGAGGCCAATTCAGCCACAAATTGGTGTTGTGTAGGAGGTGTGGGCTGACCGAGGGATAAGGACCGATGAGTCCTCTCAAATAGCAGGAACGCGCAGCAACCGACTATATGTGGCGCGCGTGCCTGCGGAAGCGGGCGAACACGGCACTGGATGTATGACATTCGGCTGGACGATTTTGGGGTACCCCGAAATCTCCCACCACAACTAATCTCCTCCTCCGCGGTCTCCTCCTCCTCCTTCACATGTTTGTTGCCATTGACGGGCGTGTCTCAGAAAGTAGGGTGAGGCCCATAATGCGAGATACCACTGGCAGCTCAAGGAACTCGCTGCTTCGTGGCCCGTAAGCTGTAACTAGTTCCGACGCCGACACCATCATCACCGGCCTGCTTACTAGACGAGGTCTTTCTCTACAGTCGGGGCGTTGACCTAAGGAACCCTAAATAAGGAACGAGGCCCCTTTGTCCCATAAGTTCAACCTCGGTGTCCTTTGGAACACCTCAGGGAAATCCGAGGCAAACTTTGAAACCATCAAGGAACACCGAGCCCCTCCCCAACGAAAAGGGTTCCTTCTTCAAGACCCCTACTGTATCTCTGCCCCCCCGTGATGGTGAGTGGTCTGCGTTCTCCCACTCTGCCCCCGCCTCCCCCGCCTCCTCGAACGCACGTGCTCCTCGGGGGGCGCGGCTCGGGGGGCCGAGGCGGAGCTGGGATTAAAGCCCGGCGCGGCGGAGGCGCGACGGGCGTCGTCGTCGTCGTCATCGTCATCGTCGCGCGCGCTCCCTCTCTCTAGGTGTCTCTCTCTCTCCCCTTCTATTCCCCGCTCCCCCTCACTCCTGGCCCCGTCTGCTTCTTGCCCCCCCCCCCCTCCGCCCAAATAGACCGCGGCCGCCCCCATGGGACCGCCTGTTCGGGATCTTGGTGAAGAAGTCCTGCTGGTACGCGGACACCTTCAGGCAGAAGTCGAGCACCTCAGCCACGACACGAGGCCGCCCCCGCGGGACTGGTATTGGTGCGACTGCAGGTCACACTGTCTCTTCCCTCCTCCTCCTCCTCCTCCTCCTCCTCCTCCTCCTTCTCCTCCGCCTCCTCCTCCTCCCTCCTCCTCCTCCTCATCTCCTCCTCCTCCTCCCTCCTCCTCCTCCCTCCTCCTCCTCCTCCTCCTCTCCTCCTCGTCCCCTTCCTGCTCCTCCTCCTCCTCCTCCTCCTCCTCCTCCTCCTCCTCCTCTCTCCTCCCTCCTCCTCCCCTCCTCTAATCCCCTTCCTCCTCCCCTCACTGCCTCCTCGTCAACGTCCTCCCCGTTCACGTTCCTTTGTCCTCCTCCCTCCTCCTCCTCCTCCTCCTCTCCTCCTTCTCCTCCTCCTCCTCCTCCTCTCCTCCCCTTCTCCTCCTCCTCCTCCTCCTCCTCCTCCTCCTCCTCCGCCTCCTCATCCTGTCCTCCTCCTCCTTCCTCCTCCTCCTCCTCCTCCTCCTCTCCTCCTCCTCCTCCTCCTCCTCCTCCTCCTCCTCCTCCTCCTCCTCCTCCTCCTCATCCTTCTCCTCCTCCGCATGTGCCTCCTCATCCTCCTTATACTCCTCGTTCTCCTCTTCTTCTTCTCCTTCCTCCTCCTCCTCCTCATCATCAGCAGCATCATCAGCAGCATCAGCATTCGCATCCTCATCAGCATCATCAGCATCGTTGCCGAGAGGGCTTCATCCTCAGCAACATCATCGTCGTCTTCTTCGTCATCATCAGCATCATCATCACCATCGTCATCAACATCAGCATCATAATGTAACATCATCATGACCACCACCACCACCACCGCCAAAGCATCAGCAGTATCGGCATCATCACCAACGGCATCATCACCATCAGCACCATCATCATCACCGTCATCATCATCAGCATCATCATCAGCAGCATCATCATCAGCATCATCAATAACATCATCAGCAGCATCAGCAGCATCAGCAGCACCATCATCACCAAAGCCTCATCATCACCACAGTCAACATCATCAACATCGGCAGCATCATCATCAGCATAATCAGTATCCTCATCCTCATCATCATCATCATCATCACATTCACCATCCTCATCATCGTCATCAAAATCAGCACCATCATCATCACCGTCATCATCACCAGCATCATCATCATCAGCAGCGACATCATAATCATCAGCATCAGCATCAGCATCAGCATAATCATCAGACCCAGCATCAGCATCATCATCATCATCATCATCATCATCATCATCATCAGCAGCATCATCATCAACAGCATCAGCCTGATCAGCATCATCAGCATCATCAGCATCATCAGCAGCATCATCATCGTGTTTCTCCGTCCCCTCATGTAGTCGTGGTGTCGTCAAGGAGGTTGCCACCTGAGTTTACGATACCGCACGAAGAGGCCGGTGGTTCACGACCCAGGCACGGTGACAGTGGCGGGATGGACCCAAGGTAACTTGATGGCAGCCCTTGTGAGCCTGCTGCGGCGATGGCGCTCTTCTGTGGCGCGCAGGCGGCGGAGCACTACTGGAATGCTCCTTCAACTGCGCGCTGCTACTTAAAACCGCCTCCATACTGGGCCCACGACGGGCTGCTAGTGTGAGGAACTGGGCCACCACTGCAAGGGTAGTCCATGGAAGCTTGGGCGCTGCCAACGGTGAACGGGGCCCAAACGGTCCCAGCTTCCCCGGGGGAGGCCCAGGTGGCCCCCAGGGAGCCCCACCACGAGACCGAGAGAGCCGCAGGTCGCGCCTGCATCCGACTTCCTCCTCGGAGTGGTGCTCTCGTCTCATGCGCACCATGGCGCGCCACCAAGTGCGCAAGTGCGCCACCAGCTGCACGAGAGGTGCGCCACGGCTGCGCCACAGGTGGCGCCACGGGGTGCCAGGAGGCACCAAGGAACTCCAGGCGCACCAGGCACTAGGCGCCCAGAGGGCACGAGGCGATACCAGGGTGCCCCAGGAGGCCGATAGAAGCACACGTTAGCTCCATGAGGGAGGGGGCCCAGAGAGACCACAAAACGGTTCCTCAGGATGTCGCAGGAAGCTGCCCCAGGATGTCCCCAAGAAAGCCCCGAAAGGCCACCGCAAAAGAGCCCAAAGAGACCTGCAGGAGCCACCGCATGGTGAAGGAAAAAAACGCTCGGACAAGATATAAGCGTGTCGGGCTCGGCGCTCGCAATGAATTTCGTGGTATGCACTGAAACGAACATAACGCGCAACACGATATCTCGATCTTCACGCACTCGAAGCACAGGAACTGCAGCACGTTCCTATAGCAAGCAAATATCGGTGGCCGATGGTTCGCCTGCATGTGTCCCTCCGACGCTATGCCGCAGTCGCAGAGGGAGCCCTTACCTTTGCCGCGCGTAGCGCAGCCAGCTCCAGTGGAGTTCTCGTCGTATCATAAGTCTGCGGGCCCGCAATTCCAGCGGGCCATGACGACACAAAGGGCCCCTCTTCACGTTAACGAAGGCTGCCAACGCCGCCAATGGATTGCGAATCCTTCCCGTGAACTTGAGGTCCGGGTGGGGGTAGGTGGCAATGAGGGCGAGGTTGCCAGTGCTGAGGTGCAGGACCACTGGGGCGTGGCCGACGAACACACTGTCGCCTTGCTTGTCTAGCTTGGCTCTCCAATGGTCGAGCGTCGTCGCTGGGAAGTGCAAGCGTACTGCCACCAATTCTCCTCATGAATGCCCTTCTTCTGACTGCCGCGACACACTGCCACTGTGGCCGTCGCCTTCCAGCCTCCCTTTTGCGACGCCGTCTTGACTCTGACCGTGTAGTCTGGGCTGGCATCCATCGCAAGGTAAACCTGCTGTTTGCAATCGTCGCCCCTGATGGATTTACCGATCTGCGGCCCCAAGAATAGCCCCAACTAGAAGATAATGCCGAAGAGGACGCGAAACTCCTGTGACCGCCCCGCTTTCAGTCTTACGCGACCGCCCTCACATCGCGACGCTAAGCCCTGACGTCCTGTGGTGGTCGACAACCGCTCTGACTGCGCCTGATCCCCGGGTCCAAACAAGATCGGCGCTGAACCCTCATTTACATCAGCGGCGGCCGACCACCATGTCACGTCAAAGAGACGGCTGGGCAGGAGCATATTCACTGGAGGCAGAAGCACCCGAATCACCTTGCTTATTACGCCGAATTGCCCGCGCTGGTGCAAAAGCCTTTTGGTTGGCCTCCCTGAGCTTTTCTGGTTTTGCGCCTCGACGCTGGAGTCGTGATCCTGTCATTTGCCCGTGTCGTGGCTCGGCTTCGTAGTGCCGTCCGCTGCTGTATCATTCGTTTCTTGCTGTTGCTGCGGTTGGGGTTCCATCTCCCCGTTCTCGCCGAACTTGCCCTTCTTCTTCTTCTTCGGCTTGGCCATGACCTCTTTCACCTTCGCGTGAATTTTCTGGATGTGCAAGAACTTGGAGCCCCGCGTCCCGAGGTGGTCCCTGCAGAATCGGTCCAGCTCATTATGCCATTTGAGGGCGCTCGCTTTCTCGTCAAGGCTGATGTCACACTCTTCCAGCTACTCGAACAAGGTCGGGTCGTACTTGGACTTGACTTGGAAGCACGAATCGGGTTCCGCCTCCCCTGGAGTCGGCGAGACGTCAAGATCTGATTCACGGCTCGCCTCCGAGTACATCACGTTGCTGCGCTGATGCCTCCCCCAGCTGGCCCGCGAGCTTCTCCATGTGCTCGTGCTGGTCGTCCAGGTAAACCTGCGCGTCCACCATTGTATTCCGCTGCTAGGCCAGCTGCTGCTCGACCGTACTGATGCCCGCGATGGCGTCGCCGTGCAACTGCACCCCTGTCCTCGGTTTGACGTTGCCTTTGGGGGTTGCTCTCCTCGCCGACCTTTGCTCGCAGGATTGTGATCACCGCCTCCATCGCTGGGTCGACCAGGGCTCATTGCCCCAGATACGTCGTGAGCCCGTCGAGGAGGCTCGACGCGTTGGGAATAGGTTCTTCTTGTTGTAGCTGGTGTCGTTCTGGCTGCTTCTGTACCCAAGGTGGGTGTCCGTGCTCGCACTGCGTCTGCACGACGCTCCTGCTCGCTGGCAGACGCTTCCTCCGCGGCCACGATGCCCAGGCCCCCGAAGGCGAACGTGGTGTGGAGGTCGCTGGTTTGAGCTGGGTTGCGCGGTGCCCTCGTGCGTTTCATGTTCGCGTGTAGCCGAACTGCCTGTAGTGAAAATAGTTTGTCTCCCCAGCTCCGCACCCCAGCATTACGACAGCTGAGAAGGAATGCTCACCTGCGGGGTGCAGGAGGCGGGCAGGGGCCTGAGGCGGATCAGGTCCTGCCACAACGGTTGTGGAGACTGCGCCTCGGATCATTGACGCCGCTTGATTCCCAAGGGGAATCATCATCTCGAGCGAAAAAAGGCTACGGAGAAGGTGGAGAGACAGAGAGATAGATATGAACAAAGGAAGAGACAGAGAGAGAGGGAAGCGGAGAGAACGAGGAGGAGGGCTCGTGACTTCCTCAGGCCTGGCTTTGTGTCTACGGGGCCGAAGCCTCAGGGGTTTTAGTGGACGGTGCAGTGGGGAGGAGGAGGAGGAGGAGGAGGAGGAGGAGGAGGAGGCTCCAAAAAGACGCGCGATTCGAGTCTATCGTCAGGTCTCTACTGAGAGGCACTCCCCTTCTCCACCCGTTGTGTTCATCATGTGTAAGAATGAACACATCTCTGCGTCCCTCTCTTCTCCCGGAGTGGGTCGGCTGGAGCGACGTTCGGGGCTTTTTGTTTAGGCCCTGCTACGGGCGCTTGGTCAGTGGGATCGCTGTGGGGCGCTGCGAGAGAGGAGGAGGAGGAGGAGGAGGAGGAGGAGGAGGAGGAGGAGGAGGAGGAGGAGGAGGAGGAGGAGGAGGAGGAGGGGAGGAGGAGGAGGGGAGGTAGGAGGAGGAGGAGGAGGAGGAGGAGGAGGAGGAGGAGGAGGAGGAGGAGGGAGGAGGAGGAGGAGGAAGCGGGAGGAGAGGAGGAGGAGGAGGAGGAAGCGGTGGACTGCCATGAAGAGGGCAGGAGGAGGAGGTTATGGAGGAAGAGGGAAAGGAGGAGGAGGAGGATAAGAAGGAGGAGGAGGAGGAGGAGGAGGATCCAGGATCCAGGCTTCTGGACGTCTGAACCGTTCTGGGGTCCCCGGAGGCTCCCTGGAGGTCCTGGGAGAGCCCGTGGAGGTGCCGCCTCCACAAAGCCATCTGGAGGCCTCAGGAGGCCCAGAAAGGCCGAGTCCAAACGCGTCGTCGTCGACGTCCGCGTCGGAATCGTCGTCGTCGTCGTCGTCATCGTCGTCGTCGTCGTCGTCGTCGTCGTCGTCGTCGTCGTCGTCCGCCTCATCGTCCTCGTCCGCCTCATCGTCCTCGTCCGCCTCCTCGTCCGTCCTCGCCCTCCTTCCCCCTCCGACGGGGGCCAGGCGGCGCCTCCAGCATGAGAAGCACGTGCACCATCGATCCCAGCGCGCGCTCGCGCGCGGGCAGAGAGAGGGGCTTGGAAGAGGAGGAGGAGGAGGAGGAGGAGGAGGAGGAGGAGGAGGAGGAGGAGGAGGAGCTTCGAAGGAGCTTCGGCGACGACGATGTCGAGTAACGCCTAGTGGCTGCGACATCTCGGGGCTCGGGAGGAGGATGAGGAGGAGGAGGAGGAGGAGGAGGAGGAAGAGGAGGAAGAGGAGGAGGAGGAGGAGGAGGAGGAGGAGGAGGAGGAGGAGGAGGAGGGATGAGGAGGAGGAGGAGGAGGAGAAGGAGGAAGATGGCTTGGCACAATGGCATGCCATGATCAGAGTGGCAAGAGCCCATTGCAAAAATGCGCGATCGAACGGCTACGAGAGGCAGAGGAAAAGGAGGACGCGGGGGGGTCGGGAGGGAGGGCGAAGAGGAACAGGCTCCTCCTCCTCCTCCTCATCCTCCTTCTCCTCCTCCTCCTGCTTCTCCTTCTGCTCCTCCTCCTTCTCCTGCGATGAGAACGAATACGGCGATGACGAGGCAGCGCCTCCAGCATGAAGAGCACGTGCACCACGATCCCAAGGATGCCCAGGTGCTCCTCCGTCCCGGGCTCCTCTGCAGAGGGGGGGACACACCGAACATGACAGCACAGAACCGCGGCCCTGAGGGAATGGGGGCGGAGCGCCACCGTTCCCGGCGACGCGCCAGGCCGGAAGACGTGGCCGATTCCGGAAGCCCTGAACCCAAACATGTTTGGGCGCCCGAGTTATCCGGGGTAACTCGGGTCCGGGGTAACTCGGGTTTGGGTTCCCGAAAAACGAACCCGAGTTATCCCTGACCCGAATTACCCCTGATGATTCGGGGCTCTGGATGCCCGAAATATCCGGGGTAACTCGGGTCCGGGATAACTCGGGTTCGGACTCCCGAAAAACGAACCCGAGTTATCCCTGACCCGAGGTACCCCTGATGATTCGGGGCTCTGACATGTTGCCATCTCTTGGGAAATCCACTTTTGCTTCCGCCGCCCGCCGCTGGCCTTCCGCCGGCTTCCGCCGGCGCAGGCGCCCTCGCTTTGCTTCCGCCGCCTTCCGCCGCCCTGCCGCCGCCCTCCCGCCGGGGAAGAGAGGGCGAGGCCCTTTCTGGGACGCCTCATGCCAAGACGGCAGGCGCGCCAAGCTGACTACCTGCCAGACCACCCCAACCCAACCCGAAGACCCGAATTTCGGGTTGGGGGGGGGTAAGGGTTCCACACGTGTTTTTTCTACGTTTCCCGACCCCCCCCCACTGGAAATCGAGGGTAAATCTGAGCCTTCGGGTTGGGTTGGGGTGGTTTGGTGGGTGGTGACAAGCATGCCTGCTTAGCAAGCAAGATGCGAAACGGCGTGAACAGCAACCTCTGCGGGGTGACGCACCCGGGGGCGGGCTCCAGGACCCGGGTCGCGCAGCTTCCCGCACCGCGCACCACGGCGCGCGGCGCGCGCCATCTTCGCCTCGCGCCGCCCTGTGGAGAAGAGCGGCGCGCGACGGGCGATTATCCTGTCGCCCGTGGCTGTGACCTACCAGACAGATCGCAGCAAAGAACCCCCTTCTCCTCCTCCAGGAGAGGAAGAAGCAGAAGAAGGTCGTTGTCGTCGTCGCCGCCGCAACCGTCGTTGATCGATGCTCGGGGCACGAGGAATCCAGGAATCGAGGGGGTTTGGTTGGTCTTTCGGCCTCATTGGGCCTGTGGGAGGCGCCCCCGTGGCCACGGATGAATCCCCTTCAAAATTCTGGCCAGAACGGATCCCAGTATTGGTGCAGGAGGACATCGTCGTCGTCCGTCGGCCGTCGTCTGTCGTCCGTAGTCGGTCGTCGGTCGTCGGTCGTCCGTCGTCGGTCGTGCATCCTCCTCCCTCGCATCGCCTCCTCCTCATCACCATCCCAAGAAGCATTATCATCCGTGCAATCGCGAACACAATTCCAGAAAGTCATCCCCGCAATTACAGTGACCATCAATACCGTCATCATCATCATCATCATCATCATCATCATCATCATCATCGTCGTCATCATCATCACCACCACCATCATTACCATCATCATCATCACCACCACCACCACCATCCTCATCATCATCATCATCATCATCATCATCGTCGGCAGCATCATCATCGTCATCGCAATCGCAATCACCATCATCAGCAGCAGCATCAGCATCAGCATCTCAATTCCAAGCGTCATCGGTATCGCCATCAGTCAAGACCACATCATCTCCACCATCATCACAATCATCATCATCCATAGCCTCGTCATCATCACCGTTATCATCGCCAACAGCACCACCATCGCCCTCGTCGTCACTCCCGTCACGATTACCAAGGTCGTCATCACCATCATCATGACAACCCATCTCCAACACAAAAAAACACCATCACCACCGTCACTTTCATCAGTACCCGCATCGCCTTTATGATCACCTAAATCATCATCGTCGTCATCGCCGAAACCTTAAATTCTACCATCAGCATCACCACCGTAGACATCATCGTCAGCGGCACCATTGTCATCAACACCACCATCCGCCTCATCACCATCACCACCATCGTCAATATCAATATCATGATGGTCACCACCATGTCCATAGTCATCGCTAGCATGCGCATCATCGCCGTCATCATCCAGATCAGCATCACAATCGCAGCAGAAATGTTAAAACGTAGTAGTCATGGTCATCATCATCAACATCATCAGCATCACCGTCATCCTCAGCAGCACCATCGTCGGCATCATCACCAGCGTCGTAGGCATGATCCTCATCAGCATAAATCTTAGTATGATCATCACCATCAGGCTCACAACCATCATCATCTCCATCACCGTCGCCATCAGCATCGCAATTATCAGATCATTCAAACAATTATGAGCACAATGATAATCATCGGCAGCAGCAACACCATAATCAGTATCACCATCGCAATCATCGTCGTCGCCATCAGCATTATCATCATCATCATCATCATCATCATCATCATCATCATCATCATCATCATCATCATCATCATCATCGCCATGGTCATCATCATCAGCAGCAGCAGCATCATCATCAGCACCATCATCCTAACCATCAGCATCATCATAATCATCGGTAGCATCATAAGCATCATCAGCGTCCCCATCTTCTTCGTCATCGTCATCGTCATCATCATCATCATCATCATCATCATCATCATCATCATCATCATCATCATCATCATCATCATCATCATCATCATCACCATCATCATCATCATCATCATCATCATCATCGTAAGCGGCGTCATCATCATCACCATCTCCATCACCATCATCACAGACACCATCATCGTCAACATCCTCATCGTCATCATCATCGTCATCATCAGAATCGTCATCATCATCACCATCATCATCGTCGTCAACATCATCGTCATCGTCATCGTCATCAACATCAACATCATCATCATCAGCATCAGCATCCTCCTCGCGCGTTCCTTATCCTCCGCCTCCTCCTGCTCATTATCCTCCTCCACCTCCTCCTCCTCCTCCTCCTCCTCCTCCTCCCCCTCCTCCTCCTCCTCCTCCTCCTCTCTCTTCTCCTCCACCTTCTCCTCCTCCTTCTCCTCCTCCTCCTGCTCATCCTTCTCCTCCTCCTCCTCCCCCTCCTCCTCCTCCTTCTTCTCCTCCTCCTCCTCCTCCTCCTCCTCATCCTCATCCTCATCTCACGCCCGCGCAACCTAGTGCGCGCCACCCTCCTCTTACTCACAGTGATATTTCTGTGCGCTTCTCAATGTGCGGGGCAGGCCTTCGCAGGCCCTGGACCTTTGGAGAGCGGCAGAAACCTCAGGGGACCTCAGAGGAGGTATTCCGAACACCGCATGGGGCTCACAGTGTCAGGGAGCCCTGGCAGCGCACAGTGAACCAGCAAAGATCGCAGGAGCTCCGTGGTCAGGGCCACGATCAGGGCGCAGACGGTGACAGAGGTGCTGACGAACAGAGCCCAGCAGGAGTACGCGTACGAGTGGACCATCTGCATCAGGCCTCCGCATCGCCCGCGCGGAGGACCGCGGAGCCTTTTTGTTCTGAGACGCGGGGCCGAGAGGGAAGGAGCGGAGAGGCAGACAGGAGGGGGCGCAGAACGGGGTGGGAAGTCAAAAGGAGAGGGCCTCCTCAGAAGGCGGCCGGGCTTCTCAGAGGCCCTCGCGCCGTCCGACCAGTCTTTGGCAGCTTCGGGGAAGGCTCCGACAACTTCTCGGAAGGCCCGAGGCCTTCCGAGCCTTCCGAGAAGGCCCGCCCCTCCGTTTCCTCCTCCTCCTCCTCCGTTTCCTCCTCCTCCTCCTCCTCCTCCTCCTCCTTCTCCTCCTCGTCCTCCGCCTCCTCCTCCTCCTCCTCCTCCTCCTCCTCCTCCTCCTCCTCCTCGACAGGAGAGGGGGGCCCAGCGACACGCCGTGCCCTGCGAGCGGACGGCGCGTCGCTCCGCTCCGCGGGACGGGAGGCTGGGAGAGGCTCGGGACGTTGACGCCTGGGGACCGGGACGTGGTCAGCGTGTCGCGCCGAAGCGTGGTGGGCCAGAACCGGCGGAGCGACACGCTGAGCCCAAACTGCGGGCCGAAACCACGCTGAGCTACAGGCCCACGAGGGGCCGTCAACCGCACGTGGAGCTGCACACCGAGGCGGTGGCACCCGCCAAGCTCGGAGGAGCACGGGCCATAGAAGAAGGATGCTGAGGATGAGGATGAGCAGCACAGGGGACCCGGAGGCAGGAGCAGCA
This sequence comes from Prorocentrum cordatum, assembly GCA_963575745.1. Taxonomy (NCBI): domain Eukaryota; class Dinophyceae; order Prorocentrales; family Prorocentraceae; genus Prorocentrum; species Prorocentrum cordatum. Next base: position 41,917 of record CAUYUJ010006507.1, read on the forward strand.
GCATGACCTGCAGGTGTCCGTGAGGGGCGACTGCCGCCGCCTGCCCAGATTCTCCCCTCTCGGCCCCATCATGTACGGCCGGTTCGTGTCATGCCGACTGCGGCGGTGGTTCCAGACTCCGCGGGGATCGTTCAGCCTTGAACGATCGGCCGCTTCCGACACGTCAGATCGCTCAACATAGATAGACTCTAGGTCGTCGGCGACGTTCAACGTTGAACGCTGGCGGCGGGGTCGCCGTCGGTCGACACGACGCGTTGCGGGCCAGACTCGCGCCCAGATGCACGGGAAGCGCGCACGAGGAAATCCCAGGGAGGGGCCCGGGAATCCTCGAGCCTGCTCCGACAAAGGAGGACCTTGTTCCGACGCTCCGACTGCATATGATGTTTTCTGGAGACCTCTAGTGGGCTGAGGTCCGTGTGGGAGGGCTGACGGGCTCCGTCCACCGCAAGATGCGAATGTGGCGTGGTCCCCATATGTCTGCCAAGTGTGCTGATAGTAATACTGTGGCTAGAGCACCTGTGAACTCGACAGTCACACGCGTCATAATCTGCTACAGATGCACATTATACTTGAGCTGTGTAGTTCGCTTCCTTAAAACAGGGCTAGGATCGGGATAAATCGCTCCAGAGCGTTCTGGAGCGCTCTCAGAGCGTTCCGGAACGCTCTGGAGCGGCCGCGGCGCCCAATACATCCTCCAAACCCGCCGATTCTCAGAGATTTCGAGTTAGCCCGATCCGATTTTGTCCCGATCTTCGCGTCGTTTTATTCCTCCTTTCAGTCATGTCATAAGGCCAGCGGCAGACAGCGCCCGCACCCCGCAAATTTTGCAGTCCCGAGGCTGGCGGGCCTCGGAGGCGGCCACGGGGGTCTGAGCTGGCTGGACGGGCCCCGAGGAGAGCAGTCAGGAAGGGGGGGCGAGACCAATCCGCTCGCATCGGCCCCTCCTCCTCCTCCTCCTCCTCCTCCTCCTCCTCCTCCTCCTCTTCCTCCTCCTCCTCCTCCTCCTCTTCCTCCTCCTCCTCTTCCTCCTCCTCCTCCTCCCTCCTCCCCCCTCCTCCTGCTCCTCCTCCTCCTCCTCCTCCTCCTCCTCCTCCTCCTCCTCCTCCTCTTTTTCCTCCTCCTCCTCTTTTTCCTCCTCTCTGGACCTCTCCCGGGGTCACTCTGGTGCAACTTCACCCGGATCCGTTGCTGACGGTCCTGGGGCACGAACATCAAACGACGCGAAGATCGGGACAAAATCGGATCGGGATAACTCGAAATCTCTGAGGATCGGCGGGTTTGGAAGACGTAGTGGGCGCCGCGGCCGCTCCAGAGCGTTCCGGAACGCTCTGAGAGCGCTCCGGAACGCTCTGGAGCGATTTATCCCGATCCCAGCCCTGTTTTCACTTCTCCCGGGGTCACTCTGGTGCAACTTCACCCCGGATCCGTTGCTGACGGCCCTGGGGCACGACAACGGCCCCCCTGGGGCGGAAAAACTCAGAACACCTGACCGGCCCAGAGCCTCTGACCTCGCCCTCCCCCTCCTGCTGGCCAGAACCAAAGCTGGGCCGCCTCAGACCCCCAGCCGGCTCCAGGGCAGGCCCTCCCTTCTCTAAGGCAGCGAGCGAGAGGGGGAAGTGAGAAGAGGGCTCTCTCGGAAAGAGGCGGGGCTTCTCAGAAGCCCTCCGGCCTTCTGGAAGTTCTCGGCGTCTTCGGGGAAGGGCTTAGAAAACTCCCCGGAAGGCTTGAGGGCGTCCGAGCCTTCTGGGAAGGCCCGCCCCCTCTCACTTCGCCCCTGGGCGCGCCGCAGATTCTGCTTGCAGGCCAGGCCTCGCCCTCGCTCGGACGTCCGTTCTCCGTGCATTGTTCGGTTGCGTGCGTGCTCGTTTTGCTCGATGGTCCAGGATACTCCTCGATGGTCCTCGCCGTGGAAAGAAACGCACACGTCCGAGCGACGCCAAGAGGCAGGAGGGCTCCATCCCTCGCAGAGCACATGCTAGCCCGAGGCCCGCCAGCAGCACAGCCTCGCAGCAGCGAAAAGAGTCGCCCCTTCGTGAGGCCACCAACGGGCAGCGCCCCCTCCACATCAGGAGCGGTCACGTGCATCGACGATCGAAGACGCGTATTGCGCGAGATGACGTATAGTCGGACCTAAGCCAGAAGAACATCCTTCAAGGACATGAGACCCTCTGGCGGCCAAAGCAAACAGAACATCCAAGGGTACCCTCCCCAGGATGCACAAGAGCACACAGCAAGCACGAAGAACATCAGGGCACCCTCCCCGAACCGACCTCGATCTTACACCGCGGTCCGACTGCACCCGCTTCACTGCTTCACCTCCCTCCTCCATCCTCCTTCCACTCTCCTCCTCATACGGCTTGCTCGGGGATTCCGGGTCAAGGGCCCGTGACAACGGTGAGTTCGAGTCCCGATTGCGACGGCACGTGCCCTGGAGCCCTGGGATGTCTCGAGGCTCCGGGAGCGGCCCTTCATCGCTGCGCGGAGCCGAGGGCGCGCACCGCCAGCGCGGCACGCGGACAGCCAGCGCGGCACGCTGCGTTGGGGACGAGGGCGCTCGACGCGCGACCTTGCGCGGGCAGCTTCCGCGCGAGCGTCGGCGCAGAGACTCCGTTCATATTTTGCCCGTGGTTCACGTGGAAAATCCGGAGGCCACTTGCTGGATCCACATGTGGAGCTCGTTTCTTCCCGTTCAACCTGGAACATCAGTTTCTGTTCGATGTACCCCAGTCAAGTGCGACATGTCCGGGGTTCGTTGATCTGGGGCGTGATATCACAACGAAAATGTCTTGCTGGACACGACAGTTTGCACCACTGGACTTCTTGGATTCACATGTGGAGGACCACCGTGCTTGGCCAAACGAGGGCCCAAGCACTGGAAGACAAGCGGCCACGTGTGCGTGTGTGTGTGCGTGTTTGGCACTCGCCCAGGCCAGCACTCCATGCTCTTTGGAAAAGCCAGCGGGCAGTAGGAACACGCTCGCAGTAGATCGACCGCCCCCCCCCCATATTGGGAACGTCCCCGTCCAAGCTGGTAGTTACCCCCCCAACCTCCCGGGGCCCCCTTGGGGGGGGCTCAGGGGGCCCCCGCGTGGGCTCGCTTCGCGCCCGGGGCTCGCTTCGCCCGGCTCGCTTCGCCGAGGCTCGCCTTCGCCAGGCTCGCTTCGCCCGGGGCTTGCTTCGCCCGGCTCGTTTCGCCAGCTCATTTCGCCCAGGCCTTGCTTCGCCCGGCGGTGACAGCCCGCGAGGTGCCTTCGCGGAGGGAGAAGGGAGGAGGGAGGAGGGAGGAGGAGGAGGAGGAGGAGGAAAAGGAGGAGGTGGGAGGACGGAAGAGGGAGGAGGAAAAGGAGGGAGGAGGAGCAGGAGGAGGAGGAGGGGGGTAAAGTGGGGGAGGAGGAGGAGGAGGAGAAGGAGGAGGAGGAGGAGGAGGAGGAAGAACAGGAGGAGGAGGAAGAGGAGGAGGATTTTCCAGGATTTCCGCCATCACGTTGTGATACGCAAGCTCGTGGGCTCAGGTTGGGGTCCAACCACGAGCGAGCCTGTCAAGGTACTCGCGTCTGGTCTTGGTGATCAATTGTGGGCGGCACAGAACTCCTAAGCCCCTGAGCTGGGCCTGGCCGAAATACCCGCAACTGCCGCAAAACCACATACCAAGGACTCGGTGATACCGCAATGCGTAGGAGGGGCGCGTCCAGACGCCAGCCATTGCAAAAACCGCCCAGGGGGAACTCGGGAGACTTTTTTTCCGTCGATGGGCAGAAGATGGAAGCACTCACTTGTTAACCAATCGTGTAGATGCATGCATTCCCCTGCGCGAGCCAGGGCGGCCAACTCTGCGACACTACTTCTTCGCCCGTCATGTGCGAGGGCGCTTGAAGGATGGCGGTGGAGGCTTTCCCCCCTGCTGGCGACATGCTGATGAATCTCACGCCAGAGGTCGGCCTGGGGCCCAGCGGGGCGCGCGAAAGCGCCATCGTACCACCCTCTCGCGACCTCGGCGCAGCCCGTGACAAAAACAACTGGCCCTGTCGTGAATTGTAGGGCCCAGACGAAAGCCAGGAGCTCCACTCGCGGGACGGTCTGCGAGGAACCCGGCAGAAGGGCCCAACACGCGCGCTCGACCGCCCGGGGAGAACCCAGTAGAAGCTGCCACTTCGAGCCCCGCGCGCCTAAGCCTGCAGTCGCGAGCGTCCACGCCTCCAGAAGCATCTCCAAAAACGAGGGCGGGACAGTCGGGGACCCCGCGCCCGAGACGCCCAACGACAACCGCACCACCTTCTAAAGAGCCTCCAAAAAGAACCCCAGCAGCCACAGGAGGCTGAACAGAGGTCCACTGGGCAGGGGCGATGCCTCTCATCCAGAAAGCAGGACACGAATCTTGCTCCGCCACTGCCTCTGGCACGAGCTCGTCGGACTGTGCAAAAGCTAGCGACTCGCGATTCTTCGGACGCAGCCAGCAGCGGTGGATCGGAATGTCGACGCCTATTCCGCATCTCAGGCACAAGTCGCTGTCTGCCAGCCGCGCCTCGCACTTCCTCGGATGAATCCCAAAGCCCCCGATGGCAATGGAAACCTTCAGCTCTGACAGCTGACGGCCCTTGCGCGCGCCCAAGAGCGATTGGATGACCTGCCGAAAACAGAGCAGGTCAGCGCCGTGCTCGAGCCCGCTGCCGCAGAACCCCTGCATCCACTGCTGCGCAGAAAGCGCGGCCTCCATCTCGTCAAGGAGCGGCTGCGCCTGGCCCAGACCGACAAAGGATTCGTGGAAAACCCACGCATGAGTGTCCGCCGACCCGTCACTCGGCACCTGCCGCGACGCGGCCGAGAGGGGGGCCCACCCTGCTTGCAATAGATACAGGATGACAGAAGACAATGGGCCGCGACCGTGCCGAGCACGTTGAGCCTCGGGGAAACTATGCAGGGCCCCGACGGTCGTGGGCCATGCCAAGGCCACGGTCTTCCGCAACCCTTGCTCGGCTAGCCAGGTGACAAACCACAGCGAAAGACGCGCCCTGGGCCGCGCCGGCCCTGGGTCCGCCCCAGGCAGCCGCAGCGCCAGGGGCGTCGCGAGGCAGCGGCCTCGGCGGCTGCTGCCTGCTGCGGCGCCTAGACGCCTCCGACAGCATGACGGGCCCGAAGCTGCCGCGCACCCGGTGCCCGTGCGTCGCCGCCGCCTGCGGCCCTGCGCGCTGGATATGTCCTGTGACTTTCCAGCGGCGGGCCGCGCGCGCGAACCTGCGCGGGCGCCCGTGCGAGAGGCCCGCCTCGGCGACCCTCTTGCGCGCCGCGTCGCGCCAGCCTGCGGCCCGAGCCCTCGTCGACGCCGAGGCGGGGCGCCTGCTGCGCTGCCTTCACCACGATGCCGCGCGCCCGCAGCGCCCCCTCGCGACGCACTGCGCGCCCGAGCGGCGCGCGCAGGCGACGACGCTCTCGGGGGCAATGCCGAGGTGTAGCCGCCGGAACTCGCGAACTGTAGCGATGGCGGCCTTGACCAGCGTCGCGCGCACATGACTCCTGGACCCCGATGCCCTCTCCGAGAGGTCGTCGACACAGATCCGAAGCACCATGGAAGGATGTGTCTCCATGAGCTTCTGACGCACGAACGCGGCGAGGCACTCGGCGAAACGAGTGCCGCCCCGCGAGCCTTGAAAAATCGACTTGTGGGTCTGGAACGGCATGGGGCATGATCCCAGCTGCAAGAATATGCGAGGGGCCAAGAACATCTGCATCTCCAGAGAAAGAACGGACGGCGGGAAACCCTTCTTGAGGGCGCACGCGGCCAAGGCAGACATGCGCATGCCGTCGTAGAAGGCCTCCACGCCGAGAAGCGTCTGCCCATGAGGCAAGCGCAGCGTCGACCGCACCTCGTCCTCGAGGACCCTGGTGAAAGCTTCGCCGAGGGCAACGTTCCCCGCGACCGCGGCGTCCCAGAAATCGCCTTTGTCGGTGACCCAGCTGCGGGCATGCTCCTTCCGCGCGGGGGACCACGCACAACGCAGCATCGGCAGGAGGCCGATGCACCTGTCACCCCCCGGCTTCTTGCCGAGGAGACGCCCCAAGACGCGCGCCACCTGCCACGGCCAAGTGAGGCCCTCCTCGACCATCTGGAAAAGGTCGCACAGCTCCCGGGTGCCTTCATCGGGGAGAGGATGTGGGACCACGCGGTGGCTGCCTCCTCGGCCCACTTGTAGAATGTGGTGCGCACCCACGGGGCCGTTACCTCGCGCTCCTCCTCGAGCCGCATCCGCACGACGTCGTGTACGAGATCGGTGAAAGTGGGCGGCATCTCGCGCGCAACGTTATCTTCGCGCCCCTGCGCGCCCAGCGCCTCGTCCTGGACGACGTAGCTGTGCTGCTTCTCGTGGTTCGCTCGGGACTTGGCGTTCAGCGTCTCCTCCTGGTCTGCGTAGCTCTGCTGCTTCAGGGTCGTGGCGCCCTCGATGCCCAGTGTCTCGTTCAGGCCGTCGTAAGTTCGCTGCTTCTCGTGCGTTGCGTGGTCCTTGGTGCTCAGCGCCTCCTCCTGGTCTGTGACGCCCTGCTGCTGCAGGGTGGTGTCCTTGGTGCCTAGCGTCGTGTCCTGGTCGTCGCGGTTATGCTGCTTCTCTGTCCTGGTGTTCAGCGTCTCCTCCTGGTCGTCGTAGTTCCGCTGCTTCTCGTGCGTCGTGTGGTCCATGGTGCTCGGCGCCTCCTCCTGGTCCGCGTAACTCTGCTGCTGCTCCAGGATCGCGGTGTCCTTGGTGCCCAGCTTCGCTCCCTCTCGTGCGTCGCTTGGTCCGTGGTGCCCAGCGTCTCCTCCTAGTCTGCGAACCTCTGCTGCTCCTCCAGGGTCGCGGTGAACTTGATGCCCTGCGTCGTGTCCTGGTCGTCGTAGCTCTGCTGCTTTTCGCGCGTCGCGTGGTCCTTGGTGCACGGCGACTCCGCCTGGTACGTAGCTCTGCTGTTCCTGGATCGTGGTGTCCTGGGTGCCCGGCGTCGCGTGGTCGTCGTACTTCGGTTGCTCGTGCGTCTCGTGGTCCTTGGCGCCCGGAATCTCCTCCTGGTCCACGCAGTGTTGCGGTTTCTCGTGCTTCGTTCTGTCCTTGGTGCCCAGCTTCGCGTTCTGTCTGTGAGGTTCACCTGCTCGGTCGCCGTGTATGTGTGCCCTTCGTAGTCCTTCTCCACCTCGTGCGCCACGAAGGCGAGGTAGTTCAGCTGAGTCTGTTGGGCGCAGAGTCTTCTGCGTTTGGCGCGTCTCTGTGAGCTTGAAATCGTTGCAGGGTGCCTCTGCGGTCCAGTGGGCACATGCTGCGCGGCAATGAGGTCGCTGACATGCCGTGAGGCCGTCCATGCCGTCGCTGCCATGCGGGCCTCCTTCCAGTTACTCTCTACACATGCTGTGTAGTGGCTGGGTGGCTGTGCTGGCTGCCCTGACAAACTCTTAAGCCCAGATGGCAGCTGGAGGAGGAGGAGCAGGAGGAATCCCAGTACCTGATTTCCCCCAAAAATGTGAATTCGGGAGCTAAGGTTTTTGATTTGCAAAACTCAATTCTTTGCTAAATCATTTTCAACGGCGCATGTGTCGGATGAGTCCACGGCGGCTCATTGGCATTTTTTGTTATATAAAAAAGCTGGATAAAAAAAGTTCGGGCTGAGCGCGCGAGGAGGAGGATGAGGAAGAGGCTTCCTGAAGAAATCAATAGGATTCCTTCGGAAACCCATTCGTTTTTATAGGACAAAGCCTCACAGGATTCCTGCGGAAATCCATGTGAATTTCTTTCGGAATGCATAAATTCTGTAGGAAACCCATCGGATTCCGTAGGAGTTTCCATCGGACATTCCATGGAATTCCTTTGGCAATCCATGGGAAATTCATGGGCTTCCTTCTGACATCCATAGGATTCCATCGGAAATCCATCGGGATCTATAGGAAACCCATAGGGTCCCCGAGGACATCCACAAGATCCCTGAGGAAATCAGACGGAATCCTTAGGAGTCGATGCCACTCAACATAAAAGAAGAGCAACTTCGATTCGCAACTTCCCCTGGACCAGAACACAAACGACCCCACCCCACTTGCGGCCCCACGGGCCTTAGCGTATACCTGGACATCTGGCGTGGGTTTTTGCATGCTATACGCTACGGCCCCGACGCGCCGTAGCGCAACATGGAGGGCCGTAGGTGTGGTGGCGTCGTATGCTTTGGGCCGATTCCCACGCGATAAAGAAAGTTCGGCCTTGCCGCCTCTCTTCCCTGACCAAAACTGTATTGGCCGTGGAAAATCAACACTCAATACGAAACGGGGGGGTAGAATTGATTATCTGGAGGTGGGGGTTACTGCTCCTCCTCTGCCCCATTCCCGTCCTCGGATACCGAACGCCAGCGAAGCAAACCCCAGCGAAGCGAGACTCCGGCGATGCGAGCCCCAGCGGAGCGAGCCTCCGGCGAAGCGAGCCTCTGGCGAAGCGAGCCCTGGCGAAGCGAGCTCTGGCGAAGCAAGCCGAGCGAAACAGGCCCCGGCGAGGCGAGCCCATGGCGAGTCAAACCCCAGCGAAGCGAGCCCGGGCAGGGCCCAGGGCCCATGGGAAGATTGCGGGGGGGGGGCAGGAGGAGGAGGAGGAGGAGGAGGAGGAGGAGGAGGAGGAGGAGGAAGAAGAAGAAGAGGAGGCGAGGAGGAGGAGGAGGAGGAGGAGGAGGAGGAGGAGGAGTGAGGAGGAGGGTTTGTGAGGAGTGTAGGAGGAGGAGGAGGAGGAGGAGGTAGGAGGGGAGGAGCGAGTGAGGAGGAGAAGGAGGAGGAGGAGGAGGGCGGCAGGAGTGGGAGGAGGAGGAGGAGGGGGAGGAGGAGAGGAAGGAGGTGGAGGAGGAGGAGGAGGAGGAGGAGGAGGAGGAGGAGGGGAGGAGGAGGAGGAGGAGGCGGGGCGGGCAGCACTGGGGCAGCTGTCGACGCCGTGATCTTCTGCTCCACGCGCGGGCCCTGGAGCTTCCGGCCCCTGACGGCAGGCCCGTGCGGCGCCGATTTTTCGGCGATGGCTTCTGACGCCGCGGGGATCGTTCAGCCTCCTCCCTCCTCCTCCTCCTCCTCCTCCTCTCCTTCTCCTCGCTCCTCCCTCCTCCTATTCCTCCTCCTTCTTAATCCCCTTCCTCTTTTCCTTTTTTCCTCCTTCCTCTCCTCCTCTTCCTCCTCCTCCTCCTCCTCCTCCTCCTCCTCTTGAACGATCGGACGCTTCCGAAACGTCAGGTCGTTCAACATCGACCGATTCTGGGTCGCTGGCGGCGTTCAGCGTTGAACGCCAGCAGCAGGGTCGCCGCCGGTCGACACGACGCGAACCTACTGTACCCAGGGCCGGCATTCCGACTCGAGCCGTGTTCTCGTTGTCCTGATGCCCAGAGGCGGCCAAGACCTCCACCACAGTTTTTCCAAGACGCAGGAGGTCTGGGACACTGGCAGAGTGGGAGGTATGAGGGGAGAGGGGCGGAGGAGGTAGTCAGTATGACGGAGGTATGTGAGGGAGGAGTGTGAGGGAGGAGGAGGAGGAGGAGGAGGAGGAGGAGGAGGAGGAGGAGGAGGAGGAGGAGGAGAAGAAGGAGGTAGGAGGAGTTTGGAGGGGAGGAGGAGATGGATGAGGAGGTGGAGTGAGGAGGAGGAGGGGAGGAGTGAGGAGGGCGTAGTTTGAGGGGGAAGAAGGGTGGAAGAGGAGCAGGATGAGGAAGAGGAGCTGATGAGGAGGACGAGGGAGAAAGAGAGCGAGAGAGAGGAGGGAAGAAGGGTGAGGGAGAAAGAAGGAGAGAGGGAGAACTAGAGAGAGGCCTGAGAAGGTCCAGAGGAAGAGGAGGGGGAGAAGGAGGAGAGGAGGAGGAGGAGGAGGAGGAGGAGGAGGAGGAGGAGGAGGAGGAGGAGGAGAATAGAGCGCGGCAGCTACTCAGTTTAAGTCCGATCAGCGTCAAAAAAAAGAGGAGGAGCCCATTGAGGTCCGATCGTTGCCTTCCTGGCGCCCCCCCCGCGGGGCGCCCGCGTGGGTCTTGGGCGCAACAGACCGGGTCCCGCTCAGGTCCAGCTTCTTGGACATCTGCCGGCTGAACCTCTGCGGGCAGGCGCGAGCCGGGGGGGAGCCCACTCTGAGGGCGGAGGGGGCCCACACGTGCTCGAGTCATGCGAAAATCTCGACGGCAAGTCTTTGGCCTCTGTCGGCCGCCCAGGGCCCTCGCCGGGCCCCGGGACCGTCAAAAGAAGACTCACGATAGGATCGGGAATTCTGGGGGGGGGGCCCTATTGAAAAATGAAAGCGTCGCACGTCTGAAGTGAAGCCTCTCACCCTCTTCCCCTCCTCCTCTCGTTCAGATTCCCATCCTCTGGCCTCCGCCATCCTCCTTCCGCCTCCATCCTCCTTTGTTTCCTTCTCCTTATCGTCCTCCTTCTCCTCCTCCTCCTCCTCCTCCTCCTTCATTTCCTCACCCTCTTCCTCCTTTCTCTCTCGTCCTCCCCCATTTTTCTCACCTCTCCTCCTCTGCCTCCTCCTTCAGTTTTGTAAGTGACAGGCCCACTTCTCCCACCTCCTCTGCCGCTCCTTCATCATCTTCTTCCCTCTTCTCACGACTTCTTCATCATCTTCATCAACATCTCATCATCATCAGCTATCATCATCGTTCTTCTTCATTCATCATCATTCATCATCATCTATCCAGCAGCCAGCAGCTAGCAGCAGCAGCAGCAGTCATCAGCATCACATCATCATCTCTTCATCATCATCATCATCATCATCATCATCATCATCATCATCATCATCATCATCATCATCATCATCATCATCATCCGCCTCCTCCTCCTCCTCATCCCCCTGCTCTGTTCCCGCATACATCCCTTTTCATCCTCCTCATCCAAGCCTCCTTCTCCTCCTCCTCCTTCTCCTCCTCCTCCTCTTCCTCATCCTCTTCCTTCTCCTCCTACTCCTCCACCCTTTCATTCTTATGAACAAGAGGCACGCGTGCCAAGGATCATACAATCAGGGATTCGGGACACTAGGCGATGGCGATGACGCCAAGCTCTGGTCATTTTAAAGAAGCGTGCGAGTGCTGCGATAGGCAGGCGAGTGACCATAACGAGAAAGCTGCAAATTGTAGCACGGATGTGTGAATGCAGCGTACGGTTTCGATCTGAAGGCGATCTCATTATGACGGGAGAGGTTTGCTGCGAGGTGTCGATGGCGTGTTTTCAAGTGCCGACCCTGGTATGGAGCGAAGCGCTTGGTCACTCTGCGCGTTTCGGGGCCTTTGCTGTTTGGCGTCCCTG